>QEPC01008045.1:258700-277836 GCA_003113815.1 Sphenodon punctatus | reverse complement strand
ATATATATATATATATATATAATCTTTATTTGTATTAACCAAAAGTTATAACAAAACAGACAAATACAATTAACTTAAAACCATCAATAACAGGACACACAAACAGAATTCAAAAAACAAGTTATAACAAACTAAGGATAACACCTTAACACGATTAGTTAAACAAAAATCAACCCGTGGTCATTCATCTAGCTATTTTTCTGCAAATTTGGGATCTAAGCGAACTCAAACTGCAGCAATAATAAACAGAACATATAAACAACTCAAAATAAATACTTCAAAAATCAAGAATAACACCATACCCTCAGTATTAGATAGTTACTAACCAGCAATTATAATTCTTCTAACAATTTTGTCTGCAAATTATAGCACCAAAACAGAAGCGAGCTACCGCTCTTGAACAGCTGTTATCCAAAGGACACAACATTTTCCAAAGTAGTTTATCTTTGGGCAGATTTAGTGAGTCATTCAAAAGATCACCCAGGTACTTCTTCCGAAGATCACTGTAAGCCGGGAAGCCTAACAAAATATGATCTACATTTTCAATTTCCTTCTTGTTACAAAGTAGACAGATCCTGTTCTTTCTTGGTATATGCTTATACTGTCCTTCAACTGAGGCAGATGGATTTAACCCGCACCTAAACAGGGTAAAGGCCTGCCTGAGGCGGGGATCCTTCCATTGTAACAGATAACTTGAGGGGAACAAAGAGGGTTTAATAAGTTGGAAATTCCCAACAACCCTTTGTGCCTCCAGGTCAGAGTCACTTCTCTGAAAATCCTGGTCAAGTATTCTCCTTTTGATTATACTTACAGCCCCCTTAAAGCCAAGCGGTAAGAGGCAAACTCTTGAAAACCTCAATTTGACCAATTCATATTCAACTGAAAGAACCCGTTGGCTAGGAGCCTCACCAGCTTGGATCAGTTGGATCAAGAGAGATGAGTCTGCTGCAAACAAAGTAACTTTAAGCCAGAATTTAATTATTATAAACAATGCCAGAGATCTGATCCTGCTTCTACAGGTTTCCGCCCCTAGGAGCACTTGAGGTGCACTCCTAGGAACCCCTAATATAGCCCTCAGGAAACCATTTTGTAGTACCTCCAGATTATCCAGGTAGTTTACCCCCCAAATTGGTACGGCATACAAAAATTGATTTATAACCTTAGCAGTATATAAACGCAAGGCTGGCAAAACTTGCTTGCCGCCTTTTCCATGGTAAAAATTTTGTATAGCTCATGCAGTGTTACGGGCCTGACCTAATGTGAAATCCAGATGTCTCCTCCACTTGCCATTAGCAACCACACACACTCCCAGATATTTGAATTCCCATACCTGACTGATTTTATTACCCGCTATTTCCCATCGAAGAGTCTTGCTGTTATTTCCTAGCCTCACGACCATTACCTTTGTTTTGGAGAAATTTATTGCACGTTTTTCCTGCTCACAAAATTCAGCAAATCTCCCCAAACTTCTTGTCAAACCCACTTGCGACAGAGAAAGCAGGACAGTGTCATCTGCATATAACAAAATAAAAATTGCCCTAGTTCTGATCTTAGGTGGGTGCAACTCATCTCTCCTCATGAACGACACCACATTATTCAAATAAATATTAAACAGCGCGGGGGCCAATATACATCCCTGTCTTACCCACTTATTTACAGGTATTTCTGTTTTCATTGGTTCTGAAGGGGCATACCGGAGTTGAAGAGAAAACCACCAGCTGCCACTGATCCTGGTCAGGGGGTCAATAATATAGTCTGAGCACTATCCAGTTTCCGTTTAAACATGACATTTCTATCCAGTGATTCCAGGGGAGAGTTTGTGTCATTTATCATTTTTATCATGCTTGACGCAATGCTGTCTTTAACATACAGGGATACTTTGCCTCCAGTACAATTAATTCTGTCATTTCTATATATTTTGTGTCCCGGTATAAGTGTCCCATTGATTGTCCTCATTCCACTATGTTTTTGAGATGCCTATTATATCAATGTCTTCACTTAAAGTTAAGTACTCTAATTTCCTCATTTTACTTTTGAAAGTCCTGGCATTGGTGTACAAACATCTAAGCATTTTAATACCTTGGTGCTTGTGATTGCATATTTTGTTTATTTTGGAAATATTCAAGTTTGTCTGTTCCTTAATAATCTCCACAAGTTCTCTCTCTGATTCTTCCCCCAGATCTGAGTTTAAAAACACCTCTGCCACATTTTTGATTTTTAGCACCAGCAGTCTGGTTCCAATTTGGTTAAGGTGAAGCCCATTCTTCCGGTACAGGTTCCTTCTTCCCCAAAAGGTCCCCCCAGTTCCTAATAAATTTAAATCCCTCCTCCCTGCACCATCGTCTCATTCACGCATTGAGACTCCAGAGCTCAGCCTGCCTCGGGGGCCTGGAAGTTCTGGATTTCAACCTCCTGCCTAGTAGCCTAAATTTAGCCTCCAGAACCTCCTTCCCGCATCTTCCTATATCATTGGTACTGATATGGACCCACTGGACCACAAGAACCGGCTTCTCCCCAGTACTCACTAAAACCGGGGGCAAGTGGTGGGTTTTGAGGTTGGAGGGGCAGTAAGGCTGGCGAGCCTAGGGGCGGAGCCAGGGCAATGGTGGGCAGAGCCAGGGCAACACACATGCAGCAGAGGGCAGTAATACTACTTCAGAAAGAAGGGACTTGCTGCATGTGAGTTGGAGCAAAGCACAGTCACCCTCAGCACAGTCACCCTCAGCATCACCTCCCTGCACCCCAAACCCTTCAACACCCCAGCACAGCTATCCCCAGCACCCCAGTAGAGTCACCCCATGCACCCCAGCATTACCTCCCAGCATCCAAGTCCCTCAGTTTCCCAGCACAGTCACCATCAGCAGCTCCCCTCCCTGCACCCCAAAGTCCTCAGCACCACCTGCCTGCACCCCAAAGTCCTCAGCACCACCTCCCTGCACCCCAAAACCCTCATCCCCCCAGCACAACCACCCACAGCATCACCTTCCTGCACCCCAAGCCCCTCCACCCCAGCACAGCCACCCCCAGAACCCCCTCCCTGCACCCCAAACCCCTCCCCACCCACCCTCCAGCCTATCACGGGGGAGGGGGCACAATCCCTGTCAACACCCTGGCTAACCGGGGTCCGCACCACCCACACCCCCGGGGTCCCCACGCACGGGCTCAAACTCTCAACCTGGAAGGATCTATCTGGGAATAAATGCCCGTCAGGATAGTGTGTGGACTTTGTGGGCCTCACAGTGCCCCAGTCCCTATCATCATAGGGCGCCAGGTGAGTATACAAGTCTGAGCCCCAGTCAGACTGTCTCTTCAAGCACAACCCACACCCAGAAAAGGGGGAAAGGGACCACTGTGGGGAAATCGTGTCTGGAAGGGAAGGAAGGGGATCCCTGGAACACAGGGTGGCACAAGGGTTTTTCTCACGTCACACAGAGGGGAGAGGGGAATCAGGGGGGGAGAACCACAGGGGGATGAGGGCACGGGGGAAGGAAATCACACTCTGCACACACAATCACTCTCTCACTCACCAGTACACTCGTTCAGGTCAGGATGCCAGGTAAGGGAATCACTCAGTCACACTCTAAATCAAGCGCCTGGACGCACAAGGGAACTCAAATATACCACAAGTATGTCACTTAGCTGCACGCAAAGGGCCGGTCTCTTGCTCAATCACCAGCGCTGAGTGCTTCTCGGCGCTGGCTTTTATACCTGAGGCCCCACCCCCTGTGTGCTCTCGCAAACGTGCGGAGCGGTGCAGCGGGGGCGGGGTTTTCTTCTGCACCCCGCCGGGCTCCTCTTGGGTTTGTTCCGCCCCCTGCTGCCCTGGAGCGGCATCTACTGCGGGAGGCTGTGCATCTCCCTGTGACGTAGATGACGCAGGGGGCGGAGTCCCCACTGCCTCTGATTCTGCCGCTGTCGGGCCCGGGGACGCTTCCGGCTTCCCTGGCGTGCCCCTATGCGGCCAGTTCTGCTGCTCTCCCCGATGGGGATTGACACAGCCCCACATCCCCAGTCTCGCTCCACCCCACCCCCCCACAACATGGCTAGCAGGGGTTTGGACATGCTTGTTGCTGCAACCGTCACAGAAAAATCCAAACTCAAGCAGAAAAACCATCCATTGCAGTACAAGCCCCCCCACAGGGTGGGGAGCGATTGAAGAGGAGAAAATATTAAAAGCACAAGCAAGCAAACAAACAATGCACAGATCAGGGCAGGGGATTTGCTTTTTCAAAACTTGCCAGGTTTCTGAAAGGATGAGACCTCCTGATCACACTCTAGTCTGACTCTGATCTCTCCCCCCTCCCCTCTAGTGAACCTAGAGGAAGGAGCAGGGAACAGTCAGCTCTTCCCCCCGCCCTTCCACTCTGGTAGAGGAGGGGCCAGGGGGAGAAAATGAGGTGGCTAGAGTGTTTTGAAAAGGCGCCCGGACACGCCCCTAGGTCTTGCTGATTGGCTGGGGTTCTCCATAAGAACCCAGCCAAGGAGCACATGGCCCCTCTCCCACTCCCCCAGAAAGCAGTGCGTTTCTGGGTCGACACCCAGCGCATGCTTTCTCAGGGCTCGGGAGACATTCTCTAAGTCCCCGCCTCCCTTTAGCTCTCTGGCCAGTGAGTGGAAAGCTAGAGGGAGGGGGGAGTAGGAGCAGGAGGAGGATGAGGATTGACTCCCCTCCCCCTCCTCCCCTTGCAGAGTTCTCTCGCTGCAGGGTTTGTTTACATAGGACTCATCCTGCTCTCTAGGAGAGATACAATGTAACAAAGCCTGAGAGAAGTGGGGAAATTGACTGCGCTGAGTCTGGATCAGCTGAGGAGCAGCTTCTGGCTCCCCAGCAAGCATGGGGAGGAGGGGGGGCACCTGAGGGACTTGGAGGGGCACCTGGCCCCAACACCCTGGGGGAGGAGCCACCCCTGACTAAAACCCTGTCTAGATGTTGTGTGAGGTCTGCTACCCTCGTGCCTGGCAGGCAATTGACCACATGATCCTCACAGCTGTCACAAACATAACTATCTAAATTCCTAATTATCAAATTGCCCACTACTACAGCCATCCTATTCCTGCCAGTTGGGGTTCCCTCCCCTGGAGAAGTATTCTCAATGTGAGAGGATACTATGACATCATCTGAAAGGCAGGTCCCAGCTACGGGATCACCATAGCAGCTTGATGCCCTCCTTTCCCAAGACCTTCATCCTCCCAACCCAGCACAGGGGCTGCAAGAGTGGAGGTGGGACTGCTCTACTATATCCCTGAAAGTCTCCCCTGTAAATGTCTCAGTCTGAGCTCCTTCAGTTCAGCCCCTCAAGCCCCCAGAGACTGCACTCTGAGAGTCCGGAGCTCTTTCCACCGACTGCACACACAACCCTCTCCCCCAAATGCAGATAATCAAACATGTTAAACTGGGTGCACAATATTGGAAAGCTCCCACCCTGTTTCTGGACTTCTTTCTGCATCTCTCTATTTACCGCCTCCTTAACTAGGGTTAAACATAGGCTCTTTCACACGGGCAGGCGGTGCAGGGGGGATAGGTGGAGGCTGCAACAGGTGGGCAGTGCGTGGGCAGTCTGTTGCATGGCTGCCCACCCACCCACAGAGCATCCACCATTGGCAGCCATTGCTCCGAGTGTGGGTGATGGGTGGAGGTAGGTGGAGCGTGCACGCACGCACCCTATCCCACCTGCCAATGTGATCGCACAGATGCCCCCCCCCCATGCACCTGCACATGTGGGCGAGGGGGGGGGGCTCCGTGCAAAAAGGGGCTTAGAGTTAGGGTCAGGGACACTTTTAATTTTTTTTTAAAAAAATTGTATTTAGTTTTTCCAAGGTGTGGTGGAGTATCCCCCCTGTGGTGGAGTACCCCCCTGAGCCTCCTCTCCCTGTAGCTGAACTCTCTGCTCACTGCCTGACTCTCTGCTCACTCTGCCAGGTCTGAGGAAAGAGAGGGTTGCTCTCCCTAGGCCTTCACAAATGAACATCCCTGATGTTAAAATAAGCAAAAGTATGTTTTTGTGTTGTAAATGAGAGAAGGTCTGCACAGGAACTAAATTCAGGAAATCCCCTATAAGAAAAATCAGCTTAAGTTTCTTTAAATGTTCCATATAGCTGTTGAATTCTTCATGGCCTTATTACCGGAAAAATACATTGTGGCAAAGTAAAGCCACAGTGGGCTGTGAGCCCTGTAAATTAGGCTCCCAGAAAGAAGAGACAGTGCTGAATGAGGAGCACACCTGTGCAAGGGTGCGGCTGTAGCCAGCCCTAGGGGAACAAACTGAGAGCAGGGAGGCAAGCAGGCAGGCAGGGGCTACTTGGCCTGAGAGAGACTAAAGTGAAGACATGTAGAATAAAAAGAGACTTTTGTTGCTAATTCCCTGAGTGAGACTGCTGCTTGGGCCCTGATCTTGCCTGATTTACAGTGGGCAAGGCCTCACCTTGTTACATCCGTGTAAGGAGAATGTAGGAAAAACGGAATACCTTACCTTTGAAAAACAGAACCTGATCATTAGTATTTTCATAAGCTGCTTCAATGCCAGATGGCAGGGAGGGCCAGAAGGTAGAAATTAATTCAAGTTCAGCTTCAGAGTAATTGGGATACACTCGCCACAGGTGCCTGATTTAAACACAAAACAGTTTGCGTTACAAAAAGATTAACCCACTGACATTTCTTTCTGTTCAGGCGAATGAAAATGCTGATGGGATTTAAAACATTTATGCTTAGATTCTGTCCTGATGTGCAATCAACTCACATCAGTCCATACAACTGGAATTTTTTAGGTAGTGAATGATTTTAATTAAGGATATATTTTAGGATTAGGATTGAGATTTAGAATTGAGTTTTCCAAAGTACCTAAGGGTTTAGGAGACTAAATCCTATTTCCAAATATTTAGCTATTTATTTATTTACTCATATTTCTATGTTGTCCTTCCTGCAGAGGCTCCGGGTGGCTTACAATAATAAAAACAGAAATTAAAAAAACACACATTAAAATCAATAAAAATAAACCTCAATACCCCACCCATCCCAGCCCTACACCTCCCACCCAGTCCCATCCCACCCTATCCCTGTAGCCTGCCAAATGCCTGGCTATTGTTTCCGGAAGGTGAGCCAGCTCAGGCTTAGGCGGACCTCCCAGGGGAGGGGGTTCCATAATCATGGGGCAGCTACTGGGAATGCCTCCCCGCGCGCCCTAGTCGTAAAAACATCACGGGGAGACGGCACCTGCGAGAGGGCACCCCCGGCTGACCTCAGGGGCCGCAAAGGGACATAAGGGAAGAGGCAGTCTTTCAGATACTTGGAGTCCAAGCCGTTTAGGGCTTTATTGGTTAAAACCAGCATCTTGAACTATCGGCAGTGAAGCTATCGGCAGTCAATGCAGACTCTGGAGCATGTAGGGCTCTAATGCTTAGCTTGGTCTGCTGGAACTGGCCTCATTCACTTCAAGTGGGCTCATACTGGGGGAGTGCTTTGGGCTCAAGCTGTCAGACACTTGGGATCAATGTCCCAATAAGACTTAGGCTCCTGTTTTTGAAAGACAAACCCCCCCAAACAAATTAAAGCCACTTTGGTGTGCCACGCCCATTGAAAGTCAGTTAGATGCCCTTTTGCCTTAACAAATCTACCTCTAAATGCTTACATTATTTTTGAAATTGGGAAATTTTAGGCTCCTTAATAATCATCTGGCAATTTATGAAAATTTTACTGGTAGGTATTTCCTGTGCCACATTCAGATGCAATAGTGAACTGGAAGGCTCAAGATTCAAAGAATAAGTGACCAAATTCTAATGTAAACCTCTGAACCTCACTGGCTTTGGGCTTACCCATGTAGAACTGAGAGAAGAATTTGGCTCGTTGCTATTGTAAAGCATGAGAATTCCTTAGCAAAGAGAAAGGCAGTAATATTTAGTTACTCATCTCACTACTCTGTGTGATCATCTGTGCTCACTAAAGAATTAGTTACTAAACTTTGCTTTGCCTTAGAAATTTTCTGGGAAAGACAACTTCAGTGCAGCTCCCATCTGTTGTAAATGTGGGGGCTTTCTAATTATCTACCGTGCCAATAAGCTAAACTAAAATTACTGTCCTCATGGTCTATGAGAACTCAGTTCTGAAATGTATCCGACTATCTTTTTATCAGTTTATTTATGTATAGAACGCAATAGCTGTAGTTTTCTGTAACCAAGGGTGTAATCCTCTATCTGCTGAAGTCAATGGCAAATCTTCCATTGACTTTAATGGTGAAGCAGTGACCTGTAAGAATATAATGTAAAACACCTCCCCATTCTCTAACCAGAAATTGATACCAGTCAAAGAGAACTGTGTTTACCTGCCTTTCAGGAACATGATTTCTCTGCGCAGTGTAGTGATAGCATCAAAAGACAGTTTAGGGTCACATGTTTTAGGCAACTGGGGTTTGTCTGGCTTATTCGGGGAATTAGGTGAAGGTCCTAAATGAAGCAGTTTAAAAATAAAATTATGAAATTGTTATTAAAATATGAGGGTAGTCAAATATTCAGTACAAAAGTACATTTAATGCAGCATTAGAATACACTTGGTACCACTTAGGGCACTTTCCCACAATACTTTCAGTGCACCATTTGCCTCCGGGAAAGAACCCAGAAAGCAAAGCAAGAACAGGATTTGTAATGTGGGGGCACCACCCTGCACATTTTTGGTGGCGATCCTGCAGTGGATTGAAGAATAAAGCAAATCCAACTCTGCAATCCTCCGTGGGATTGCCATCAAAAATGCACTGGGGGTGTGTGTGTGTGTGTGCTCCCTCGTTACACACCCTGTGCATGCTTTGCCTTCTTGGTTAAGATGATGGCTTTAAAAGAGGATCTCTATTCATCACTTGAAAATGCTGCATCTCAATTAAATGAAGTGATGTCCTTTCCTGGAGGCAAATTGTGCGCAGAAAGATTGTGGGAAACTAAAAATCAGGATAGTAGCTAGTGCTGAAGCATCAACTCCTTTTTCTGCCCCGCTATTTCATTCTGTCATTTTGGAAATTCCTGCAACTTTCCACAGCTTTTCCGCTGGCATTCCGCTAATTCCGCTAATTCAGAAACTGTTGGAATAATTTCGGAAACTGTTGGAAGAAACACTGTTCCGCTACTTCGCAGTGCCGGCAGAAATTGCGGAAGGTTGAAACTGTCAGAACAAACATTGTTCCGTTATTTTCAGAGCCAGTGGAAGTAGCGGAATGAAAGTAGCGGAACAGCAGAAGTAGCGGAATGAACATCTCTATCGCACCGTGCCGCTCATTGCGGAAGAGCTTTTTCTGGTGGGAAAAGCTACCGCAGCGACTTGCCGTTTCAGCCCCAATAGAGCTTAAATGGTACAGAATTCTGAGGGATGGTTCTTCCCAATGCAACTCACATTGTTTAATTGGGACATCACTTCATTTAATTGAGATGCAGCATTTTCAAGTGATGAACAGAGATTGCTTATTAAAGCAATCATCTTAAGCAAGAGGTAGCAAATGGTGGACCACCTTAAGGGAAAACAGAGTACTGTTTATGCTGCCCTTCTGAAGATGGCGGGAGATCAAGAATTCTCTGATTTTATGATTCTAAGAAAGTTCAGGGCAGAATAGCCCAGTCATAAAATTGTAGTGTTGGAAGGGACCTCAAGGATTATCTAGTCTAAACCCCTGCTCCAAGGCAGGATATTGTCTGCCAGTGCCTAACGTCACAAACAGATGTTTGCCAAGGTGATTTTTGAAAACACATCCAATGAAACAGATTCCAAAACCTCCCTAAGGCAACCCATTCTACGGTTCAACTGTTCTTACAGTTAAGAAGTTTTCCCTAATATTATACTGAAATCCACTTTGCTATACTTTAACTTAATTTAAATGAAAATGAAGTCCTAAGTCTCTAAAAATAATATGTCACTGGACCTTTTATCAAGTAATATTCATGAAGTACATGTTTTTGTTTTTAAATGATTTTAATATATAATATGGACCAGCTGCAGATATAGTCCGTTTCCTTGTGGCTCATCAGTGGTCCACGGGCTGCAGCTCAGGAATTACTGAGATAAATTTATTTCAGTGTATTCAGAAGAGATTTAGTTCCTGCTTTTTTTAATAACCAGAATTTTGCTTACCATAGATTGACTGAATGCCACTAATATCATCCGGAGAGAGAGGGAATTGAGTAGGATCAATGAATTTGTAATTGGGGAACATCAAGGCTCTAGCGTCATTAGAATGAGAGAGGCCCAGTGCGTGGCCAAACTAATGAGTAGCAACAAGAAACAAGTTGAATCCTAAAAAAAAATGTGAAAGGAAGGTTAGACTTGGGTTTCCGGGATGACATTCAGGAAATGCCTGACAGCATTCTACAAAACAGACAACTGCTAGAAGGAATCTTGGTTGAGTCTACAGTCATTGAAGAATACCTCCCATTTGTGGGTATGATGCTAACTAAAACCTGGGGAGGAAATTCTATATTTGACAATGCAGAGTGTTATTCCAGAGTCAGGAAAGGAGCGACTCTTAGGCTCTTTTCTGTTCTTGAGTCTGTTATCTGCTGAGCATGGGCAAGAGGAGTGAGCAGTTAGCTGGAAGGGAGTGTGGGAGCAGTATGTTAATGCCAGAAAGACTTCACAATTTACATGTCTCTGATGGTGGGGTGATTCAAGTCTAGCAGTAGCTACAGGGCTAGAACAACCAGAATGGTTTATAGTAATACCTGGGGCAATAAATTATTGCTCCTTCTTCTTTGATAGCCCACTGGCTTTTATATGATATGCAGTATACAAAGTCTGGAGTAGCACATAGTCAAAGGGGGGAAAACATAAAAGGTGAGGCTTGTGTTTCAAGGGTGTTTTTTTTTTGTCTTGAATAAAACACATCAAATAGAAATAAAAAAAGAAGACAGAAATAGTTCAGTGTAAACCCCAATTAAATGTGTCAACAAAACAAACTGAAATACCCTGTTTTCTTTTTAAAAATGTACCTTGAGATGTCTATGGGACCAGTAATGGAATATTTGAAAGCTACAGTAGTATCAGCATTCACAGATGCTGAGAGATTTAACCCCCACCCATCATGGTAAGGTAGGGAGGGGGGAGGGGAGTTCCCCATCATAGAAATGAAAAACGAATTCACTGTTAACATATTATGTGCACTAGTTCGCATTCTGTGTTGGTTTACTCCCTGCCCTCTTGCTCTCTCAGAAGCTATGTCTAGGCATTTCATATATTTATGCAAGATGAGCAAAAGGATAATACTTTGATCAAATAACCTTTGGTTTGAGCCAGGAGTTAAGGCACTTACAAGTTCAGGCATGCTGCAAAAAGCATGGAAATCGTAAATTAAGGCTCTTGCCACAACTTGCATGCTGCTAGTGTGGTGTAATGGCTAAGTGCACAGGACTGGGAAGTAGGGGGAGGCCCCAGTTCAAATCTTGCCTCAGCCAGAAACTCACTGAGTGACCTTGGGCCTGTCACAATATTCTTTCAGCCTAACCTACCTCACAGGGTTGTTGTGAGGATTAAATGTTGTGTTTATCTGTTATATGTAAAGCGTTCTGAGTGCCATGTCAGGGGGGCACTATATAAAAATAAAGATTATTATTATTTATTATTATTAAAGAACTACCTGTGGGTAATACTCACATTTTCGGGGCATCTGATGGGGTACCTGTTCCCCTATTGGGTGCTTGGTGCCCCAAAATGCGGGCTGACTCACCTCACCAGTGAGCTGCTGCTCCTCTGGTCCAGTTGCTGCTTGCTGCTCCCTGCTCCTCTTCGGCTCCTGCGCTGCTCAGCTGAGCTGGGAACTTCCCTGCTCGGCTTTCTCTGAGTGTGGGGGGTGGAGGAGCCTTTCCCGCACTTATGTGCACCCCGTAAGTGGGAGTGCATGCAGGACCCAGCTTGGGGAGCCAGGGAGCCCAGAGGGGTCATATTCGGGTACTAATTGGTGCCTGAATGCAAGCGGGGTGAGTTAGGTATCCCAGATTCAATGGGGTGGCCGACGTGCTGGGTACCTGGTTGCAGCTCTAGCAAAGATGAACAGTCTCGCATACTGTGCTCGCTTACAGCTTAGGCTCCATGCCCCTACACTTTGCTTTAGTCCCCAGCCCCAATCCTGTTCCTCTACAGCTTGCGGGAAACACTGAAGTTGGGGACAGCAAACTCCTCCCTGCCCCATGTTATGTGCTTGATCTCCGTCTTCATGTGGCCATAATTTTTCCTTCATGTATAGCTCCTTTCTCAGACAGCTCAAGCACATCTGCTCACTGCACAGGTTAGTCAAACTTTATTGCGATGCCAATAGGCTATTGCAAATTAACAAACACACCAGCAAATATACAAGACAAATAATAAAATGGTAGGGAACTAATACACAGGAGTTTCTCTGTCAGGCTCAATTACTTTTCCTAATTCTAGAGGCGGTAAACAGAAATTTAAATACAGCCCTAGTCGTGTCTTCTTATTTATCCAATAATAAAATGGTCATATTTTCATTCTTTCTATTCCCACTAGATTTCTCCAAAATCGGAACTATTTGACTAACACAAGTTTCTAAATACAATGGACAAGCCAAAATAACACAAGAAACCATTTCTACATCCCTTAATAAACATGGGAAAGTCATTTTTTTAACAGAGACTCCTTTAAATCTGACATCTAGAAGGGCCGACTCCAGACAACTAAATCTTACTCGCGAAAAGCATATATGCGCTGCTGAATCTGCACTGCACAGTTGATTAATGGCAGGTAAATTGGGGCACTATTGTGGGTATGGGAGAAGTGATGGTAATGCTGCTGTTTAAACTTTATAGTCCGTTTCCTCTGCTTCTCCACTCAGGGCGCATTCAGATGTGCGTTTAAATCGCACAGCAGCAGTTCCAACGCGAACTGTTGGAAAGCAGTTTTCAAAGCTGCTCGGAGCAGCTTTGAAAACCGCACTCCAACAGTTCACTTTACGCTGAAATGTGCGCACTCAGTGCATTCACACCAACCCGGAAGTGCATGTTGCTTTAAATCGCACTATGCCGCCGCTGCTGCTGTGTGATTTAAACGCACATCTGAATGCAGCTAACTCTGCTTCGTTCCATACATATCCCTTGCTCAATACTCACAAAAATCATCCCTTGGACTAGTACAGCTGTTTATTTTGAATGTCTTTTATTGCCACACATTTTTGGTGTACCATTGAGCAAACTCTCACCTTAGAAGTTCTACTTTTCCACTAAAAAATAAGGGTGAGTTGTCACTCTTGAGAAATAATTTAGGACATGACGTATTTCAGGCATTTCTACACTCCTTCTCTCCCTGCTTCCTGAAGCCTCCTGCCCTGATGCTCTGGTTAAGGACACATCTCTATCTAACAATGTGTTTTGTCCCCCCGCCCCCCTGAGCATACGGTGCTTCTACTGCAACAGCTAGCAAATCTAGCAAAGCTTCTACACTTGTACCTTCCCTCTTGCTCCAAGACTCTTAAACATGTTAATATCAGCTGTCTGTACTACCTCAACACATCTTTGTGGAGGAGTACTGCTCAACAATTACCCAGCCACAGCACAGCCTCAATCTTACAGACTAGAGACCTTGTCAAGGGAGGAAACAGCAAGCTTAGCCCTGCCTCCCTAATAGCAGTATGTAACCGAGTCTGACCCCGTTTGATATAATCTTGATGCAAACTGCCAGTAGCCCCTGCTGTCCACATTTTTCCCATCCTCCCCAACCCAAATGAAAGCATATAGGGAAAGCAGGGAGAGTAGAGGTCAGCAAGATGTCCCCATCCCCCCTGGCTTCCTGCTCTCCCCAGCTTCCATGTTATCCCCAATCTGCAGAGAAAGAGAATTGGAGCTCAAAACCAAGGCAAAGTGCAGGTGCATGGAGTCTAACTTTTAAGCGAGCACAATGTGCGAGGCTGTACAACATCTTTACTCCTTACATGGTGTTCTGCTTTTTGGAACATGGCTGAATTTGTAAGAGCCTTAACTCTTCTCTTAGGTTTTTTTAATCTAAGATGTCACCTGCTTTTTGAAAGGGAAATTCACTAAATTCCTCCTGCTGCTGCAGTTCCAACCTGAATTTGACTGGCAGCAAAGCATCCAGCCAGTCAGGGTACTTTCAGACATGATGCTAACCACCCTTTAACCACCCTTGGTGGTTATTTATGCATGTTGCAGGGCTGTATTGGTGCCCTATGCAGCCCTGCAACATGCATAAATAACCACCAAGGGTGGTTAAAGGGTGGTTAGCGTCATGTCTGAAAGTACCCTCAGTTTCCCTTCCAGCCCAAACTTTGTCAGTTTCACCAGTAGGATTTTTTTCATACCTGAGAGCAACCTCATCACTTCACTAGCAGGGGGAGGAGGAATTGGAAGGGGACATTGATTTGCACTGCAGATCCCTCCTCACTCCAAATGCTCCTTTTAGTTTCCCTCTAACTAGTTTCCTCATTTTTGTGTAGTTCCCTTTTTTAGAGTTAAATGTTACTGGGGTAGTTTTATTTATGTTTAGATCTCATTTATACAACACGGAAGAAGAGACATTTAGGACTTACCATTTGAGTCTGCAGTCCAGTCTTCATCCTCATCAAAGTGGACATCCCCACTAATGCCATTGCCAGGTGGGAAGGCATGGCCAAGAACTCCAAGGTGCCCATCAAAATAACGAGGGCAGCGTCCATGAACTGAACAGTAACATTTGGGAAAAAATAATTTATTTCTACATCATCGCTTTAGGCAAGAATGTCACTTAATAATAGTCTAACTGTGGGGTGGTCACACTACCTCCTCTCCCAAAAGCGATCATGATATCTGCTATCCCTTCATAAATCCTGCTGAAAGTTAGTTGCGACACAGAGCTCCAAACTTGAAATGCCTTCTGGATTGCTTTTTCCACATCTGTTCTTTCCATATCTGGGGTGTAATTCACAATTCTACAGAAATAAAAAAGTATTTATTATTATTATTATTGTTGTTTTTGTTGTTGTTATTACTGTGTAGGAAATTTCCTTTATGCTGGAAGAATAATGGGCTACATCAGTGCTTCTCAAACCTTTGAAGACTGAGCCCTACTTTGAGAAAATGGAATCTGAAATTTTAATCGCATGTGTTGCTAAACTATTCAAAATGAGAGGTCACTTCAAAAGTTTCTGCATGTTTTCATAATATGCAGTCTCTTCTCCTTTCTTTCCTGCCTCAATCGGTGGTGAAATAGTTAACAATGTCATTTACATAGTATTGCTGGCATCGGTGTGAGCACAGATTGAAACCACATTAAAGGTTTCCTTCACAATCATAACATACTGGATGCTTAGCTTTTAAAGTAAAATAGCACCTGAATTTTGGAGCGTACTAACATTTGAATTTCTCAGCAGCTGAATTAGTGGGCAGAGCTGCTACCATTTTGGGGGATCCAGAAGGGAAGATTTTGGGGGACCATAAAGGTAGGAGCTGTTCTTCCCTTATTTTATTTTATTTTATTTTATTTATTTATTAGCAAGCATTTATATAGCGGCACCAATGTACCTGGCGCTTTACAAAGTAATTGAATAGACATGGTCCCTGTCCTAGGACTTAGAATCTGAGAGGGGGGGGGAAGGGGGAGACGAAGGAAGGGGGACAAAGGGAGAGACAAGGAGTGTAACCTTCATGAGGATGCGAGGTCCCAGGTGCACTCGCTTGGCTTGGTTACATTGAGAATGATGGCTGGTTGGTCGGTGTGGTGAGGATATGAGTACAAATACCTCAGGTAACAGATTGTACTGGATGGAGGGTATCAGCAGGAGTTAGGTGAGGGGAGCAAGGAGCTGGGGAGGGCAGAGCAGAAGAGGTGGGTCTTGAGGAGGAATTTATTATTTATTATTATTTTATTTTATTCTAAGCATTTGTACAGTGCCAGCTGTGTACCTGGCACTTTACAGAACAACAAGATAGATGCGATCCCTGCCTACGGCTTACAATCCAATAGACATGGAGGGGGAAGACAAGGAGAGGGGACATAGGGAGAGACAAGGGATAAATAACATTCAAGTGGATGCGAACTTGCGGGTGCACATGCTTGGTTTGGTTGCAGTTGGCAGGAGTCTGTGGGGAAAGTTCCAACAGGCGGTGAGGAAGAGGTGGGTTTTGAGGAGGGATGTGAAGGTGCGGAGGGAGGGGGCAAGGCAGATGTGGGCAGGGAGGGTGTTCCAGGCATGGGGGGCAGCAAGGGAGAAGGAACGAAGGTGGTTAGGGGAGCAGGGGAAATGAGGGAGAGCAAAGGAGAGGACAGAGGAGGAGCGGAGAGTGCATGCAGGAGTGTGTAAGGAGATTAGGGCTGAGAGGTAAGGGGGAGCCAGGTTGTGAAGGGTTTTGTAAGTGAATACCAGGAGTTTGTGAAGGATGCGTTGGGGAAGGGGGAACCAGTGAAGTGGAGAGAGGAGAGCCTGCACATGGTCGAAGCGACGGGCTGAGTGGATGACCCTAGCAGCGGAGTTTTGGATGGAGATAAGGGGGGACAGGCGAGAGTGGGGGAGGACAGCAAGGAGGAGGTTGCAGTAGTCAAGGTGAGAGATGACCATGGCGTGAACAAGGGTTTTGGCTGAGGAGACAGAGAGAAAGGGGCGAATCTGATCAATGTTATGGAGGGCGAAGCGACAGGACTTGGCAACAGAGTCGATGTAAGGTTTAAAGGAAAGGTGAGAATTGAAGACAAAGCCCAAGCTACGGGCTTGGGGAATGGGACGGATGGTGACCCCATCAATAAGGATGGACAGGTTAGAGGGAGAGGAAGGGTAGGGAGGAAAGATAAGGAGTTCAGTCTTAGCCATGTTGAGCTTGAGCTGACGTTTGGACATCCAGGCGGAGATATCAGAGAGACAGTTGATGAGGTGAGCTTGGACAGAAGGGGAGATTTGAAGGTACAAAGGGAGGGGGCGAGGCGGGTGTGGGCAGGGAAGGAGTTTCAGGCGTGGGGGCAGCTAGGGAGAAGGGACAAAGGCAGTTAGGGGAGGCATGGGAGGGGGAAAGAGGGGACAGAGGAGGAGCAGAGTTCATGGACTGGAGTATAGAGGGAAATTAGCATAGAGAGGTGGGGGGAACAAGGTTGTGAAGAGCTTTATAGGTGAAGACTAGGAGTTTGTGTCGGATTTGTTCAGGAAGAGGGAGCCAGTGAAGAGAGGAGAGGAGGGGCTTGCACGTGGTCGAAGCAACGGGCGAAGTGGATGACCCTGGCAGCAGAGTTTTTGACGGCAATAAGGGGAGAAAGGTGAGATCGGGGGAGGCCAGTGAGAATGAGGCTACTGTAATCGAGGTGAGAGATGACCAGGGCATGAACAAGGGTTTTGGCAGAGGAGACAAAGAGAAAAGGGTGAATCTTAGCAATGTTATGGAGGGAGAAGCAACAGGATTTGGTAACAGAGCCGATGTAGGGTTTAAAAGAAAGGGGTGAGTCAAAGATGAAGCCTAAACTACAGGCTTGGGGGACGGGAAGGATGGTGATCCCATCGATGAGGATTGACAGGGAAGAGGGAGAGGAAGGATGGGGGGGGAAGATAAGGAGTTAAGTTTTAGCCATGTTGAGTTTGAGTTGACGTTAAGACATCCAGGTAGAGATATCAGCGAGACAGTTGGTGAGGCGAGCTTGAATAGATGGAGAGAGAGAGGGAGTAGAGAGATAGAGTTGAGTGTCATCAGCATAGAGGTGATATTGAATATATAAAAAAAGCATAGAGGTGATATTGGAAGCTATGGGAGGCAATGAGTTTGCCTAGGGACAGGGTATAGATAGAGAAGAGAAGAGGCCCAAGGACAGAGCCTTGGGGAACACCAACCAAGAGTGGAAGGGAGGAGGAGGTGGAGTTGGCAAGAGACACATTGAAAGAGCGGTCAGAGGTAGGAGGAGAACCAGTCGAGGATGGAGCCATGGAAGCCAAGGGAGTTAAGTGAATCCAGCAAGACTGAGTGGTCAACACACAGTATCGAAGGCAGCAGAGAGGTCAAGGAGGACAAGAGTGGAGTAGAGGCGATTAGATTTAGCCACAAGAAGATCGTTGGTGATCTTAGCAAGAGCAGTTTCAGTAGAGTGAAGGGGCGAAAGCCAGATTGAAGGGGGTCAAAGGAGGAGTTGGCGGAGAGGAAGTCGAGGCAGTGGGAGTAGACAACACGTTCAAAAAGCTTGCAAGCAAAAGGAAGGCGTGAGACAGGACAGTAGCTAGAAGGGTCAGAGGGGTCAAGAGTGGACTTTTTGAGGATAGGGAAGACAGTGGCGTGCTTGAAGACGAAGAGGAAGGAGCCAGTAGAGAGGGAGAAGTTGATGATGTGCAGGAGGGAAGGGGTGACAGTGGAAACAATGGAGGTCAGGAGACGGGAGGGGATGGGATCAAGGGGGCAAGTGGAAGGGTTGGAGGAGGAGAGCAGAGAGGAGATTTTCTCAAGGGAGGTGGGAGGGAAGGAGGACAGGAGAGAAGAAAGGGGAGGAGGGAGAGGGAGTAGGAAGAGGAGAGGAGTGGGAAGCGATGTCGAGGCAGATCTTGTCTATCTTGGAGGTGAAGGAAAAAGCAAGATCCTGAGGAGAAAGGGAAGAGGGAGGAGGAGGACAGGGGGCTTGAGGAGGGAGTCAAAAGTGGATAACAGGTGGTGAGGGTCCTGAGAACAGGACTCAATGTGGGAGGCGTAGTAATTCTGTCTAGCGAGGGAGATAGCAGAAGTAAGGGAGGAGAGACAGAATTTGAAGTGAAAGAAGTCAGCACGAGAGTGGAATTTGTGCCAAAGGTGTTCAGCAGCACAGGTGCAGGAGCGGAGGTGGCAAATACTGGGGGTGTGCCAAGGACGGGGGTTGTGGGAGCGGGCAGGGCGGGAGGAGAGGGGGGCAAGGGATTCAAAGGTGGAGGAGAGAGAGGCATTGAAAGCAGGAATGGCAGAGTCAGGGGAGGAGGAGGAGAAGACTGAGGGGAGAAGGGAGGAGACAGAGGAGGCAAAGTCCAGGGGGTTAATGGCCTGAAGGTCACAGAAGGGGCATGGAGACCAGTAAGAGGAAGGGGGACAGTGGGAGACATTGAAAGAGGCAAGGATGTGGTCAGAGATGGGATGAGGATCGAAGGAGAGATCAGAGACAGAGCAGTTCCTAGAGAAGATGAGGTCAAGAGAATGGCTGTTAGTATGGGTGGGGGAGTTGGTCCAAAGGTGGAGGCTGA
>QEPC01008045.1:215963-239083 GCA_003113815.1 Sphenodon punctatus | reverse complement strand
GACACTGGAGTAAGTGGGAATAATGTAGCGACAGCAGCAGCCCCCAGAAGGTAGGAATCGGAATGCCCTGCAAGGGCAGCAGCAGCAGCCGCCTGCCCCGGGCGGATTACGGATTGGGGGGGGCGGGGGGCGGGATTGGTGCGGAGCCAGTCGGTGTCCGGCTTTTACCCGGAGGCCATTGCTGTTAACTGGCCGGGCTCAAGCGAGTGAGCGAGCAGAGGGAATGACCTGGCACTGTGCCTGCTGTTTCCCCCGTCTGTTCTTTACATGTACACAAATTGTATGCACCTCATACAATGAACTTAACGATGTGACTGTAGAGAACATTATAGAATTTGTTGTACAGAATGCAGGTATGTAGAAACAGACTTAATGCACTCTTAAAAAATTGTTCATTGTCGAATGATGATGATAAATTAAAGTTTAATAATGAAAAATGTGAAAGTTTACTTATTGATAAAAATGAATAAAAGTATGTATGGTAAGGAATTAAGTACATATATTAGATTTATGTTGATGAGAATAAAATATTAAATATTCATCAAATTCTGAAATCCGGTCGAGATCGGATCTCAGGTTTTTGTCCTCTTTGCTTTATACTGATGACACGGTTTTGATTGCTACAACTCAAATAGGACTAAGGACTTCAGCACTTACTGTCAAAATGAGCAGCTTATTGTTAACTACTCTAAAACCAAAGTCCTGGTAGTTGGTAAAAGGCAGGCACAGCATAGATGGTATATGGATAATAATAGTGTTGCCCAGGTTAGTGTGTACAAGTACCTAGGGGTCCACATTTCCACTGCATCTTCATGGAGCATGCATTTTTAAAGCAGCGAGAGCCGTGGCCAGGGCTATTGGGTTGGGAATAGCAAGCTTCTATCGGACTAAAGACGGACGTCTATTTGGGCTGGCCTGAAAGCTGATCGAGGCTAAGATGATCCCTCAGTTGATTTACGGAGCCCAAATTTGGAGTGTGCTGCTGCTTGGTAAGTTGGAAGTGGAACAAAATAAAATGCTCCGTTTAATCCTCCAGGTCCCAAAATATACTCCAACAGTATTCCTTCATGCAGAAACAGGAATCTGCCGGATTAAGGTTAAAGCCATCTTAGCCATTCTTAAATATTGGCTGCAGCTCCATTTGGTGGATTCAGGATCCCTGGCCAGTTGTGCAATACACTCTGTTGTAGGACCCTGGTCTGTTAAAATATGGGAAATTTTGGGATCCTTGGACTTTTCTTGTGACTATATTCTGTCTCTTCCTTATGAGAAGGCCTGGTGTGAACTTAAAACACGTGTTTTTGACATCGAATTACAATCTCAGCGTGAGAGTATTGACACTCAAAGGATATCCCAATTGTATCCCCATTTTGTGATCCCCAGCGTGGGAGCCGATTATTTGGTTAACCCCAGACTGGGGAACTATAGGGTGGCGATGACTCTTGCCAGATTTAACTTTTTTCCTATGACCTTGATGGACGGTAGATTGAAGGGTATTCCTCACCACGAACGCCTTTGTCAGCACTGCTGTAACCTCCACTGGGAGGTTGTGGAAACTACGGCACATATTTTGTTTACATGTCCATTATATCAGGCTTGGAGATGCCTGTACATTGATCCCCACCTCAATATTATTCGTCTTCATAGCTCTAAGGAGGAATTTCTGCTGAGTGACCTGAATCCGTTGATTTCACTTGAGGTAGCTAAATTCCTAACCCGCATGTTAAATCTTAAATATGAGGAATCTGAGTCTGTTTGAGCTGGGTTGGGTTTTTGTCAAGGAAGGGTATGGTGTAAATGGATGTTACGTATTATGGAGCTTTTCTTAAAATCACAACATTCAATTGCTTCTAAAATCTGTTTCCGTTATCGAATCCTTTCATAACTTGGTACACATAATGCCCTCATTGGGGGTACAATCACCCCAAATTTAATCATAATTGAATAAGAAACAAAAAAGTATAGCCGGAAATACGTTTTTCAGTGTTTTCCCTTTATTTAAAAAACAAAATGTCATTTTCGTTTCTATTTTCATTATTATTTTTTGTCATTTTTGTTATTGCAATAACGATAACGAAAATGACAGTCTTCATTATCGTTATTGTAATAATGAAAACGACATGCACACCCCTAAATAAGGAGGGTTGGACTGTGAGGAGGTATCCGGTGCAATCCATATCAGGTACTGAGGGTCTTCACCTTGTGTTTGATTTGGTATGTGACAGTTTGGGAGTGCTGCTTGTATACTGTGCACCTACCTGTGCAGCAGTCCCCTTACATGCTTTGTCAGAGGTGGTGTCGGGAGTAGTGTTGTGGTTCCTGGGACTTCAACATTCACGCCGACGCTGACCTTATGGGAGTGGAGCATGGCCACCATGGACCTGTCCCAGAGAGTTGTCAGCCTGACACATTGGGGGGACATACCTTAGACCTTGAGTTTTGCACCGACCTTGAGGTGGGTGCTCGGTTAATGGGGGAGTTATCAGCTGTACCCTTGTCATGGACGGACCATTACCTCCTGCAGGCCTCGCTCCTGGCGCATGTCTGCCCCCGGAAAGGTGTAGAACCGATTCAGATGGTTCGCCCCTGGAGGCTGATGGAACCAGATCAGTTCTGGAAAGCTCTAGGCAAATTTCCCTCTGACCTTGACAACTGTTCCATCAATGACCTCATTTTGTTATGGAATACCTTGCTGACGGAGGCCATTGATCGGACAGCTCCTAGACGTCCGCTGCCCAGGTGACAGCTCCGCAGGCTTCCTTGGTTCTCCAAGGAACTGCAGGAGCTGAAGCGAGAAGGGCGGCAGTTGGAGCGACGGTGGTGTCGTTCGTCTGCTGAAACCGACAGATTGCGTCATAGAGCCAGTTTACAAGCCTATGCTGTAGCTATGCGGGTAGCAAAAAAGGAGTTTTTTGCTACCCTCATAGCATCTGCTAAATTCCATCCAATGTAGCTTTTCTGGGTGGTGCAGGGACTGGTCAGTCTGGCCTCCCTCCACCTTGGAGTGGAGTCATCTACTGCTTGCTGTGACATGTTTGTGGATTATTTTGATAAAATCGATCGGATTCACCACAACTTTGATACTGTAATTAATACATATGGGGAGGTTATGGAAGCCTCGACTTGTCCGATTTTGTGGGATCAATTTCAGTCAATGACACCCGCCAATCTGGTTGGTGTTCTTGGGGCTGTTAGGGCCACATTTTGCGAATTAGATCTTTGCCCGTCCTGGCTGATTAAATCTTGCTGGGAGACAATGGGACCATTGCTGGCTGGGGTGGTCAACACCTCCCTTCGAGAGGGCAGAGTGCTGGGCTGTCTCAAAGAGACAGTGGTTCAGCCTCTGCTCAAGAATCCATTGTTTGACGTTGACTCCCTTGCCAGCTATCAGCCTGTTTCTAACCTTTCCTTTTTAGGGAAGGTTATTGAACAGGTAGTGGCTCAGCAGCTCCAGGGACATCTTGATCACATCAGTTATCCGAACCCCTTTCAGTTGGGATTTCGTCTGGGGTATGGCACCGAGACTGCGCTTGTGGCTTTGGTGGATGATCTGTGCCGGGAAATGGAGTGAGGTCGTTCGACCCTGTTAGTTCTATTAGATCATTCGGCTGCATTTGATACAGCTGATTACGGGATGTTGGTGACATGACTGCGGGACTGTGCAGGGGTGGGCGGGACTGCTCTTGAATGGTTCCGCTCTTTCCTGACTGGTAGAATGCAGTGAGTGGTTCTTGGGGAGTCTTTTTCATCATACCGAGACCTCCCATGTGGAGTCGCGCAGGGTTTGGTTTTGTCCCCTCTCCTGTTCAACGTATACATGCAGCCACTCGGTGATGTGTTCAGAAGGTTCGACATGCAGTGTCATCAATATGCTGATGACACCCAGCTGTATCTCTCTTTTTCAACAGACCCAGGCCTTGCAGACTCGGTGCTTGGCAGCTGTGGGGGACTGGATGAGGACTAACCAGCTGAGGCTGAATCCTGACAAGACGGAGGTGATGTTGGTGGGTAAGGTGATGGAGATGGTGGCCCTCATTATTGGCGGGGTCTGCCCTCCATTGGTACCCCAGGTACGGAGTTGGGGGTGCTCCTCGACGCGCAGCTCCACCTGGATGCCCAGGTGGAGGCTGTAGCGAGGAGTACCTTTCGCCAATTACATCTGGTGTGACGACTTCGGCCGTTTGTCTCAGGCTCTGACCTGGCCACCATCATCCATGCTTTCATCATCTCCAGATCAGGGGCAGCTGGTGGGTTTTGATGTTGGAGGGGCACTGGGGTAGCAAGTCCGGGCCGGCGGGCCATGGGGAGGAGCCTAGCCTAGGGGCAGAGCCAGGGATATGGTAGGCTGAGCCAGGGATACGGTAGGCAGAGGCAGGGCATAACCCAGCCAGAAGCAAGGAGTTCTCAGGGTTAACATTGGATGGACATTACGTTACTTAATCCAGCAATTTCAGTTAGGCAGGTTATATTCACCTCCTCTGCCAGGTTTAAAAGCAGGCAGATCACCAGACTAACAGTTACATCTCACAATTTCAAAACCTCAATTTTATCACAAACATCACATTTCTAGCATTTTGAACACCCATTAGATCACCAAACTAACCGTTACATCTCACGATTTCAAAACCTCAATTAAATCATGTGGCATTAAATACCAATCCCCCCTCACCCTCTGCTGCGTGTGTGTTGGGGGGGGGGGGAATTAGTATTTAACACTCCACATCATCAAGTGAACAAAACCCATGTAAAAACCAGAAAACCACACATAAACAAAACAAACCATTTCCACAAACCCCCAAAGGCATCCCCGGCAGCCAAACACCTGTGCAAGCACACAGGCCTTTTAGAAAAGTCAGTCAAGTGAGCGCTCTGTGTCAGTGGCACCGGGGGGGGGGGAAACGGGGGACGGGGGAGAGCAGGCTAGGGCTGTCGCTGCTCCAGATTGGACTATTGTAACGCGCTCTACGTGGGGTTACCCATGGTGACGGCTCAGAAACTGCAGCTGGTGCAGAATGCGGCAGCCTGTGTTCTGGTAGGACTGGGCCGCTGGGAGCATATTACACCAGTGCTCCGCTCTCTGCACTGGCTGCCAGTGGTTTTCTGGGCCCAATTCAAGGTGTTGGTTTTGGCCTATAAAGCTCTAAATGGCCTAGGCCCTACCTATCTGTGGGACCGCCTCACTCCCCAGGTGCTGGACCGACCCCTGCGGTCATCTGGGGGCACCCTGCTCAAAGTCCCCTGAGTCTTCCGGGGGGCCACGCAGGGAACGGTGTTCTTGGTGGCTGCACCATGGCTGTGGAACCCCCGTCTGGTGGTGGCCCATTTTGCCCCAGATCTCCCCTCTTTTCAGAGAAGTTGTAAGACCTGGCTGTTTCACCAGACATTTGGCAGGGGAGATGGGTGAGGAGGTGGCTGTTGGGTAGGGGTTACTTTTATTTTTATTTCTGTCCTCCTTTTAGTTGTATTTAAATTGTTTTAATATTTGTTTGCAAAATGTAAGCCACCCCGAGCTGCCTGTGGCAGGGGGAGCGGGGTAGCAAAACTCTAAAAATAAATAAATAAATATAAGTGCAGCAAAAAGGTGACTATCTAGTTCCCCTTGGTACCCTGCTTCTCACGGACCCAAGCTGGGGAAGTAGTCCCTGGTTTTCTGGGCTCAGTCACTCTGACTGATCTGTTGATGAGTTCCTTAGGAATGGCTGTCACATGCACATTTTAAATACCTCATTACTTGACTTTGAGACTGGGCTAAAGCAAGTTATAAAAATGGAATCACACATAAATTAAAAAAGCCAGATTTGAGCCTTTGACTTTCATTTTCTTTTTCAGAGCTTTACTACTTGAGCTATAGGATCAATTGCTTTTGGTCTTTTACATTCAGCTACAGAAAATTGAGACTTTGCATATTGCCCAGTAGTTAAATAGCTCTTTGTTAGGATGTTGCAGCTACATTAGCATTGTGGCTAGTTAGCTAAGGGTTGGGTCTGTAGTATTAGACTTTTGAGTTCTATCCCTTAATGTGGTCTATGTTACTTCATTAGCTTATTTATAAGAATAGGTAGTGTCCATACCTCCTTAGCTTGCAGAGCAGGGTGTTAGCTGAAAGGAAAAAAAGATGAAGTATATAGGAAGCTGGCAAACATGCTGCTAGGCTACAGGAGAAAGGTAACTCTCAAAAATGGACAGTACTCAAAACCCCACCCAGATAGAATTTTTAGGGTGGAAAAAGAGGATAGGTCTGTGCAAAATTAGTAGTTTGCTAACCTTTTGCAAGAGTAGTTTTGGTGTGAGCAGGGGCATAGCTTGGATAGACCCTGGTGCAGAATATGGCATATGCGTCCCATCTCTGAGTCCCCACACCTCTGCTCTCCCTCAGCCACTAGGTACACCCCGTATTCCCTGATCCCCCCCGGATTGTAGTAAGAAGGTGAGCCATGCTGCAGAGCAGAGCACCACCACCCCAGACCTCCTAACTGACTCCCAGGAACTCCAGGAAAACCTGGGTACTTGTGGGGGTATTCTAGCTCCAGAACTCTGTGACAGTGTCCTGGGGTTGGGTGACTCAATTTCCCTTACTTGCAGCCCATCTGCACCAGTTCTCTCTCTCTGGCTGATTCAGTTCTGCAAAGGGGACAATACTTTTGTCTCCCAGACTCCCAGAGACTTCCTGTTCACAAACTCTTTTCTCTCTCTGGTTTCGCCAGTGCTTGAAGGCACAGGATCCTCAGATTGTATTACCCAATATGCAGACAACAGCAAGCACTTCTTAGTAAAGAAGAAAGTTTATTGATTACATAAGCAAAGATTGTTTGAACACAGAGTGACTAATAAACAAAAGTAAATAACGCATTCCTATTCTGAACTGCGTGCATCCCTAGTTAAATCTTACCCTACAAAAGTCCATTTCTCAGCCAGCGATGTAGCGTGGCTGGGCACCAGTCTTAAGTTGGTTAGAAATCAAAGTCTCCTCTCTCAGTGCATTGTTTCAGTAGACTGGCTGGCTGGCAGGCTCCTGTCCCCCCCAGCTTCAATCAGAGACTCAGTGAGTCACGGGTTGAATGAATTCCCAATTATGTCTTGATAGCACAGATCTCCCACCTTTATATCTTCCAAAGTTCTTTGTTCCACTTTCCCGCCTGGGGGGGCTCTGTGCGTCCACAGGAAAAGGTTCATTTCTAACTCAATGTTTCTGTCAGGCTCTTGCAGAGGTGTTAGGCTTTCAGAATTCACATTCAGCATATCTTTGTCTCTCTCCATTGCATGAAGTGAGTTTCCAGCTCTCAGCTTTTACAGTACATGATTACATGAAGTGAGTTTCCAGCTCTCAGCTTTTACATTACATGATTACATGAAGTGAGTTGCCAGTTCTCAGCTTTTACATTACATACATGTTCAACTTTTACCTTTACATATTTGTTAGACCTGTAGTCTACCTGTCGCCCAGTATCTCCTTGTGACAGACAGAGTTTATGAAAACAACATGTATGTAACACATATATTGTGGTCTTCATGTAAATTAACAATACATCTGTACTTCTGATACTATTAAGTAAAACATGATAAGTTTGGTGGTGTTGGAGTTGTCTANCCTTCCCCCTGACAGCCCATCATCCCGCCATAGTACCTTCCCTCCAACAGTCCACCATCCCGCCATAGTACCTTCCCTCCAACAGCCTACCATCCCGCCATAGTACCTTCCCTCCGACAGCCCACCATCCTGCTATAGTACCTTCCCTCCAACAGTACACCATCCTGCCATAGTACCTTCCCCCCGACAGCCCACCGTCCCGCTATAGTACCTTCCCCCCAACAGCCCACCATCCTGCCATAGTACCTTCCCCCCAACACCAGCCCACCATCCCGCCATAGTACCTTCCTCCCTGCTTGCCACCCACTTCCCATACCTACCATTCCCATCTGGTGGAGATGTATGCTGGGGATTTTGCTGCTGCTCCTCCATGATCTCCTGGCCACCTGTCAAGTAAAAAAATAAATACACATAATTATATAGCAATAAACGAAAGGCTTTATCATGCAGCTGTACAAACGTCTCCCCCCGCCCACCACTGTGCATTAACTTACTGTTCTCCACTGCTTCCTCTACAAACAAAGGTGGCATTTGGGTCCACCGTGCCCTCCACCAGAACCTCCGATGACTCCTTAAACAAGGGCAGGCTCTCAAGCTGGAGGGGGATACACAGGCTCATTCCTGTAGCACTTTGCCAGTTGTTATTGAACCTTTTGCTCCCCCCAAGAGCTGTCTCTTATACACATCTAGATGTGTATAAGAGACAGCATATATTGTGGTCTTCATGTAAATTAACAATACATCTGTACTTCTGATACTATTAAGTAAAACATGATAAGTTTGGTGGTGTTGGAGTTGTCTAGAAATCCTGAGTCCGCTGAGGGGAAATTTTTTTATATGGGGACAATTTTATTGAATTTATTTATCTGAATTTATATGTATGCTGCCCTTCCCAAAGGCTCAGGTCAGCTCATGAATAAAAATAAATAAAACTCATAATAAAAATACCCTCCCCACTTTCTCACAACCCCCCACCAAACTCACCCAATACCACCTCCCAATTCCCACACCCCAACCCCCCTCACAACCCTACCCCAAAACTACCCATGAAAAGCCACCCCTATCCCCGCCCACCAAATGCTTTTTCAAATAAAAAAGTCTTACACCGCCTCCAGAAGATGCTCATGCTCAACCAATCCTCTAGGGGAAGGGAGTTCCTAAACATTGGGGTAACAACCGAGAAGAACGTTTCCCTGCGAACCCTTGTCGTATGAACAAGGCCAACAGATTGTACCCACAGGGAGGTGTTCCTGGCTGATCGTAGGGGCTACAATGGGGCATGGAAGGACAGGCGGTATCTCAGATATGTGGGGCCCAGACCATTTAGGGCTATAAAGGTCAAAACCAGCACCTTGAATTGTGCCCGGAAAGCTATAGGAAGCCAGTGCAGACTTCAGAGCACCGGTGTAATGTGTTCTCAATGCCCCGTCCCCAAAAGGAGCTGAGTCACCACATTCTGCACCAGCTGCCGCTTCCAAACAGTCAGAGTGCACTGCAGTAATTTAACCTCAAGGTGATGAAAGCATGGATGACAGTGGCCAGATCTGAATCAGACAGCAAAGGCTGCATCCTCCTCAGCAGATGGAGTTGGTGAAACGTGCTCCTTGCCTCGACTGCAACCTGACAATCCAGGTGCAGCAGGGAGTCCAGAAATTCCAAGATTGCAAACCTGATTGATCAGAGGGGGCTAGACTCCATCAACAGGAGTCCCAATGCCTCCAGGTCACAGGGCTGGCCAACCATCATTACTTCTGGATTCAGCCTCAAATGGCTCACCCTCATCCAGTTCCCATCAGGTGAGCACCAAGACTGCAGGACTTGGGTGAGATGAAAAAGAGAACACCAAGACTGCAGGGCTTGGGTCGGATGAAAAAGAGAAGTAGAGCTGGGCGTCATCAGTATGTTGATGGCACTTCACCCCAAACCTCACCTAGTGGCCTCACATATACATCAAACAGGAGGGAATACAGAATAGAATCCTGCAGGATCCCATAAGGCAGAGATTCTCAACTTGGTGCTTGGGAGCACCAGAGTGCTCGGGGAATGTGTGAAAGTGTTCTCAAAGCCAGCCATGTTTAAAATGTCCCACATGCTTATCAAAGAGGGTATTAGCTGATTGGCATATTATCTAGCCTCTGGTAGTGTAATCTCTTGGCCACAAGACTAGCCTGAAACTAACTTCTAATAGCGACAATAATCATGGGAAGATCTTGCCAAGGGATGGAATGGATTTCCCATCGCTAGATGCTTTGAATCAAGACTAGACGTGCTTCGGGATGGTACTCTGCGGTTTAACCAGAATCAATGGGTTAGTGTCTGCTAAGCGGAAAGTCACACTTGCTGATCATTTCAAGACTCTTCGTGGCCCTGCTCCTCCCTACCTTTCTGCCCTCATTTCTTTCTGTGTTCCCACCTGGGAACATCGCTCCTCCTCTGCCACCACCCTCATCCAGTCCAGAATCTCTTAAACTGTCTTTGCCCATTCTCCCATGTTGACACCTATGGGTGTTAACAAACAAGACGATAGCCCGCTGGAGTCCCGGTTTGGTCCCCCACCCCTCACATGTTTAGTGTGTGGAGCCTAAAACACGGGCAGCCCCCTGTGTGTATTTCTTGTGCATGAGGACAGCCGCCACTCACAGGGTTAGCGGGATGAACCTAATACACGCTCAGGCATTCTTCCCTGCGGCGCTCTGCCCACCAAACCCCCCTTCCAAGTATCCTGCCCTGTCATGATTCACAGCCAAGGTGGACCATGGGAAGAACAAGCCGCATCAGCTGTTTCTTTCTTCCAGACTATTATGACTCCGGGAGGCTGTCCAGTGTCTGCTATCCCTGCCCACTCATGGAGGTTCAAACCTGGGTTTATACTTGCCATACCGCTATTCTCCAAGACTGCCCTGCTGGCCCCCCACCCTTACGTGCAAGTGCTTCCAACACCTAGCACCAAAAGCAGCTTATTGCTATGCCATACTGCCATCCTCCACGGCTCCTTCACACCCCCTGCCCTCACATGTAAGTGCATGGCTAGAGGACTCCCTACCTCCCACCCCATTTTTGGTGCACCTGCCACCTCCCTTCCCTTGTACCCTCCATCCCCCAAAGCGGGTTAGCCAAAGCAGCTATTCTCCAGCCCCCCCACAACTTCCCTTTCCCCTCAAAAGCAATTGGAAACCATGAATTATGGAAAATTAAGCAAATTTATTTAACAAAAAAAAAAACTAAAGAAAAATTAAAGAACTTTTATTTTTAATAACTAAATTTTAAAGTGTATTTATTTTTAAGAACTTTTAAGATCTGCTAAACTTTACAAAAATTTGTGCCTGCCCCTTTTGGGGGCAGCTGGGTATGCTCACTTGGCTGGTGGGACTAGCTGGGGGGCATTTCCCCAATCCTACTCCCACAGATCCTGTGGAGGAGTGTTAGCGGGAGGCACATGTGGGGGAGTATTGCTGGAGTGTGTGCATCTGTTGTATGCCTGGCCCAGCAGGACTGTTGATGGTTGGGTTCCACATGGGGCAGTGGGGGTTTGGAAATGGCACCTGCCCCTGAACATCAGTGCTCGCAGTCACAGCATCAACATACTCAAGCAGGGAGGTTTGAACTTGGAGACGGATGGACTGGGACAGGCTGCTTTGAGCCTGTGCCCACATCTCAGCTATCTCCTTGCTCACCTGCTCAATCACGCCTGTCGGACCACTCAAACTGCTGCCAGATGTGGGCCCAGTGCCTGTCCTCCCATCGGTGATACGGGGGTCCTCAGTAGCAAGGGTCTTACATTGTGCGGAACCCAGCTGTGCAAGCTGCCTATGCTCCTGACATCGCTCTGATTCTTCTGCCCTGCTGCAATTTGCGGGTTTTGCACCAAATCCTGCCTTAGGCAGGATTAGTGCAGAAACTGGGGAAATCCCCGTGGATTTCCCTTCGCTGGCGGTGAGCTTTATTCAGGCCACAAGCCAATCAGGGGCTTGCACGGCCTTTATAAAGCAGGTCCCTGCCATTTGCCAAGCTGAGGGACTCCAGTCACTGAGGAACCCAGCCACAGCGGGACCGCTGTCTCCGCCTGCTCCAGCCACTGAGCAATTGCTGCCGTCGCCCACTCCAGCCACCAAGGGATCGTTGCCACCGCCCATTCCAGCTGCCAAGAGATTGCTGCCACCGCCTGCTCCAGCTGTAAGGTAAGTAGGTGGTTGGGGGTGGTGGTATCCTCCTGGATGGGGGGTTCCTGCTCTGCAATGCCATGTGGTTTTTTTGGGGGGGGGGGCTGTTGCCTGCTGTGCCCTCTGCATGGCTCTCTAAGCACATTTTAAATTCATTGGATAAAGGAAATGGATCGCCATCTGACAAAAAACCCAACACACAAAGCTTTGAAAACTTCTGCCCAGGAGCGCGCTGCCGATTTCCCCAAGGATATGCATGCTGATGGTGGGAGGCTTTTTTGCTCCTCCTGCAACGTGGTCTTGGACCATACCAGAAAATTTACTGTGGTTGATCACCTTAAAGCAAAGTCTTATCTGAAGAGGAAGGCGACATTTGAAGAAGGAAATGAACAGAAGAAGCAGAGGACGCTGACAACTTCAATCTAACGCCTAACTGATCAAGAGTTGAAATTGCCCAGGAATTTACGAAGATGTGCCTGGAGGCTAATATTCCAATCGAGAAAGCAGATCACCCCTCCGTGCGTGGCTTTCTACAGCGCCTCGTTAAAAATGGTGGTGCAATTCCTGGAGCTGACCAGATCCAAAAAGTGTACTTGGCTGACATTTATGAAAGTGAAAAGCAGGAAATTAAACCGAAAAAGATAGCAGGGAAGAAAGTAGCGATCATCGTTGATGAGACTTGTGATGCCGACCAGCGTTCTGTCCTAAATATATTGGCAGCGCCCCTAGAAAAAAACAGTGAAAAGTCCAGTCTTATCTCCTGGACACAAAACTTCTGAATGCCATCTCCCACACGATTGTTGCTCAGGAAGTAACAAAGACAATAACGGAGTATGCTGTGAACTTCGAAAATGTTTTCTTTTTCGTATCAGACAACGCAGCATATATGAAGAAAGCATTTAAGGCTGTGCTGCAGGGACTGCTTACAAACTGCGTACATATCATCTGCCTTGCGCACATTATGGAACTGATCGTTGGAAGATTTCAATATCCATTTGAATCAACCACCCAGTTCATGAAATTATTCAGGAAACTGTTTCCCCTGCCAAGTGGAAGGAAGATGAGGTATCTACGTGATCTGGGGGAGTCCATTGTCGAAGGCAAAGCAACAATGCCACCTGATCCCTGTGCCACGAGATGGAGTTCCTATTTCAGAGCTGCAGTGTATCACAGCAAACACATCAAGTACCAAAGGAACTTCATTCAGGAGGAAATGCAAGTGGTTGATCCATGCAAAAAATTGGGAACTCTTTCGGTAAGTGTTGATATGATAAATACAACACGAGTAGAAATTAAAGAAGGGGGAAATTAAAAGTAAAACCTTATAGTTTTATAGTTCTGCTCCTTCAACTCTACATTAACATCCTTGCTCCAAATTACGTGGACAGATACCGACAAGATCCTTCAGGGAAAAAGGACTTTGACAATTTCTTATGGAGGGGGTGCGCCCCGCATGGCTCAGCAGGTTCGGAGTCTGGGGGTATTATTGGACGTGGGTCTCCGTCTAGATCAGCAGGTGGATGTGGTGGCGAAGGTAGCTTTCCGCCGGCTGTATCTGGTGTGGAGGCTGTGCCCGTATATCTCCAGACCCGACCTGGCCACTTTGATCCATGCCTTCATCACCTCAAGGCTGGACTACTGTAATGCACTCTACGTGGGGCTTCTCTTGATGCTGGCCCGGAGATTGCAGCTAGTGCAGAATGCGGTGGCCTGTCTCCTAACAGGGATGGGCCGACGAGAGCACATAACACCGGTGCTCCGTGCGCTGCACTGGCTGCTTGTGATGTGTCGAGCCAGGTTCAAGTGTTGTCTATAAGGCCCTGTACGGTCTTGGACCTGAATACCTCAGGGACCGCCTCACCCTCCGTGACTCAGGACAGACTCTCCGATCCACCGGAGGTCCTCTGCATAAAGCGGGGGGCTACAATGGAGAGGGCGTTCTTGGTGGCTGGGCCCCGGCTATGGAACTCCATCCCAGAGGAAGCACGACTGGCTGCGAGTCTGCTGGCCTTCCATTGGGCCTGCAAGACATGGCTGTTTTCCCAGGCCTTCGGAGGCAGGGAGGGGAGGGTGGACTAAATTTTTGTATGGGGGTATTTTAAAATTGTTTTAAATATGTGTGGATTTTTATATTGTTTATTTTATGTTGGAAGCCGCCCTGAGATGCCGTAGGCATAGGGGGAGGCATATAAATGGAATTAAATATATAAATAAATAAATAAAAGCGCATGGGACAGAGTGCCCAAGCTGGAAGAAGTGGCACTAGCTTCTATAAACTCCGTAACAAGCTCTGCCGATGCGGAACGCAGTTTCAGCTCTCATAACCTTATATATATGGACACACGCAGAGACTTTGGGGAAGAGAATCTCAGGCGATCTGTTTTTATGTCTTTTAATGAGAATAAATAAATGTCTTATTTTTAACTTGCTGGACTGTAAAATGTGTTAATGCAAATATGTAAATAAATGTTTTGTTTTAATTTTGTTTTAATTTTACTAGATTTGCTTTGTAACTATTGGGTCGTAGAATTTTCAATTTTGGGTTGCAGAATTTTGGAACAATTTTTGCAGAAGAATCGGGACCCTGATATGGGCTTCCCAAGCAGCTTCCTTGTCAAATCCTCCCTTCACCACCAGTTACAGACCTGCAGGTCCTGATTCTGCTGGGTGCTTGTGGCTAGGGGTTCTGTTCAGGCCCATTACACTGGCAGACCTGTAGCAATGCAATGCAACAAGGAGTTCAGACCGCCCCACCCACTTTCCTGCCACAGTGTTTCAGCCCCTGCCCACTCTTCCTGCCCAGTTTACCAACCTCCCTTCCTGCCCCATGTAAAGCCCTTTGCACACCTGAAGGGAAGTGGGAAGGAGTACCTGACTTATGTTGCTTCTGGGGTGGTTGATGCCGTGGGATCTCAGCGCCACAGGGTTCTCCTCCCATGGTCACTGTAGAGGAGCTCCCCCCAACAGCTTGTTGCCCTGCCATGGTGCCTCCCCCCAATCCACCATCCTGCCATAGTACCTTCCCCCCCATCCTGCCATAGTACCTTCCCCCGACAGCCCACCACCCCGCCATAGTACCTTCCCTCCGACAGCTCACCATCCCGCCATAGTACCTTCCCTCCAACAGCACACCACCCCGCCATAGTACCTTCCCCCCGACAGCCCACCATCCCGCCATAGTACCTTCCCTCCAACAGCACACCACCCCGCCATAGTACCTTCCCCCTGACAGCCCATCATCCCGCCATAGTACCTTCCCTCCAACAGCCCACCATCCCGCCATAGTACCTTCCCCCCAACAGCCCACCATCCCGCCATAGTACCTTCCCCCCAACACCAGCCCACCATCCCGCCATAGTACCTTCCTCCCTGCTTGCCACCCACTTCCCATACCTACCATTCCCATCTGGTGGAGATGTATGCTGGGGATTTTGCTGCTGCTCCTCCATGATCTCCTGGCCACCTGTCAAGTAAAAAAATAAATACACATAATTATATAGCAATAAACGAAAGGCTTTATCATGCAGCTGTACAAACGTCTCCCCCCGCCCACCACTGTGCATTAACTTACTGTTCTCCACTGCTTCCTCTACAAACAAAGGTGCATTTGGGTCCACCGTGCCCTCCACCAGAACCTCCGATGACTCCTTAAACAAGGGCAGGCTCTCAAGCTGGAGGGGGATACACAGGCTCATTCCTGTAGCACTTTGCCAGTTGTTATTGAACCTTTTGCTCCCCCCAAGAGAGCGATGAAGGCCTTGGTCTCTCAGCCCAGGGAATGCGGCATTGGCCGGGAGATTGGTAGGTGGAGAGCAGCTGGGATTGAATGGTGGAGGTGGAGGTAGTGGACCAGTGCTTGCTGTTGCCAGGCTGTCAGTCAGAGCCATGGTCACATCGATGGTAAGCCTCTGCAAGTTAGTGCTGAGAATGCAGCGACTGGGAAACAGTAAGTGTCACCGGACACGTACAGCCAACAGGAGGAGCTTGGAGAATGCATGTTTGAAAATTTGAATGTTGGGCTTTTAAGGTGAGTTATTTATTTATTCAAATATTTATATCCCGCCTCTTCTCAAGATGACTAACAATAAAAACACAGACTACAAAAACACACCAGTAAAAATAGATTTAAAACATTACATTAAAATTCAACTAATTTAACACTGGGGGTCAATGTTATGTGAGCACCAGTGAGAGCGAGAGTGGAGAGAGAGGCAGGAAGTATTTGCTCCTTGGAATGCTCTAGGCTTCTCACCCACAACTCTATGGTGCTGGTGGACCTGTATGCACAGGATACTGCATGCAACCTAACTGATGGGATGTAGACATGTGGGGGCACATTAGCTCACATTCACCCACATGGTGAGCTCCGCATGTTCTGGGACCCCACTATGACCACTTTCAGACATCTCCCCCTCACATATTCTGGCTGCGGGAGGGAATGCGCTGCCAGGATATGCGTGGGGATCTGCTGGTCTGAAAGCGCCCCCCCTCCACGCGTGGTTTTGCCAGCAGAGACGTGCAGGGATGCAGAGCTCGATTTGAAAAGAGCACATTCCCTACCGTAGCCAGAATATGCGTGTGTGGTGGGGGAGGATTTCTGAAAGTGGTCTATGAGTGGGGGCTGCGTATCTGGTGGGTAGTGGCCACATGGCTGGTGAGGGCAATCAGCTAATAAACGGGCAGGTGTCCACTGTCTCATTTGTTAAAACCCTATGCTTGGGTTTCCCTTCCTGAACGCATCCCCTCTGCTCCCTTTTGCACAGATTCACTGATGCTCCTTCTACTCTCCTATCATTCAGGGTCCCCTTCTCCCTTGTAACTTAGCTAAGCGCATGCACCTGTGACTCCTCAATTTCAGGACTCTCTTTCTTCCAATATTCCCCTCTTCCTCGCCTCCCACTCTTAGTCCATTCCAGACTATAACCCTCCCAGGGAGTGCCAGGCAGACTGCTGGCACTGTATACATTAATATAATAATAATTATAATTTTAATTATAATTTTAATTAATTAATTAATAGTGGTCCTCTTTGGCTTTCAAATCTCTGACTCTTATAGAATTTCTACCTTCAGATCTTCACTACTGGATTATGTTTTTCCATGTTTCTGACTGTATCTTACCCATGCTCATATCCCATCACTGGTTTCCTGCTTCTTTCTGCTTCATCAGACTTAAGTCTACTTGAGGCCCAAGTAAAGGCAGTGCTCCAGAATATCCCTCCCGGGGCACCACTGGCAGAGCGGGCAAGCCAAACCCCTGTCTCTTATACACATCTAGATGTGTATAAGAGACAGGTCCCATGCTGCACTCCTGGATGGCAGTTGCCGGGCGATTCCTCACAATTCTATGGCGCGGTGTGTGTGTGTCTGCGCACACAGGTGGACTGCAGGCCAGGGAACCTGACAGGTCAATCTAAAGCAGACCCAGGGGCAGGCAGCCTCCGTGTCCACCTAAAAGCACCCAAAGAGATCTTAGGGCAGTTGTGGGTTCCCTCTTTATCTCCTTCACTGTTCGCCTTCTCAGTTCTATCTCATTTTACTGTTTGTGACTGAGTAACTTTTCATCAAGAAAGCAAATACAACCACAGTGTAAATCAATCAGCTATCTTAATCCCGGATGTAATGTCACTGACATAGGGTTGCCATTTCTTCTCTTTAATCCAGGCCGCTTATGAAAAATACATAGTTCAGGGCTGCACTGGAACCAATGCAGCCCTGCACCATGTATTTTTCATAAGAGACCTGGATTAAAGGGAAGGTATGGCCACCCTGCACTGACATCAGTGGAGACACAGCCCTGTTTATGTGGCCTAGTCTTTTCTCATGCTAGAGATAATCTTTGTATTTCAATGCAATACCTGTTCAGAACTATTTCTCGGAGAGCCTTCTTAGGTATAACATTGTATTGATAAGAACACCAGCTAGCTGGAGCGTGTCATGATCCTTCCCCCCCGCCACCCTTCCTTTACTTTAAAGCAAACTCAAGTACGGTGCTTGAGCAGGTTTGCTGTGTCAGGCTGTCAAATTCTGCGGATACTTTCCTTTTATTTTTGTAGCTCATGTAATGGTTGTGGAAAGGACTGAGTCCATTGGAATTGTTGTATTTCCCTTTCTGGGAATAAGCGGGCTGTAAGAACAATTAGGCGAGTAGAGCTAAACCATTGGCCAGTGGGAGATTTGGGGATAGAAGTGATAGGAGAATATTTAGAGAATCCATGATTGGGGATTCATGGGCCTAACTCTTAAGTGCAGGTACATCATGAGTGCTAAAAAAATACAGCCTAGGAGAATGGGCATGCTCCCTGCCTGTCCTACTTCTGAATTTGGGGGGACAAATTTAAAAGATGAGAAGAAACTGCAACACTGGATCAGTCCAGTGGCTTTTTTAGCCTAGTGTCTAGGTTCTCTAACAGGGGGGCTGTAGCAGTTTCCCTCACCGCATGTGCAAAATGACTGCCTCCCTTAACCACAATGGCAGCTACCAAAATGACATTGGCACCATTTTTGTTAAGGGCACCGAATATTTTGCACATGCGAGATCCAGAGCAGGGAGCATGTCGTGGCGAGGGAGTTTGTCGGAGCCACCACAGCAGTGGCGGTGCTTCAGTCAAGCCCTCTGAGGTGGTAAGTACCACTCTGGGCCCCCAGGAAATACGGGTGGGGGGAGGTTTGACCCACTGTCCTGGGGCTAGGGTAGGGATGGGACTTGGATGGGATATGGATCGATTCCCCATTGACTTCAATGGGAAAAATCCAAATACATAATCAGTAATTAATCTGCAAATTACAGATCCGAATTCGTTATGGATCCTAATCCGTAATTCAATCCAAATGTCCATCCCTACCTACCACCACACTCTCTTTCTCTTGGCCCCTGATATTTTGGAGATTCCCCCTCCCTCAGTGAGAGGGGGAACAATAGGAGCATGGGAAGGAGAAGAGGAAGAGAGGGAGCAAAAGGTATGTACATATATGGAGTGTGGGGAGGGACTTCAGCTATGACAGACAAGTGGAAGGGAGTCATGGTTCAAAAAAGTTTGAGACTCACTGGCCTAGTGTACAGTTTCCAGCAGTGGCCAGCATTGGGTGCTTCAGTGGGGCAACGGTAAGTACGGAGTGAGCTTTCCTCTGAGGATCACTCACCGCTTTCATCAGTTAGAGAGTTTGGGGGCCAATCCCATGCCCCATGGATCCTGTGTGCAGCTGCATGGAACTGTGCACAGCTCCATTGTGGGCACATTGTGCTGTGCGGAAACCGCGCACATACGTGCACATGGGATTCACAGGGCATGGGATTGGCCCCACTAAGTGTGAGATTGCTTTCCCTGACCATCTTGGCCAATAGTCATTAGTGGATGTATCATCCATGAATTTGTCTAATGAATCCTTTCAAAACAACCTTACCATGTTGAGAGAGGCTGTTACTAGGACAAGGGGATATAACTAGAGGATCTATCGGCTGCCTTTGACACAGTTGATCATGAGGTGTTGGTGGTCCGCTTGCGGGACCGGGCTGGAGTGGGTGGAATTGTTGTCAAATGGTTCTGCTCCTTCCTGTCCGGTAGGACCCAGCGTGTGGTGTTGGGGGAGCATTCTTCGTCTCCCCAGGGCCTCATGAATGGAGTCCCGCAAGATTAGATTCTATCCCCCCTCTTGTTCAACATGTACATGCAGCCTCTGGGTGAGGTTGTGAGGGGGTTTGATGTTCAGTGTCATCAATATGCTGATGACACCCAACTGTACCTCTCTTTTCCATCAGACCCAGGTGCGGCAGTCTCGGTGCTTACTCAGTGTCTAGCAGCTGTGGGGGACTGGATGCGGGCAAGCCGTCTGAAGTTGAATCCTGACAAGACGGAGCTGATGCTGGTGGAATTGCTGATTGCCCCCATCATTGGTGGAGTTTGTCCCTCCATGGCCCCCCAGGTTCAGAGTTTGGGGATGCTCCTTGACTCATAGCTCCACCAGGATGCTCAGGTGGTGGCTGTGGTGAGGAGTGCCTTTTGTCAAATACATCTGATACAGCGACTTCAGCCATATCTCTCAGACTTGGACCCGGCCACCATCATCCATGCACTCATCACCTCAAGACTGGACTACTGCAATGTGTTCTATGTGGGGCTACCCTTGGTGACTGTTTGGAGACTGCAGCTGGTTCAGAATGCGGTGGCCCACCTCCTTATGGGGACGGCCTGCCGGGAGCATATAACACCGGTGCTCCATTTGTTGCACCGGCTTCCGGGCCCAATTCAAGGTGTTGTTTTTGACCTTTAAAGCCCTGCACGGTCTGGGCCCCACTTACCTTCAGGATTCCCTCACCCCTAGACCGGCCCCTGTGGTCTGCCAGGGGCACCCTCTTGGAGGTGCCAAGAGTGTCGCAGGAGCCGACCATGGAGAGGGCGTTCTCGGTGGCAGCACCGAGGCTGTGGAACTCCCTCCTGATGGAGGCCCGTTTGTCCCTGGATCTTCCCCCCCTTCCGCTGACAATGTAAGACCTGGCTATTCCACCAAGCTTTTGGCGAGGGAGACAAGTAGGGGTGGGAGGTTGGGTTGGGGGTTTTGTGTTATGATCCAGCAGTTTTGTGATTTATTTATTTATTTCAAATGATGCACTGTTTGTATCTATTTTATATTTATATTTATACTTATATGTGTTTTTATAATTTCTGTGAACTGCCCTGAGCCACCTGAGGCAGGATGGGTTGTGGGATACTAAATCCTACTAGACTGAAGTATTGTAACATACTCTGAGGCCGCTTTCAGACCTTCTCCCCCGCCCACCTGTGCATAGTCTGGCTGGCTGTGGGAGGGGAATACGCAGCCAGGATATGCACGGGGATCGGCTGGTCTGAAAGCAGCCCCGCCACCCCCCGGCGTGGCTTTGCCGGTAGACGTGCAGGAATGCAGAGCTCGATTTCCTGCTCTGCATCCCTGCATGTGTCTGCCGGCAAAACTGCACCGGGGAGGGGGAGTTTTCAGACCAGCTGATCCCCGCGCATATCCTGGCTGCACATTCCCACCCCCCCCCAGCCAGAATATGTGTGGGGGGAGAAGGTCTGAAAGTGGCCTGAGTGGGGCTACCTCTGGTGATGGTCTGGAGGCTGTAGCTAGTGCAGAACATGGCGGCCCACCTCCTTACAGGGACAGGCCGCCACGAGCACATTACACCAGTGCTCCGTGCTCTGCACTATAGTCTTCCAGACCTGATTCAAAGGTGTTGTAACTTACCTATAAAGCCCTATACAGTCTAGGCCCCACCTATCTGCGGGGTCGCCTCACTCTACATGTCCTGAATCGACTCCTGCGGTCTGCTGGGAGTGCCCTTCTTAAGGTCCCCCGGATGGTCTGGGGGGGCCACGATGGAGAGGGCATTCTCGGTGGTGGCGCCTAGGCTGTGGAGCTCCCTTTTGGCGGAGGCCCGGGTTGTCCCAGACCTCACCTCATTTCGACATCAGTCAAAGACCTGGCTGTTCAGCCGGGCTTTCGGTGAGGGAGATGTGTAGGGTGTGGGGAAGGGCTTTCTGCTAACCCCTTTTTGATTTGATTTGTTTTATGGCTTTATTCATGATTTATGGTTTTAATTATATTTAAATGATGGTTTGTAAGCCACCTCGAGCTACATTGCAGGAAAGGCAGGGTAGAAATTTTGTAAAATAAATAAATAAATATCAATAATAAAAATAAAAATAAATAAATAAAATAACTGAATAAATGACACAGTGGTATGACAAATATGAAATACTTTATGGGTTGTGCAAAGCCCTGTCTATAATACAATAAATTACCATAAGTACATGAGTACCTCAGTTTGCAGTTACTCAGATAAAATCCTATACATTTGTGCAAGAGAGCAATCTAGTTTTTGATCCTGGAGCATCCATTAAGAGCTGAAGAACGCTACATAGAAAACAAGTTTCAGCACGCATGGAGAAAATTATTGGTCACAATTAACAGTCAAACCAGCTGTTGCTTCTCTGAACACGAATAACTCTTTTGGCATCAAGATTGTATTGATACTGTCTTGCTCCGTTGAATAAGTAGATGTATCCTAGGAAAACAAACAAACAAACAAGAAATTGGATGGAAGATGAACCAAGAAAAGTCTTCGATTTTCCCCAAAAAGTATTTTTAGGAAGCAAACTAAACATCTGCCAAGAAAGCAGCCTGTTGCTCAAGAAATAAACAGATGTTGACTGGAAATTTAGAGCAATCCAGCTGCGCCCTACCGCCAGTGCAAGGGGACTTGTGCTGGCGGTAGGCTGAGGAACAGCAGGCTGCTGGGAGCAGTGGGGTCCGGGCACTGGGAGAAGCAGGTTCCGCTCGCCAGATGGTCACACCCCCTCCAGCGGAGTGGAGGCTACACCCCCTGTGCTGGTGGTAGGGAGGGGAGCACAGCCCATGGAAGGGTTCCCTACCCCTTGGGCATGCCCCATCAGAAATTGAGGCATCCCACCAGGATACCCCAAGTGGGGAAGCCCATCAGCCCCCCGCAGCACAATTACCTACTGCGCCAGCATGGACTTACTCCTGCTTGGAACCTCATGTAGCCATGCAGCTGCCAGGAACACAGGAGCCGCTGCATGTGGGCCTGGCCAGCCCCCAAACCGTGTCAACAGATATTGTGGGAGCCTTGGAAAGTCCCCTGGGGGACCTGACCCCCCCCGAACATCGAGAGGTACGGGAGGGGCAGGGTCCCCTGGGGGGACATTCCAGGACTCCCGCGATGTCTGCTGGCCTGGTTCAGAGGCTGGCCGGGTCTGCATGCAGCAGCTTCTGGGGTCAGGGCACCCTCGCTTGACCCCCTTCCAGCTGCTCCTCCTGTTGCCCTACCCCCTCCATCTGGTCCCTGCATGGAACATTGACGGGAGCTGGATGGGGAGCAGTGAGTCCCAGTGCCCCAGGGCTATCCGCCTGCGCAGCACGATAGCGGGATCTTGCTCTATGACTCAATCTTGTTAATTTCAGATGTTGGTACAGATGTATTAATATTAACTCTTATTTTATACAAAGATATTTTAAATCTAGATCAACACAGATCTTCTAATATAATAAAGTACTTGATGGGCGAGATTGTGGATGCTTATTTGGCTCTTCAGGCACTCTTTGTGTCTGCCTAGAAGGTGCTATGAAGACTTGTAGTGCCTGAAGAAGTTGCCTTCACATGGTTTCCAGATGGCAGTGCCTAAAGATACCGACCATTTGTGCCTGTTAGTGGCCAGTTGTGGCCATTGGCACCAGTTGCCATCCTTCTGTCTAAAGCAATTGCTGCTGGCAGACATGTGAGCCACCTGTTTTAGAAGTTTTGAAAGGTCATCTCCTTACTAAAGACAGATGCTTATCAGTGGCCACTGAAGACTTGTTCCAAGGGGTATTGACC
>QEPC01008045.1:205693-215863 GCA_003113815.1 Sphenodon punctatus | reverse complement strand
CCACGGGTTCATCTAAAGACACCCATTATGTCTCTGAGGTTTGTACCATGAGTGTAAGAACGGCCATTCAGGTGAATTTTAAACACTTTTCATACATTTAGCCCAAAGTGCCATTTCCTCCTTTTTCAGTTTTATACTGTTGTTTCATAATGATTCACTGGAGTCTGAAAATGGGAAAATGCCTTAAGAATGGTGAATATTAAACCTCACCTCCAGTACTTGCCACCTAAAAAGAAATAGGTTTTTCTTGAATTCTTGTCACTGAAAGCTGCATCAATTCTCTTAACAGTTCTTGGGAAGCCAAGGGTATAGATGCTCTTTGGGTAACCACGAAGTAGGTCATATCCACTCAGACCCCAATATTTGTTCCCTAAAAAAACAAAAATATTTTAGAAATCAATTTTTTTCCATCCTTCTCTAAGTTCTCGCCATTCCTGAATGAGACTCATGAGACAGTGGAAAGAGCTGTACCTCTGTGATTATATTTCTCCGGAGCTATGAAGTTGGCCACCATTTGAGCCCTAGGAGGGTCACATGCAACTTGTGGACCATGGGTTGCCCACCACTGACCTTGATGGCAAGTTCTCTAGAGCTCAGGACTACCTATCTTGGTGTTTAGTAAGGCATCTAGTGCACTTCTAGCGTGGTATCAGTTAACAATATGAATATATTCTTCATTAACCTCTAGCCATTTGGATGCCCTTTGAAGTAACTATGAGCCCTTTACCTTAATACACACAATGGACATAACTGGAAAGCTGCCAGAAATCAAGCAAGCACACAATACACTTTTTGAATTTAGCCAAGTGTTCCCAAATCTTACCTTTAAAAAGAAAAACCCGATCTTCTTCAAAGTTTTCATACGCTGCTTGAATTCCAGTAGGCAGATTTGGCCAGAATAACGAGATGAAAATAAGTTGAGGCTCTGTGCTCTGAGGATGTTTGCGGAAGAAATACCTGAATGAAATAATTTGCGTGTTAAAAACGCTTCCACTCTGGCCATTAACATAACACAAAGACTAAGAAGACATGCTCATATGAACATACAAACCTGGATCTTGGTTACAAGCCGAGCCTGGGGTGGCTGCCCCAGAAAATGCTACAGCAATAGCTCTGGGCTTTGGGTAACCTGTTGCTATTAAAATGCATAGGCCATGCTGGCTGGAGCCATTGCAAAGGGTAGTGGGAGGGGCTGCTATAGGGTAACGCTCTGCTGGCAGTATCCCTGCTGCTGGCAGAGAGAATGAGCTCTGCCCCCAGCACTTCCAGTGCAGAAGAATCGTGGCTGCTGCCAAACAGCCTGGCAAGATGTGTGAACTTCTGCTATGGGTGGCTATGTGGCATGGCACATGTGCTATGGCATAGCCCCGCAATAAGCACGGAGAAAGTGTGTAAACACCCAGAGAGTCAGAAACGGCTACAACTACCCTCAAAAGGTAGCTCATTTTTTAGCCCAAGCAGTAGACGAAGTTACAGCTTTGATCCCTGCCGATGACCCGATTGTGGTGGGGTTATTACACAGCGGGGGGCCAAGTAACTTACGTATGGGTCTTGTTGTGAAATATGATTTGTCAGCGGCTCATATGTTTTAAAATCCATCTTGGTCAAAAGCCTATTGTGCTACCAATTGCAGTAGAAGAGGAGTCCAAGGGGTCTGTGAGTTTAACTTGGTTTATCCAGCCCAACCAATCACACTTGGATTATGCAGTCAGTCATGTAAGGGTGCCAGATGTATACCTACACCTTATATTTTGTAATTAATTAAATTATATTTTGTCAGCCACCTCGAGTTGCCTAGTCAGGAGAGGCGGGGTATAAGTAATGAAAAATAAATAAATAAATAAATAAATAAATAAATTTGATTGGAAACTGAGTGCCTTAGCAATTAGGGTGGCTTGGCAAATTCCCCACTTTTTGCAATAAGTTGGTCACTTTGGAGTAGGATAAATAATTTCATTATTAATATAAGCATTTATATAGCGCCAGCGATGTACCTGGCGCTTTACAAAGAGTAAGATAGACACGGTCCCTGACCGAGAGATCAATACAAGGCTAAGTCATGGCCACCCCATTAGAGTATCTATTGTATGTGATTAATGACTTTCCAATGGCTTTCTTGCTCCGACTGTGGAGGCGCCGTGGTCCGTGGGGGATGGGTGGAGGCGGCAGCAGGTGGGCGGTGCATGGGCAACCCATCACACAGACGTCCACCCATCTCCAGGCACTGAGCATCTGCCATTGGCGCCCGTTCTTCCATGCATGGGCAATGGGTGGAGGTGGGTGGAGCATGGGAGCGCGCACGCACCCCCACCCACCAGCTGTGGCGATCGCACGGATGCCCCCCTCACCTGCACACGTGGGCAGGGGTGGGAGTCCATGAGAAAAGGGCCCATGATTTGAAATGACACTTTTCTGCATATATCACATTGATATTATTTCTTTTCAAGCAGCATTTCCATATTGCAAGGTGGAAAAGAACAGAAGTACCTATTGGTGACCTTTTTCATTTATTTTTTTAGAAACATGACTCACTTGTCCTTGAAGAACATCAGTTCTCCACGCATAAAGGTGACAGCATCAAAAGTCAATTTGGGATCACAAGTTACTGGTGTGCTGGGTCCAGTTGGTTGAACAGGGTTAGTTGATTTTCCTAAACAAAGAAGATTAAAGGTTTTGTTATTACATACTGTGGAAAAAGAGAGGATCTCAGGGGGCATCAAAATCTACCTAAAACCAATGTTCTGCCTAGTAACTGCAGACTTGTAAAGCTCATCAGAAATAGCTCAACTTCTACAAAGCTCAAGATTAGCTGACTATTAGCAGCTCCTTCCTTTTTAGTAATAACCTGGAAGTGCTAGGGCAAAAACTGAGGTTTAACTACAGTGATAAATCTCTACTGTGCTTTGCCCATAATGTGGGAAGAATGATAAGGCACAGTGATCTCCTACAGGAAATTAAACAAGCGGGAGACAAGACTTATGTGAATGCACCTGGATCTTGTTGAAATCCATCAGAATGTTGAATAATTACATAATGAAGCTTGATTTCCCAGCATGCTCTTTGCTTAAAGTAAATTGCTGTAATTTTAGCTCCTGGCAGTACAAAAATATCACAAGAAAAGGGATATTTTTGTTTGGGTTAGTTGTGGTGAATGGAGGGAACATCTTCATGATTTTTTGGTGGCAGAATACCCAATGCATATGATACGGAAAGAACAATAAGGAACATGAAGCTAGACAACAAGGTAGTGTGGCAGAGACAACAACTCTGTGATCATGTACATCTCTAAAGGTTATATAACTAGTGTTAGGACAACTTCATCAAGGGGGAAACACAATGACGTCTATGGGACCATGCTGTAAAAGCTTCCAGGGCAAGGGAAAGTGAGACCTTTCTTGTGCAGATGATTTTGGTGTAAGATGCTAAATTAAAGTAAAACAATTGGAATAAACTATTGGAGTTTCCAAACCCTAACAGAATGGGGATTATAGACAATTATTGGGTGTTTTAATCCCTGACACAATGAACCGGTTTATGATTAAGCTGATTTTCTTACCATAAATGGCTTGAATACCATTGATATCATCCTGGGGAAGATGGAATCTATTAGGTTCAGTGTAGGCATAGGTTGGGTACATCAGTGCACCAGGGTCAGTGGAATGAGACAGGCCCAGCGAATGGCCAATCTCATGGGCAGCAACAAGAAACAAAGCGTATCCTGCAAAACAAACACATCCTGCCTTAATTTGAAATGCGTGCAACATGTTTGACTTTTTATTACAGATTTCAAAATGAGAGAGAGATGTAGGTCTAAGTGACATATTAGAGGGGGCAGATATACTAAAGCTGTTAACCAATTAATATGTGTTGCTTTTAACCAACTAATGGATTAAGCACTAAAATACTACAGAACCTCAATACAAATAATTTGGCCAATTAATTGATTGGTGTTTTCAGACTTAGGCTGGATTCAGCCGTGTGTTTAAATCACACAGCTGCGTCGGCGGCATCGTGCGATTTAAAGAACCCCGCACTTCTGGGTTGGTGTGAATGCAGTGAACCGCACCTAGCCCGAATGTTTGGAGCGCGGTTTGAAAAGCTGCTCGGAGCAATTTTTCAGACAGCGCTCCAAACATTCGGGCTAAGTGGAAATGTGCGCGTTCACCGCATTCACACCAACCTGGAAGTGCGGGGTTCTTTAAATCGCACGATGCCGCCGACGCAGCTGTGCAATTTAAACACATGTGTGAATGAGCCCAAAGGCTATATACATCCACCATGGAGTAGTTACTTACCCTTCCTCTCTCCTCCTTCCCACAGCAAGATTTCCCCCTCTTCCACTAGACTAATTCCACTAAAGTGAGAAGAGAGACAGGCCTTGTCTCCCCAAACCACCAACTCTCCGCAAATTAATTCTTGTCCCCTTATTCTCATAGCCTCAGCTCATTGGTTTTAGTGGATTTGCTCCTAACGATTACAGTTATTGTTATTACTTGTAGTGAAAGTCACTAAGGCATGTGGAGCCCCATTGTGCTAGAAACCGGATAAAGAAAAATGGGCTGCTGATCCTCAAAGTACCGCGGCAGTAGAAACTCTGTTGAAGTGAGCAGGACTTAACAATGATGGAGCACTCCGAGGCTCAGCCATAGCCATTGTCCTGGAAATATTTATCATGCTCCAGAGTTTGGAAACACTTATTGTTTACTTTTCTCAGCACCAGAAAACCCCTCATAAAACATTTCCAGACTTGAGGGCCGGAGTCTGTGGCTGCTGGGTGGCATGGCTGCAGAGCACCTACGTAGTGGAGTAAGTGGGGAGCAATTCTAACAGGCAGCTCCCAGGGTGGCCACCGTGCCACAGGCAACCTCCACACGCTCCCACCACCACAGACTGGCCCTGCAAACGACTCAGACAGGCAGCTCCCCCTTCCCCACCTGACAACAACCCCCACCCCAAGCCCTGACCAATTGCCCAAGCTGGTGCAGCCACTGGCAGTCCTGGGCAACAATGGAGCAGAGGTGCATGCTGGGTGGGACATTCAGGAAGCTGCTGTCTGAGCTGATGGCCTCCATGGTGTTGGCCCTTCTCTTGTGTGTCACAAGAGGAGTTTATTGTGCTTGGAGCCAACTCAGTGTTGTATTTCATGTGTGTGTCCTTGAAGAGCTCCCAGTAGGGCTGTGTACAGGACTGGGAAGGCAATGAAGTTGCGGACCCGTCTACTGGTGTGGGTGGGTGCCCTGGTTCATATGAACAGGGGATGCATGGGCGCCTGTCCCCACACACCTTTTTGGCTTTCTCTGCGTGGCATACGGGGTTTTGGCAGTGCCCCATGCATGGCCATAAGTGGGTGCTGTGTGAGTCACAGGAGGATGCATCCACCCACACCACCTTCAAACGAGCAGTTGGGTGGATGGTTGATGGGTGGCCATTCATGGTAGAGATTTGTTTAAAAACACAAAGAAAGAACGAAAGAAAGAATGAAAGAAAGTAAGTGCGTGTGTGTATCTGTGCGTGAGTGTATCTGTGAGTGAGAAAGATGGCATTTGATTTTACTTTGGTATGTAATAGCAAGATTCAGGGGATGGGCGTTTTTAGAGGAGATGCTACCACGCATGGCCACCCAGTAACCACGCATCTCAACGCCTGTCTAAAGATGGAACGGGGAGATGAGTGCTCCTGTGAGCCACACAACACCCAGTCATGGGCACTCATGGGTTCTGCTGAAAAATCCAGAGTGCCCTGTGCAGGGAAAGCCAAAAAAGTATGTGGCAATGGGCACCCATGCATCCCCTGCCTGTATGAACTGGGGCGGCCACTCTCACACCAGCAGACAGGTTCCCCGCTCAGAGGCACTATGGACAGGGGACACGGCTGTTGCAAGTCACAGGAACTGGCCACAAGCACTGAGGGGGTATGAGGGAGAAGAGCACTGTCCCCCCACCTCCTTAACTTTCGACTGTTACTGCTCAGTGGCTGAAGGCTGCACAATTTGACTCTCTATTCAGGTATAATAATGTAATTGAGGTGACCGATGTAGTTTTCTACCATGTGATGATGATCCTTTTGTCCAAAATTCATCTTCATCAAAATGGACATCTCCACCAATAAGAGGTGCTGGCTGGAAAGCATGAGCTAGTAGGCCATTGGGTCCATCAAAAGGGGAATTGTCACCATGGTCTAATATGAAGAAAGAATAATTAAACTAATTAGAATTCTAATCAGTCCTGAAATTGATGACAGGTAAGCATGGCATTAACACAGCATTGTTACCTCCAGCTACAAAACTGATCATTATATCCGCTATGCCCTCACGCAGCTTCTTGAATGTCAGTGGTGATGCATTGCTCCAAACATCAAATGCTTTCTGGATTGCTTGATCCACATCAGCGGAATCCATGTCTGGTGTGTAGTTCTCAATCCTTTAGGAAGAAACACAGAGCAAGAGGTGCACATTAGTCCCAGCACTCCCTGTTTGCATATTGTGTGAGGCCAAAATGTGTCGAATTTGAGTTTTTAAACTCAAGTACTTGAAATTCACTTGTAGCACGTTCAGACATTGATCACCAACACCCACTAATTTCAACTGTGAAAACTGCCCTGAAAATAAGACCAAACAAAAGATTTGGCCATGGAATTAGAGAACTAACTTTAAATAGTTAGAATCCTAACTTAGCAAATATTTTCCTTTTCCCCCCTTGCGGCCAAAAATACCTTTTAGTTTGAAACGTTACCTGTATGTCAAGTTGTTTCTCGACCATTTGGGGTTCCCGTCAGTGAGGACAAACTGACCCAGATCAGGCACACCGCACCTTGGCTTCTGCATCACGGACACAGTGGCAGCATCTGCCTTCCCAGTCACTTTCAACCCAAAAAATGCCTGCATCTCCTTGAGCTTTTCAGACAGAGTGTTGGGGTTCTTACTCTTGTAGTGAGATTGCCCATCAGTTCCAAGATTGTAGAATTTGTTTAGATAATCCTGGGGGGAGAGGGGAAATGGGGATTAGGTTTTGAAAAATTGCACAAAGTTGTTTAACCGATCCCATCATGCCTGGGTACATTTTATCCAGATTTGAGAGGTGTTCTGATAAGGAGAGAGTCTTCTGTGTCAGTAGTACAGTGTGTTTGAGATTTGCACAGGACATCTACTATGTCTGGAATGTACTGTACATTCGCGCCAGGTACATAGCTGGTGCTATACAAATGCTAATAATAATAATAATAATAATAATAATTAATAATTAATAAGATTAGAGAGGTTGGAATAGAGGCATTTCTATTGTACTTACATAATTATTCCTGGGAAGTGTATCTCCCAGAAGTCAGGCCAGTTCTTTTTCTGTAGCAACTTAGGGACAATATTAAGAAATAGCACAGGAGAGCTTTCTTATTGACCCACAGATTTCAAGTATAATTTTTAAAATACCTCAGTGATTTAGGAGTTGGAGTCCCAATTAAAATCAGGGGGATTCAGCCTCCAAAAGTTTACCTTACTTAGTTTATTTTTTAATTTCATTTCACCTTTTAATTTGTACCCCGTGCTCTCTCGCCAAAGGCGACTCAAGGCGGCTTACAACCAAAGCAAAAACAAAATACAACAATCATTGTTCACAATAAATAACAATAGTAATGTCCAATATGGACCAACACAAAAATTATCACAGTGCGAAGTTACAATTTATCCCATCATCCTACCCCCCTACCCATTCACCCCATTCCTGCTGCCACCAGGAAAGGGTGAATCTACCAGCTCCTTCCCTCACATAATTCAATACAACAGTAAATCAACACTATTACAATATATCACAATTTATCAGAGAAATTATTTTCAATAAATATCTTCAAAAATTAAATATTTACTCTCTCTACTGTCTTGATCTGAGGATTTTGCTCAGATGATGAGTAATGGGTGGAAGGGGGCTGTGTATGAGTTTCTCAGATGAAGCCCAGTAACCACACTAATGGGTGATTACCCCACTCACATGCTTAACATTAAGTACATAGACATAAGATAGATGCAACACCAGGTTATGTACCAGCTGTCCAGCTACTGTAGAGCTACACCTCGGGTACTGAGAGATAGATACTATCAATCACCATAAGCAGCAGTGTCATGGTGTAAATGCTCTGAGTGAGGAGCAACGAAAGATAGGATACTGTGTAGTACGAGTATGGAATAGCTCTCCTATATCACATCTGAACATAGCTGCAAATGTCACCTGTCGTCACACCCCTGCACACCTTTGGAAATTAAAGGCTGCACTCTTTAATCGAATCCAGTTTCAAATTCAGTTCAATCAGGTTGTTTGGAGAGGGAACCTTCCCCATCCTGGGTCCAGAAAACAGCAACTAATAATGAACAACTGAGGGTGGCCTGATGTACTCTGTTACCACCCTCAAATAAACTATGCTAACTAGGTTACTATATACCCCTGGCTGCATGGCCTGAATGCCAAGGATTGATATTCTCCTGACCTGAAGCAGCCACCCGGGACTGTCCTGTCCTTGAATGGCTGCGTTGACCCTCCCCTCCTGGGCTGATGGTCAAACTCCATTGCTCCTTGCTCTAAATTTACCCTTCGGCCCCATCTCTTAAGATGATGTCTTTTTGACTAAGGCCACTTGCCCGTGTTACAGCAATTCGGTGGGGAAACTCCCAGTGGCCAAACTCACGAGTAGCTCTGAACGTGGGTGCCAGGGATTATGCATCATCAGGCAGGTCCCATGGCGATTTCTCTGATGGATGACAGGGCTCAAAATTCAGCCTGTCACCCGTCAGAGAAATCACTGTGGGATGCGCCTGATGATGCTTTTACCCCTGCACTCACATTCAGAGCTACTTGTTTGGCTGCTGGGAGTCTACCAGGAGTTTCCCCGTTGTATCTCTCTGTAACGTGAGCAAGTGGCCTAATTGCCACTTACTCATGAACTTACCTCACAGCAACTAGCTGAACTAGCAAGAGCGCGACAATATGTTTCGGCACACCACCCTAGCCCCAATCAATCCAGTTAGCTGAATTCTACGAGACTTGGTTCATGCCGAAATCACATTGCCCTAGAAACACCTCCAGTAGCATGGAGCATCTTTTTTAGCCTGCACCGCCGTGCAGCCCAGAAAGACGCACCTTTCCTTTTATGGGGGTGCGACAAAGCCCTCTGCCCCCACAACTCTATTCATAGCGCCTTTGAATCAGCTTGATAGAAAATATAATTAATACCCATTTCTCCATTTCATGACTTGCTATTGCTGACAGTGACGATCACAGGTAGCTCTAAACTGGCATCACAATCTTACATGGCTTGATAATTTTTCATGAAGATTGTCTAGCGGAGTAAGATAGTGTGTACATTAAAGCTTCTTCAGCTTGACCTACCTGTTGAAAATCATGTCTTGTGCTAGAGAAACACAAATTGCACTTTGACAATGACAACATCTTTTTTCTAAAGCAAACCCAAGGGTGATCTCTCTGTTTGAGCTGCTGCTGCTGCAATGAATAGTAATCTTTTACCTCAACAAGCTGCGTGGATTTGTCTTCAGCTCCTGCTTGGGGAACCGTAGGAAATGCAGATGAAAATGTTAAATGTAACAGCAGAAGTACGAGGTTCTTCATTCTTGCTCTCAGTTCTGTGTCTTCGTTCCTCTTCCTCTGCGTATTCTCGAACTATACCTGCCTTTTGGATATCTCTGTTTATATAGCAGTTGTGTAGAACAACTGTAATATGACTCAGTGTATAACATCCTCTGAGTAACAGTTTCATCATCAGTGAATGACACAATACATTTTATCTAACTGAACCCTCTGTTTTCTCCTTCTCCTATTATGGTTAATATGGAAGGATGAGGTTTTCAAATAAAAAAGGGTACCGAACTCTCATGTTCCTTTCCTTTCTCATATGTACTCCTTTTCCGTTGGTGAGAGGTGAAGGTTGGGGATGGGGGAATCCCTGCCTAACTTTAGATAATTCAGAAAGATAATGCAAAGGATTAAAAGACAAAATAGAAAGTAGTCGTGGAGGGATCAGTCCACTTACAGCTGTGGTTCACTTTAAACACAGTCAAGTAGTCCTGTTAACTTAGATGAGGCTGTAAGAACATAAGAAGTGCCATACTGGGTCAGACCAATGGTCCATCTAGCCCAGCATCCTGTCTCTGACAGTGGCCAATCACGGTGG
>QEPC01008045.1:185738-203529 GCA_003113815.1 Sphenodon punctatus | reverse complement strand
TTATAGTAGGGTGGGGGTCGGGTTCGTCCGGGTAGCCCCGGCGACCCCTTAGTGGCAGGGGTCCAGTACACAAGTTAGAGTAGGTTAGATTTATCATAAGGAAGAGTCATCTCCTTAAGAGATGGGGAGGCCCACCCGCCGGAAAGCAGGGTATGGCAAAGGGGCGGGGCAGCCTCCCTGGGAGGGGTGTCGAGTGAGGGCGGTAGGGACAAGTATGGTCCCCCGCCTGTAGGCACCTTTATCCTTACTCGAATGAAAGGATTGGCTCCTCCTCGCCTGTGGCTGGGGCCACTGAGAGGGGGAACGTGTTGGGGTGGTAATCGAGGGTATATCGAAACCACCCCTGTGTATGTTGTTACATTACTGTTATAACGTTAAGTTTATGTACTGGACCCGCATCGCAATAGGCGATTTACCCCCACCCATTTGTTGAGTGTAATTTAATTCGAATAAAGAGTGCGGCCGTTAAAACCCCACTGTTGAGTCCTGTCTCCTTGGTGCGCCGGCAAAGAGGCTATAGTGAAGAGAACTGAGCCTATTAAGAAAGTACACAGAGAAAGTAAAGAGATTCAGACTACTTTGACTGGGGGGCACTTAGAGGCTGTGAGTAAAGGAATGGTCACAATGACAGGCTTCATGAAGGAGATAGTTAAAGAAAATGAAACCATAAAGAAAGAAATTGAAAAGTTGAGAGAGAAGATAGCATGGTATGTGGAGAGACATGAGACCTCTGAGGGGTTAGAAAATGAGGAAAATTTAATGCCAGCTGAGGAAGACTAGTCTGTTAGTGAGGAAGAAATGGAAGGATCAGGAAGGTAGAGGAGATAATGACTTAAGAGAGAGAGAGCCAAAATAGAACAGCTAAAGGAAGCTGAGTCTTTGAGCCCAGGAGCAGCGTATAAAGATATCACTGCTGAAGTAGAGAAGGGGATAAAGCCCTATAATGGATAAGCAAAGGTAGAGTGGGAAGGAGAGGCTGGCTGACCTGGATGCCTGGCAGGAAAGAGGTCTGGACCTGAGGGCCTGAAGGGTGCCTGGATGTGAGTTGTGGGAGAGCCAGCCAGGGACTGTGTTGGGCTAGGCTCTGCTGTATGGACTGTTGGTGGCCAGGGGCTTGGTGCCTGGCCCGGGGTGTAAATAAACTGTAATTGAGCCGGACCCCCGGAGAGGCAACCTTCTGGGCACCGATCCTGCACACGCTTACCCCACGGTAAAGTGGGGCCCTGCTACACTGGTCCTATGCAATCAATAGTAAGACAGATCCCAACCCCAAGGGGCTTACAATCCAAGAAAGACAAGGTAGAGGTGAACACAGGGAGAGACAAGGATAGATTCATAAGGTTGAGATGTTGCAGGTGTATGTACTTAACTTAGTTACAGGGAAGAGGGAACAATTTTGAAATTATTATTTCAATAATAATTGAAATAACCTAGGTATATTTCAACAATTTTATTTTTGTATATGCTGCATATAGTTATCTGCTTGCTTTGTTTTTTGTTAATTTCATGTTTGTTTGCTTTTGATTATTTTACTTCTGAGTCACCCATAGAGGGCGCCATAATTAAGGCCTGAGCCTGGGCCTTTCACAGCCTTGCTACGCCCCTGGATGTAGTCTCTTTCCCACAGCCTTTGTCATTTTTAGAATGAAAATGAATGAGTTTAGATTCTGTTTCTGTTCAAAGCATGGATCTCTGAATGTTCTTAGTCTAACCATAGGAGCCTAATACTTTCTCTGTGATGAAATGAAGAAGCAGTGATGTGGGGCATGATAGGAAGAGAAGCAACAAAATAATGTCAGCTTTTACAGATTATTAGCCAGCTAACTCATCATGATGTGTATCTCCCCAGTATTCTTATGTAGCCTCAAAGCACCCTTTTTGATCATTCACTGTCAATTTCAGACATCAACAAAAAGTGGTAGGCATTCCAGTTCCAGTGCCATTGCATTGCATTATTTTCTCACACAAGTTCATGGTGTTATTCATAGACTCTGGACTAAAACTGGCCTTTTAGCNGCCCAGAAAGACGCACCTTTCCTTTTATGGGGGTGCGACAAAGCCCTCTGCCCCCACAACTCTATTCATAGCGCCTTTGAATCAGCTTGATAGAAAATATAATTAATACCCATTTCTCCATTTCATGACTTGCTATTGCTGACAGTGACGATCACAGGTAGCTCTAAACTGGCATCACAACCTTACATGGCTAGATAATTTTTCATGAAGATAGACTAGCGGAGGAAGATAGTGTGTACATTAAAGCTTCTTCAGCTTGACCTACCTGTTGAAAATCATGACTTGTGCTAGAGAAACACAAATTGCACTTTGACAATGACAACATCTTTTTTCTAAAGCAAACCCAAGGGTGATCTCTCTGTTTGAGCTGCTGCTGCTGCAATGAATAGTAATCCTTTACCTCAACAAGCTGCGTGGATTTGTCTTCAGCTCCTGCTTGGGGAACCGTAGGAAATGCAGATGAAAATGTTAAATGTAACAGCAGAAGTACGAGGTTCTTCATTCTTGCTCTCAGTTCTGTGTCTTCGTTCTTCTTCCTCTGTGTATTCTCGAACTATACCTGCCTTTTGGATATCTCTGTTTATATAGCAGTTGTGTAGAACAGCTGTAATATGACTCAGTGTATAACATCCTCTGAGTAACAGCTAAAAAGACACACAATGGCAGTTTCATCATCAGTGAATGGCACAATACTTTTTAACTAACCGAACCCTCTGTTTTCTCAATCTCCTATTACGGTTAATAAGGAAGGATGAGGTTTTCAAATAAAAAAAGGGTACCGAACTCTCATGTTCCTTTCCTTTCTTATATGCACTCCTTTTCCGTCGGTGAGAGGTGAAGGTTGGGGAAGGGGGAATCCCTGCCTAACTTTAGATAATTCAGAAAGATAATGCAAAGGATTAAAAGACAAAATAGAAAGTAGTTGTGGAGGGATCAGTCCACTTACAGCTGTGGTTCACTTCAAACACAGTCGAGTAGTCCCGTTAACTTACACCGCTTTTAAACGAGGGGCGTTGAAGCGCCTCTTGAACGCCGCGTTAAAGCAAAGCCACCGGAAGGGATGTTCTTCCCGTTGCCGGCGGCGGCTGGCGACACGGGGCTTTGGAGCAGCGCGTTCTGAAAGCCTGAAAATTGAAGTCTTAAGAATGCGCCGCTCCAAAGGTCCATCTAGCCCAGCATCCTGTCTCTGACAGTGGCCAATCACGGTGGCTTGGGAGAAGCACCCAACAGGTCACAATGTTGTTGTTGGGTGTTGTTTCCCTGATGGCAGAATGCTTTGAAGAATTAATAAGCCAGAAAGGAGATGCTGCATCTATAACAGGCCAGGGCATGTAAAAAGAAACTGCCCTGAGAGAAGGACAGTGCAGGGAAAATGAGTGGGACAATAAGAATTTCCTCCGCTCGGCCCCCCCCCACGGGGGTGGTGGTGGCGGGCGCGAGGCCGTTTGCCGCGCCCGACATCGTCAGGGAGGCGGGAACTCTGTCGGGCCTGTGCCGCGGGGCTGCATTCAGCCCCGCGCGTGGGAAAGAAAAGGCGGCGGCACTCCGAAACCCCGGCCAGGGTTGCTAGGCAACCCTGGCCGGTAGGGATAGGCTGAAAGCCAGTCACGTGGCCCCTCCTCAGCAGGCGGGGCCCACGAGCCGGCAACTCTTCTGAGCTCCAGCCCCACTTGCGGCTGGAGCATTCTTCAAGCAGCAAGCAGCAGCAGCCTCAGCAGCGGGGAACTCTCCAAGTAACCAAGGGAGTCCACGACTGAGGCGAAGAGCATGGGCAAGCACAAGAAAGGTGCCGCTGCAGTGGCCAAAAAGCGGCGGCGTGAGGCCGCTGTATCTGATCCCCCTGAAGATGAGGGGGCAACTCAGTTAGGGGAGGAGCAGCCGGGGGGGGGGGGCTCGAGGACATCGCTCCCCCCCTCCACGGTTACCAGGTACCCCCTGTAGGGTTGGATGAGGCCCCCCAAGGGGGCACTATTGAAGGCCCAGCTCGAGGGGAAAACCATCCCCCAATAGGGGAGAGGATGGCGAGCTGCTAGGCCTTGCTTCAGCAGCTCATGGTGGGCACTGAGCCCTTGGTCCCTCCCCCTCCAGCTAGTGAGGGCCCAGATCCCTCCACTGAGCAAGGCCCCCCTCAGCGAAGGGGGAAACGAGCTATAAACCCCCCCACTCGATTCATTGATGAAACTGGAGGGCCCCCGGCGATGCAAGCGCGTCGGGGTGCTAGGCCCGCACGGGGCCCAAATGAACCAATTGCACCGGCGGGAGGGCTGCTCCCCGCGGTGTCCGCTGACACTGACCCTCTCGAGGGTAGCTCCGGTCGAGGGCAGGGCCCAGCATCTGGGGATGTCTGGACACAGCAGACTAGGCAGCTAGGGGGGCATACCTACCCATCTGGGGCCTTGGACCCAGGGCAGTATCCCATGCCAGGGCAGTCCTTTGTGCCGGTTTGTAGCTGGCCTCTAATGGCATCTCCCCCATTTTACTCAGGGATGGCTGGGGTGTGCACCCCTTGACCGGGACTGCTCAGGCTGCCCACATCGGGGGGCTGCCCCATCCCAGGCCGGGCCAAACCAGCATGGGCCAGTTACTGGCACCTCCCCCCAGGGCACCGGTTTATCTAGGAGCCGCTGGGTGGGCACCCCCCTTACTGGGTCAGCTTAGACTACCCCCACGGGGGCGCCTGTCTGTCCCAGGCCTAGTCAGGCCAACGTTGGCCAGATTCAGCCCCCGGGTGCCGGACCCACTTGGGGCTGGGCCGGGGAGCCCCTTCCCCCTTTTGTTCCACCTAGGCAGGATCCTGCGGGGACTGCACAACAAGCGGAGAGTGATACAGAATTACACCAATGCCTCGACCGCATGGAAAGGGCCCTCCAGATCCTGATCCAGCAGCGTGATCGAGCAACAACAGGCCAATTAACGGCGGGACCCCTCCTTTACTGTCCCACACTGCAGGTGAGGCAGGGACTCAGGCACGGGGAATTAGCCCCAGGTACGGGCCCGGGCAGCAACAATCCCATCAGGCCACAGCCGCAGGGAGTCAGGTAACAGTGGGGATGCCATTGGACCCACGTCAGACCCAAGGAGACCCTAAGGGGCTGACCCAATTAGTGTGGTGGGGCGGGACATGGGTGCCCATGGCCCTCCCCCCCTCCCCCCAAGGGCTGACCTGCCCAGCAACCACTGTGGGTTTTTTTCCCCGACCTGGCAGCACGCCGGCAGGCCTGCCACTCACAATTCAGGCTATGCAGGTATGGACCCCCCCCAGGTGCCCCTGTACAACTACAGGGTGCTGGACTGGTGTGGAACCCCTTCCCAACAGCTACCTCGCAGCAGCTCCCTCCCGAGGGTGGTACTTACACAGCGGTATCCGATCCAATCGGAGGACATTTGCTGCCAGCCACCAAGGAGCGAATTTGGAGGGGAGAATATATCGATTTATTTGCCCTGCTGTTCAGCGATCCAATTATGGATGTCGCGGAACAGCAGGACAAAAAAGAAAAGGAGTGGTTCAAGCGACCGAAGGCCAATCGCAATTGGACTAACTGGTTGTGAGCATGCAGGTCCCATCTCAAACCTTTTCTATATATATGGGGGTCATGATACAGGCCTACCCAGCAAGGGCTGCTGACCTGTTGAAATACGCTGATATTGTTCGGCGAGCATATGAGGCTGGACCAGCTGGAGCGTGGCTTCGTTACGATGAAGCCTTCTGCCACCGAGTGGCCTATGCCCCAGGTTTGAGATGGGACCTGCATGCTCACAACCTCTGGCTCAATTGTATGAGCGAGGTGGGTAATGCACCCAGGTCTGACAGCGGTCATTTGCTGGCAAAAAGGGGAGCCTCTTCGGCTACTGAGTCCTTTCGTGAGGATGAGAAAAAGGGGACAGGTATGTCAACAGCCCAGTGTTGGGAATTTGGCCGCTTCGGGAGATGTTCCCGTACGACATGCAAATTTCAACACGCATGTTCCACGTGCTCGGGACTCCACGCGAACTCAGCATGTACGCGTGGTAAGCCCGGCTCGAAAGGAAGATCTTTCCGCGGGTCAACCGGAAAAGGTACCCCCAGTCCTAGCACCGGGGGGTCTACAGGCAAAAACCCCAACACCAGTTAGGGTCAGGCAACTCGAGCAGGCTTTAAGAAGCCACCCTGACCAGGCGGAAGTAGCATACGTTGTGGAGGGCTTCCGCCATGGTTTCCGTATTCCAGCAACCGATGTCCAGCAGCACCGTCTTGCCCCGAACTTGAAGTCTGTGGTTGGCATGGAGAAAGTAGTATGGGATAAAATTCACAAGGAAAAACAGGAAGGCAGGATAGCTGGACCGTTCCCAGCTCCCCCTTTTCCCAACATGGTTACTTCCCCCCTGGGTGTGGTACCCAAGAAGGCCCCATGGGAATTCAGATTAATTCACCATCTGTCTTACCCCTGGGGTGGCTCGGTCAATGATGGCATACCTAAAGAACTTTCTTCTGTCCGGTATGCGTCGTTTGACTCGACTGTGACCCTGGTGAGGTCCTTCGGGCTGGGGGCCATGCTGGGGAAATCTAACATCAAGTCGGCATTCCGGTTGCTCCCCGTACACCCCGAGAGTTTCCAGCTGCTGGGTTTCCACTTCAATGGCATGTATTACTTTGATAAAGCCATGCCAATGGGTTGCTCGATTTCTTGCTCGGCTTTTGAGCGTTTCAGCACCCTGGTTGAGTGGATCACAGCGCGGAGGGCTGTCGGGGGAGGAGTTACGAAATATCTCGATGATTTTTTGTTCATTGGGCAAGCCGGCACGGAGGACTGTGCAAAAATGATGCAGACATTCCAAAACGTAGCGGGGGAACTGGGTATTCCCTTAGCCCCAGAAAAAACAGAAGGGCCAACCACACGTTTGACTTACCTTGGCATCGAGCTTGATACGGAGGTGGCGGTCTCCCACCTCCCTCAAGAGAAATTGCTCACCCTCCGTGCTAAGGTGTTTGAATGTTTGGGAATGAAGAAAATCACAGTGCGGCAGCTGCAGTCGGTCCTGGGGAGCCTGAACTTTGCATGTCGGGTCGTAGCACCTGGTCGGGCTTTCCTTTACTGACTGTATGCCAAACTGGGCAGTAACCCGTCTCCTCACCACCACCTGCGGCTCACTAAGGCGATCAAGGAGGACCTCCAGATCTGGGCCACTTTTTTGGACAAGTTCAATGGCACCAGTTTCTGGCGAGAACAAATCTTGCTGGAAGCTGAGCTTCAGGTTCACTCTGATGCAGCTGGTGGTGCAGGTTTCGGCTTAATATTCAGAAACCGGTGGGCGGTGGCCCCTTGGCCCCCGAGTGGCATGAACAGGGAATAACCAGAGACCTTACTTTCCTTGAACTATTCCTGATAGTGCTAGCCATACACCTGTGGCCAAATGAGCTGGCAAATCAGTCGGTACTTTTTTGGTGCGACAACCAGGCAGTGGTTCACATCATTAACACCCAGTCGTCCAGGTCTCCAAGGATCATGGGGCTGGTGAGGGCGTTTGTGCTCGTTTGTTTGGAATTTAACATCCTGTTTCAGGCCAGGCATGTACCTGGCCTGGACAACGATGTAGCCGGCGCCCTCTCTCGCTTCCAGATGGACCATTTTCGGTCGCTAGCACCTCGGGCCTGGGCGGAACCAGAACCCCTGCCATCGTCAGTATGGAACCTTGGTTGCTAGAGATGCACGCTGCCATTGTGAGATCCCTGGCGCCTCGCACCAGGTTAGCCTACGACAGGGCGTACCAGGAAATTCAGGAGTACCGGCAGGCACAGGGTTGATCCATGGGTTTTCCAATCCCCGAGCCTCATATGCTGCAGTTCGCCATGCGCCTGAGGCGCAAAAGGGCAGCCCCCGGCACCATAGCGGGTAAACTGTCCGCCTTGGCCATCATGAGCAACCTCGCTGGTCACCCTCCCGCAGATAGGGGATTTTTTGCAAGACGCCTGTTGGAATCCTGGGCCAGGGAGGCAAATAGGTTACCTGACCAGAGGGCTCCCATTACCCCTCCATTGTTGCTGGACATGTGCGCTACCCTCCCATGTGTTTGTTTTAATCGTTACGAGGTTTTGTTGTTTGATTCATTGTTTAAGTTAGCTTTCTTCGGGGCTTTCCGTGTGAGCGAGTTGGTAGCCGAAGGAGCAAGGGACACCTCAGGTAGGGCGCTCCAGCTCAACGACATACGGGTTTGCGCAGTAGCACTGGTACTTAACATCTGGCAATCTAAGACAGATCAGAGAGGGAGGGGGCAGGTTGTGAGACTAAACAGAGCAACCTCCCCAGAATTGTGCCCGGTCACGGCGCTAGAGACATACATCAGTGCCCGCCAACTCGCCCCAGGCCCCCTCTTCACACACATATCGGGTTTAGCAGCAACTAGGTACCAGTTCATGGCGGTACTTAGAGCAACGTTGTCCCATCTCGGGATCCCCCCATCAGCATACGGCACCCACTCTTTCAGAATTGGAGCTGCAACGTTCGCAGCGCAAAGTGGCATGTCTGAGCGGGGTATTCAGGAGATGGGCCGCTGGAGGTCAAGGGCTTTCCGGACTTATGTCCGGGGTGCCCTTCCCCCCCACTAGTTTAAACAATCTTTGCTCCTTCTTTACAGGTTGTTACCCACATTCTCGAAGGTTGATATGGATTGTTGGCCACAGCCTCGTGCGTTGGGCTGGCGATGCGGCCGGTCGGACCAGACGGGGATCACAGCTGGGCCTGTCAGCCAGGGCCCAGATACGGTGGATGGGTCGCGGGGGTATGAAATGGCACCAACTCCTGCCAACCCTCCGGGCTATGGTGCCGGGCCGATCACCTGATGTGTTGGTGATACACCTGGGCGAGAACGACATCCCCCAAACCAAGGGTGTTCAGCTAATAAAGAACATGAAAGCTGACATATGGGTGATTAAGAAATGGTTCTCAGCCGCCAAGATTGTATGGACTGACCTAGTTGAGCGGATATCTTGGGGTGATGGGATTCACCCACGCAAGATTGACAGAACCCGCAAGGCGGTCAACCGGGACGTGGGCAGATGGCTCACAGGTTTGGGCGGAGACCGTATAGATACCCGGGCCCTGACGCACAGGTCCCCTGAGCTATATAGGAGGGATGGTGTGCACTTATCACCAGCGGGGAATGAGATCTATTTGGACGCCCTGACGGATAAGCTAAATAGGTTATTGGAATAATTTTATAGTAGGGTGGGGGTCGGGTTCGTCCGGGTAGCCCCGGCGACCCCTTAGTGGCAGGGGTCCAGTACACAAGTTAGAGTAGGTTAGATTTATCATAAGGAAGAGTCATCTCCTTAAGAGATGGGGAGGCCCACCCGCCGGAAAGCAGGGTATGGCAAAGGGGCGGGGCAGCCTCCCTGGGAGGGGTGTCGAGTGAGGGCGGTAGGGACAAGTATGGTCCCCCGCCTGTAGGCACCTTTATCCTTACTCGAATGAAAGGATTGGCTCCTCCTCGCCTGTGGCTGGGGCCACTGAGAGGGGGAACGTGTTGGGGTGGTAATCGAGGGTATATCGAAACCACCCCTGTGTATGTTGTTACATTACTGTTATAACGTTAAGTTTATGTACTGGACCCGCATCGCAATAGGCGATTTACCCCCACCCATTTGTTGAGTGTAATTTAATTCGAATAAAGAGTGCGGCCGTTAAAACCCCACTGTTGAGTCCTGTCTCCTTGGTGCGCCGGCAAAGAGGCTATAGTGAAGAGAACTGAGCCTATTAAGAAAGTACACAGAGAAAGTAAAGAGATTCAGACTACTTTGACTGGGGGGCACTTAGAGGCTGTGAGTAAAGGAATGGTCACAATGACAGGCTTCATGAAGGAGATAGTTAAAGAAAATGAAACCATAAAGAAAGAAATTGAAAAGTTGAGAGAGAAGATAGCATGGTATGTGGAGAGACATGAGACCTCTGAGGGGTTAGAAAATGAGGAAAATTTAATGCCAGCTGAGGAAGACTAGTCTGTTAGTGAGGAAGAAATGGAAGGATCAGGAAGGTAGAGGAGATAATGACTTAAGAGAGAGAGAGCCAAAATAGAACAGCTAAAGGAAGCTGAGTCTTTGAGCCCAGGAGCAGCGTATAAAGATATCACTGCTGAAGTAGAGAAGGGGATAAAGCCCTATAATGGATAAGCAAAGGTAGAGTGGGAAGGAGAGGCTGGCTGACCTGGATGCCTGGCAGGAAAGAGGTCTGGACCTGAGGGCCTGAAGGGTGCCTGGATGTGAGTTGTGGGAGAGCCAGCCAGGGACTGTGTTGGGCTAGGCTCTGCTGTATGGACTGTTGGTGGCCAGGGGCTTGGTGCCTGGCCCGGGGTGTAAATAAACTGTAATTGAGCCGGACCCCCGGAGAGGCAACCTTCTGGGCACCGATCCTGCACACGCTTACCCCACGGTAAAGTGGGGCCCTGCTACACTGGTCCTATGCAATCAATAGTAAGACAGATCCCAACCCCAAGGGGCTTACAATCCAAGAAAGACAAGGTAGAGGTGAACACAGGGAGAGACAAGGATAGATTCATAAGGTTGAGATGTTGCAGGTGTATGTACTTAACTTAGTTACAGGGAAGAGGGAACAATTTTGAAATTATTATTTCAATAATAATTGAAATAACCTAGGTATATTTCAACAATTTTATTTTTGTATATGCTGCATATAGTTATCTGCTTGCTTTGTTTTTTGTTAATTTCATGTTTGTTTGCTTTTGATTATTTTACTTCTGAGTCACCCATAGAGGGCGCCATAATTAAGGCCTGAGCCTGGGCCTTTCACAGCCTTGCTACGCCCCTGGATGTAGTCTCTTTCCCACAGCCTTTGTCATTTTTAGAATGAAAATGAATGAGTTTAGATTCTGTTTCTGTTCAAAGCATGGATCTCTGAATGTTCTTAGTCTAACCATAGGAGCCTAATACTTTCTCTGTGATGAAATGAAGAAGCAGTGATGTGGGGCATGATAGGAAGAGAAGCAACAAAATAATGTCAGCTTTTACAGATTATTAGCCAGCTAACTCATCATGATGTGTATCTCCCCAGTATTCTTATGTAGCCTCAAAGCACCCTTTTTGATCATTCACTGTCAATTTCAGACATCAACAAAAAGTGGTAGGCATTCCAGTTCCAGTGCCATTGCATTGCATTATTTTCTCACACAAGTTCATGGTGTTATTCATAGACTCTGGACTAAAACTGGCCTTTTAGTTTATCTTGCCTAGTCTTGTATGAGAGATTTCCCCCATAAACACTCGTGCACTTTAAAGGGGCTGAATGTATACATCTCTTAATTTTAGTATTTTGCCTTATTTTAATAAACACGTTTAAAATCAGACGTGCAGCCCAAGTGACAAAGATGAACGGTGTCAACTCTTACTTCACAGGGTATAAACAAATAGCAATGATACATCCCAGATTGCCTGGAAAGATCTGTACTCATGACAATTTTGGCTTGGGAAGCTGGGACAGCATCCAGCTGAGACCCAATGTTATAATGCTGTGGTCAGGATGGAGGATAATGACTAATGCAAAGTGGGATAGGGAAGGATCAGATGTTTTCCCCAAGTGATCCCTAGTATGTAATATTTAATGCAATTATTTCTCTATCTTAAATATTTCCAGGCATCAGTCCAGATGCTAATAGCTAATAGTCTATTGGCATAGTTAATTGAAATCACTGAAGTCAGTTATGAATAGAGGCAGCTGCTGAGTCCACCCATGGTGACTGTAGCCCAGCTCATGCTTGTAGGCTGGATGTGGCTGCACAAGGCAGCAGCTCTAGGCTCCATCAGCACCACTCCCATCTCCTAAGGGAGGGGGACAAGGGGAAAATCCTAATCCACATGGTATGCCTCTATTCCCTTGCGAATCATTCCTAACATTCTATTCGCTTTTTTGACCGCTGTGGCACACTGGGCTGAGGATTTCAGTGTATTATCCACAATCGCTCCCAGATCCTTTTCCTGAGTGGTAACTCCTAGCTTAGTACCCAGCATTGTGTACTCATAATTTGGATTATTTTCCCTAATGTGCATCATTTTGCGCTTGTCCACATTAAATCACATCTGCCATCTAGATGCCCAGGCATCGTCTTGTAAGATCTTGCTGCAGCTCCTCACAGTCTGCTCATGTTCTGACTACTCTGAATAACTTGGTGTCATCTGCAAATTTGATCACCTCACTCTTAACACCAGTTCCCAAATCATTAATGAATACATTAAACAGCACCGGTCCCAATACAGATCCCTGAGGCACACCACTTTATACATCTGTCCATTGTGAAAACTGGCTATTTAGTCCCACTCTTTGCTTCCTATCCTTTAACCAGTTACCTCCCTCCCCCCTTATGCCTGGCAAGCATCGTCTAGTGCTAGTCCACCCACCTCATCTTGCCAGATGCCTTCCTCTACCATCTAGCCCATAAGGGATCTTGACTCCGCATTGCTGAGCTGGGACACCAAGCTGTGGCCCAAACCCTGACCAAATAAAGACTACACCAAGGAGTCACTCCACTTGACCGCTGTGAGGAAGACAGAAAATACTTCTAACACAATAGGAAATAAAGTGAGGTAGGAAAAATTCCTTCCAAGCCCCTTTTAAGGTGACCTGGCTAAGCCCACAGTGGAGTCATGGAAAACCCTTACACTGCCCCCAAATCACCTAGTTGACTGCCAATCAGGGATGGAACTCCTGCCTGGAACACTGGCACCTGGGCCGAGGCCACACGAGATGGGGGGGAGGTGGCCACACCTTGGGTAGCCTTGCCCCTCCCTGGACTGCGGATCACACAGTGCATCGTGTAGCCTAGCCAGTGGCCACCAGATGTTCCTCTCACCCCGGGGCGGGACGAACAACTGGCTGCTACACGATGTACCCTCAGAAAAATTCTGAGGATGTTTCACGGACCAGTTTTACTGTCATAGCGCACCGGCTGCGGTGCTGGAGGCGGGGGCATCCTCGCTGGCTCTGGCAGGACTCGGGCATCTGTGGAGCGTTGGTGGATGAAGCAGCAGGGGCAGAGCCTCGTAACCCCACCCCAGCACCGTGACTGATCCCAGCAGGGTGAAAGTAGTGGTGGTGCCCCGGTGCTCAGTCCGCCTGTGGATGGAGCGGGGCGGGGCAGCATAGGATTTATAAGGTGGTTACACCTGCCTTGCCTTGCTGGTGATCAGGTCTCTGAATGAACCGCCCCTGAGTGTGGATCCTGTGTAGCATTGTGACGTGTGTGACTAAGAAGAGTGGAAGCATGTGCAGCGTGAGTGGTGAGTGCATGGACGCGAGTGTGAGTGTGCGCCGGAGTGTGGGATAACCAGAGTAGCCTTCCCTTCCCTTATTGTTGTTTGGACCCTTCCTTTGTGTGTTCCTGTGTACTTGGTACGTGTTTCAGCCTTCTCCTTCCTTCCTGTCCTCAACCCCCTGCCCTCACCCGTCCTCACACTCCCCCCTTTTCCCCTCCCCCTGGTGTGTAAGAGTGGGTGATTGTGGAGCAATGTGTGGCCTTGGTTGCTGTGCAGTTGGATCGCCCCTTCCTTATGGTGATCCGGCCTTCTTCCGTACGGAAGTTATAGGGCCAACTAAGATCCTGAGGGACTTCCTTACTCATGAACGGGTGCTCAGCTCAGCGAGTGAGGTTTTGTTTGTGTTCCAGTCCCTTCCACACCTATCTTCCCCTCCCCTGTTCATAACACTTACCCCAACTGGGGTACCTCCATTCTACCCATGTTGAGGGGCTGCATTTGCTCTTCCATGTGGGGAGCACCACTGTGGAGCCATGAGCAGCAGTGCTGTCACATCACAGCTGAGGGTGGGATCTCCATCGGTCAGGGGAGGGAGGTGCGGTAGGGGCAGGCACCAGCTTGTGTGGCCAGAGCCATGGCCTTTCCCGGCTGTGGCAGGAGTTCTGAGAGTGACCCGGCAACCCAGCTTCCTCTGCACTGACTCTGCAGTGTGTCAGTGGGAATTGCCCGTTATGGGGCCGTGTGGGGATTGGGCCCTCACTGTTCGTGTGGACTCACCCTGGTGGCAAGGAAATGAAGGGAGGTTAAAACCAGAGATACACTTCCAATGATCATGCAGACCAAAATCGTACAAATACGGCACCGCGCCCAATGGCCATTCACCTCCTCCTCCCGCCAAGCTTCCACCCCATCCTTGCAGGCTGGGAGGCTGTAGAAGCAATCTCTTTCCTGCCACCTTGACAACAGGGGAGAAGCCAACACCAGTATTGACCAGAGGAAACGTACAAACAAACACATTACATTTATATTGAGTCATTCATCCCCTGTTATTCACTCTCAGCTTCTGATAGTCAGAGGCTTCATCCACCAATCAATCTGCCTAAGAGGCATTAATGAACTTATTCTTCATAAACTCCTATTTGTACAGTGCAATTACAGCACAGCACTAAGTGGTATCAACAGTAAATGCAACCTTTGCTGTAGTAAGGATTCTGTCCAATTTTACTTTCCAATCAGTAGGTGACACTAGAAATGTCTGTATTGCTTCCAGCTGGAGGCCCATTTCCCTGCAAACCTCTTACACTGTATTTCTTCCCTAATGTCTTCCAGATCATTTTGCATTTTATGTGGTCTGAAGCAGTAAAAAGTATCCTCTTTATGCTAAATAACAACATTCTACAGGAAATGGCATTTTGCTGGGCTGACAGTTTACCAGTTTGGTTTATAATATAGAGCACCAAGTACAGGTGGGGAATGGTGAACTTTACCAGAGCCTAGTGGTCCAAAGAGTCCACAAACCCATCATTATGAGGGGGGAAAAAGGGAAAGTTGTGGACATTAGGGTTATGCATATACTTTTAACTTAGTGAGTATGGGTAATTTCAGACGTGCTGGGCCCGGAGGCCCAACACGCTGAACCCCAGACCGGGATCAGTCTCAGATCCCGGTCAGTGATGAAGCCGTCCGTCCTATAGACATGCCAGCTTCCATCACGCTGGGGAATCTCGGAGGGGGCGGAGTCGTGCAGTGCAATGTGCGACCGCACGGCCCCACCCCACGCTCCCCTGGCCACCTGCCCTCGGCAAGACAGGCGGGCGCAGCAGCCAATGCGGCTGCTGTGCCCGATCCTGTACTACGGTCGGGACCACGATCCATGATGGGCCAAGGTAACAGATGTTACTTTTGGCGCATCACGGCTCGTGGTCAATCTAACGACGATTCTGGGGATGGGGTCAGCACCATCCTCAGAACCATGTTAGCTTTGACCCTCACCAGAGATTCATTTTGGTGAACATCTGGCGGGGCTCAAACAGATGTGCACGGGATCACAGCCACCACCCTGAATCCACTGTGATTCAGCGTGGTTGACTGTGATCTCATCACATCTGAAATTACCCTGTGTGTGTGTGTACTTATACAGTGCCCACGTCTTGAGATGTCTTGTAACATTTAACTGAGCCAAACAAAATTAACATTTTGAATAGTAAGATGATCTATTAAGGTGCCTAGAAGGGTTTGTGGGGGGAAGGGGCAGACAGGGACCAACCTTAGAGCAAGGCAAGTGAGGCCGCTGCTCAGGTCTTCACACTTCAGGGACTTCCTGCTTGCATGGTTTCCCTCGTTCTGCCCACTCTGCCCAAGCAAGTGGAAAAGAACATCTGGATCAATTTGGAACATCTGGAGGTCCTAGCAAGGAGCCCACACAGCCTAAGACCAGCAATGCCCATGGGCATTGAACAGAGAGCAGTCCACTGAATAGAGTGAATGTGTGGGATAAGATAGGGGTTCATATTTTGCATTTGTCTGGGGCTAAGTGAAATGTTGCCCGAGGCCTTCACTTCAGCTACAGGCTTTTAGAAGATTTGGAGAAAGAAGTGATGGAAAAATAGTTAGATGATTTGTGATTGGGGATCCACTGGCCTAACTCCAACTGCAGGTGCATCACATAGATGCTAAAGTAGTTTAGGGTGCTGGGCACACTCCCTGCCTGTCCTGCTTTTAAACGGGAAGAAAATTTAAGATAAGAAGAAACTGCCTTACTGGGTAACTCCACTGACCCTTTTAGTCTCCTCGTTTCCAACAGTGGCCGGCAGTGGGTGCTTCTGCTTCAGAGAAAGTGATAATAACTAGGGTAAATATGGAGTGAGCTTTCTTCTGTGGTGCATTTTAAGCTTCCAGCAATCAGAGGGTTTGGGACACTGAGTATGAAATTGCATCCATGGGCCATATACATTAATAGCCATTGGTGGATCTATCCTCCCTGAATTTGTCTTCCAAACCAAACCCCTCCATGTTGGGAGAGGGTGTGATTGTTTCTTCAGTTATCCCAGACACAGTAGTATGGCAACTGTGAAAGACTTTATGGGTTGTGCAAAGTTTCATCTATAATACAATAAATTACATAAATACATGAGTGCCACGGCTTGCAGTTATTCACACAAACTCCTATATGTTTGTGCCAGAGAGTAATCTAGTTTTTGATTCTGGAGCATCCATTAAAAGATGACGAACGCTGCACAGGACATACATGTAGGAGATCGTTAGTCATAATTAACAGCCAGTCCAGCTGTTGTTACTCTGGACACCAACAACTGTCCTGGTATTAAGATCACATTGATCTTGTTTTGGTCCATGGAAGAAGTAGATGTACCCTAGAAATAAACAACCCAAATTGGATGATTACATTCCAGAAAGCAAAATCCCTTTCCAACAAACATTTCTAGGAAGAAAAACAGAAACATCTACCATGCAAGCAGCCAACCAAGAAGCAAGCAAATGTTGAAAGTTTGGAAATTTAGACTCAGTCTGTTAGTTTCTAATTAGGGTTGAAATAAGCAGCTATAGTCCTACTTTGCTGTAATTTTGCCATCATGGGACATGGGATCCATTTCCCGACCATTTAGCAATACGATTTCTTGATTCCTGAAATATCATGAGATACTATCCCAATTTACTGACTTCCCATTTCCTATTTACTGCAAACAATGCATTTACCACTATTACATTGCTGAGGGTACTGTTTTACTTCCAGGTTTCTGTTTGTTAGTTGTTCACTGCATTTCTGAGCCAATCACTGTATAACTAGCTCACCCCTTAACCTCCCCCCCTGTCTGCCCAAGCACAGTTTTTAAAAAAAAACAACCCACCACCAGTTGCTCCATTCCAGGGCCTCCAATCAGAATTGTTGTTGTATGTTGTTTCCTTTAACCAATCTGCAACCGGATTGCAGATTCATAAAGGAATCTACATACCAGGCAATGAGTACAAGGGAGACAGGAGTGCAGAGAAGAGGGAATAAATGCAGTATTGCATCGCTATTACCTCTGAGGATTTGAAATTGATGGCAAAGTGGTAAACGGCAAAATGGTAAATGAAATTCTAGTGACCCCATTATTGGTAAATTGGGATATGAAATGTCGATCAAGACACTGATGAGTACCAAGAGGTTCTCTATTCAACTGAGACAGTATTGGGAACTGTGATTTTGACAGGCATTCCCGTTTTTGCAAAATCTTATTTCAGTCCTATTGCTGATGTTGGTTACAGAGATATAAATATTAATATTTGTCTTTTAAAAAGAAATCTTAAATTCAAATCAACACAATGGCAGATGCTGGGGGCCAGAAGCCCCCAGCACGCCGCCAGAGCAACAGCAGGGCTCATCCCCTGCAGGTGAGCGAGGCTCCACCCCCTGGGAGGGCTCAGCCCAAGCCCCAGGCCAAAGCTGCCCGCCCGCCCCCAGAAGCCCCGCCCACCCCCTGAAGCCCCCAGAAGCCATTGCGGCAGGGCTCCACCCCCAGCCAGCCAGAAGCCCCCAGC
>QEPC01008045.1:137047-163350 GCA_003113815.1 Sphenodon punctatus | reverse complement strand
AGTGTCCCCTGGGAGTGAAAAGGTTTCCCACCCCTGTTCGACTGGGTCTGAACCATTTTGTGTATTTTTATTGAGTGATTCCACTTACCATTACTCTGGAAAGCAGCATCAACCGTCCCTTGAACTCCTGGAAATTCATCTCTTATCAGTTTTGGTTTCTTGTCCATGGACTTACTTGTTTTATCATAGCTGAGAAAAGAAATAAAGAAGGTCTTTGAAAAAATAAATGAAATGACACTGAATCCAGCAACACACTTTTACTGAGAACCTACCAACTATGAACTAAGCACACTGAACACTTATTGGGTCAGAGGGTATAAGTCAGCATGGCTCCTCTGAACAGGAGAAACCAAGGGGCACTTATTGTGTCTTTTTACTGCAATGTGATTCTGTATCCAGTGGTAACTTTGCACCATGTCTGCTTGGAATCTTTCATGGCCATATGGAGTCACAAGGATGGAAAGCATATTCCCTCATTTTTCAAATGCACATCTCCCCTCCTGCTCCTTTAACTACTGTTTGAAGTGTACAGCCTATTCCACGAAGTTGAGCAGTTCTGATAGCAAACAGTGGGGGTCACTGGTACATGTATGCTATGTACTTCATTAAGATGTATGTAATGAGTAGTGTACTATACCAATATCATTCATGCTGCTAAGAATATGGTTGCTGTGTTGGCCCTGAGAATGCAAGACAAAGAGGATATCTTTTTTTGGACCAATTTCTGCTGGTGAGTATGTTTCAGGCCAGTTCTTCCTGGCCTGAAGAAGTGCTCTGTGAAGCCCCCAAACTTGCACAGTCTCCTTAACGGGCTGGTCCAGTAAAAGGAATAATTGAGTTGAGCCCCATACTTCACAGGCTTGGAGCATGAGATCAATGCCAACTGCTACAGTAATATTATAGTGATTAGTGCAGCCCAAACTAAGTTATTAATGATTAAAAAATCACTTCTGCAGGTTTGTGCATGCGCAATAGAGGTGCCCATGCTTCTGCCAGCAGGGGGACAAGCCCAGTGGTGAACTTCAGCAGCATGAATGAGGAGAAGGGAGGGGGAGGAGGGAGTCACCGCCACCTCCCTCCCACTTGCTCTGCTACTACTGATCAACCCTGTGATTCTCACCCACTGTGCTGTTCCCCGTGACCGCTAGCCTCCCAATCCTGCTTCTGGGAAGGGAGCCCCCGAAAGGCTAGTCCTGTGCCTGCTCAGCTCCCCAGCCCCTGGCAAGAAGCGTCTGGGGACTTTCAGTGATGGCCAGCCCCAGGCATGTGAGGCCTGTGGACAGAAGAGACTGCCATGGCCTGCACCTGAGCTGGGCTAGAGGAGGCCTGGGTGCAAGCAACTCCCACATCATGGGGAGGGGGGCATCCCTTACCTGTCTCTGCCATCTGCCTGCTAATAGTGCTGAAGCAGCAGCAGCGACAAGGGACACCAATTGGAGTGGGAGATAAAGCTGTTTGTTTACAAACAACATCTCCACATGTGAGTGATCAGAAGGTTGTTGCCTTGTAAAGAAGGGATCCTGGTGTCATATGACCTGATGTCCTCAGCCCTCTGACCTCTCTCATCTCACCTGTGGAGCCCCCCAGGGTGACACCGAGTGCACGCAGCAAGACTCCCCACAACATCCCTCACTGGATGAAGGTATGGAGCAGCAGGACTAGAGATGCTGGATCCTGGGGCGACTGCGGCAGTAGTGACCTGGGAGCCCAGTGCAATGGCTATGGGAGCAAGGATGGCAGCAGTGAAGTGCTGGGCAGCCCAGGAGCTGAGGAATGCTAGTGCTGTGGCAGCAATTCTACCCTCAGAATGCCACCTTCCTGGACAAGTGTTCAACTTGTTCAATGGACAGGTAACAGTTCTGAACATAATACTGGGCTGAAGCTTTGGACATTTTATTTTCAACGTCATTATAAGAATTTAAGCAAAATTCAATGTTGCTCTAAGCAGACAGTTTTACCTGTCGTTGAAGAGCATTGCTTGTTCCACAATGAGACCTGATGGTGTAAATCATTGGCTGGCCAGTGTGGTACTAAAGCCACATAAACCAAGCTAGAGTTGCAGTTTATGATCACAATGTAGGGTCTGCTTCTTCGCCGTACTAGTCAGACCCAAGACCGTTGAATATGTAAGTCTTACCTCCAGCATTTGTTGACTACAAAGAAATAGGTTTTCCTGCTATTTGCATTGAAAAGAGCAGAATCAATTTTCTTAATATTTTTTGGGAAGCCCAGGTCATGGATATTCTTGGGGTATCCAGGTAGACTGACATCTCCTTTGACACCCCAGAACTGGTTCCCTATGGAGAAAAAATGTTGAAAACATCTTGTCAGAGACTTTCACTGAAGTCTTAGGGGGCTTAGATTAGGGTGTTTCATTTTATAAATTCATTAGGATGGCAACACAAAGCAATCTTCTAATGGACAGATGTACTCACTATCTTGCACACTGTGATCCGACATCGGGTCTTGGATCAGAGTTTGAAAAATTGTAGAGTTCCCAACAGCAGGTTCAGTTTCCATAATTGTTTCCATTAACAATAAATCCTAGCAGGTTGGGCACAGTAGGTGAATTGAGGAAAAATTCACATGCTTACCTTTAAAAAGGAATGTTTCATCTTTATCAGTAATTTCAAAAGCGGCATCAATATTAGATGGCAGAAATGACCAGAAAGAAGCTATTAAATTGAAGTCAGCTTCTGAGTAGGAAGGGTGCTTGCGCCAGAAATAGCTGTTACAAATAGAAGAAAATGTGAATATTAACACCCGGCTTTGTTCATCCAGTGTGTGAGATTATAAGTGTGGCAATGGGTGTTTGCAAATTCTACAGCAGATTATTATGCAAATGACCATTGCTAAACAAATTATGGGTTCCATCCCGTTATCTGGATTTTTGTCACCCAAACATGTTGCTCATCCAGAAGCAGTGTTTGTTTACTGAATGAGTGACGTGCCTGCACAAGCACAAGCTGAGGTGGCTTCAGGGGTTGGGGAGAGAGACAATGGGACCAGAGACTGGTGCTTCTGCTGCCAGGTTTCCTGTTCTCGTCCCTTCAGCCACTGCTGCTGCCTCAGCCCCCACCGTTCCCGAGCTCATTGCTTCAGAAGTAGTGAGCCTGGGGACAGTGGGGGCTGAGGCAGGAGAAGAGAATGAAGCAGGGGCCAGTGCTAGACTTCCCGCCCCACTCTCTCATAGGAAGCGGTAACTGCACGGGACGGGGTAAGAGAGTGGGATGGGAGGCCCATCAATGTGGGCATTCACCCACTTTTATCAGGTCTCTGCAGAATTACGTGCTGGCAGGGACATAGCTATAACAGGTGCAGTAGGTGCAGTTGCCCTGGGCCCACGAGCCTGGGGGCTCCACATGCATGTAGAATGTATAAGCCCACTGGAGTGGAGTGCCCCAGCAGGGGGCCTATTCCAGCTGCTGCACCAGGACCCATTCTCCTCTACTTATGCCCTGCTTGCTGACTTTGAAATTGCTTACAGCAAATTCTGCCCCCATCACAGGGTCTCCACAGAGACCACTGGCAGTGAAATTGGCCTGCTTCTGCTTCTTCAGTGGGGATGGAGCTCAGGGGTGAAAGACATTGGGAATTTTTCCATTGGCTGCAATGAAGCTAGGATTCCACCTCAAGTTCGCAGCAGTTTCTTGCTTATCAAATACCGGTGATGACTGGGTTGGAAATGGAAGTGCCTCTTGTATGCAATGGGATGGATGCTAATGCTTTAGCTAAATTCTTCCAAATCCTGAATTTTGGGCCCTTGCACAATCTTTTCTCCGCACCTTCCTACACCTCACCCATTTCCCACTTTCCTCCTAATCCACCCAGATTTTTTTTCTTACATCTGTTCCCCCTCATCTGGTTACATTTAACTACTTTTCTCAGGGCTGAATTATACTTATACGTTATTGAGTACTAGCTTTCGGCATGACTCTCACATAAAAACCATCTTACAAACACAAAACATCACAAAACACATTTGTTAAATAGGCCTTAAATAGAAGGACCTATTCGTTATAAATTAATCATAAATTGATTACAAAAGTCTCTAATAAAATCATATTATTATGAGACAAAAACTAAAATTATAAATAAATTATAGATATAGATATAGATATATATGAGAGCATGTGTGTGTGGTGTGTATGGATGAGTGTGTGTGTGATCCATTTGCATTAATGTGTGAGATGAGAGTACGTGTGTACTGTGTCTGAATGATTGTGTGTATGATCAGTAAGAATGTGTGTGAGAGAGGTGAAAGCATGTGTGTGAATGAGTGTGTGCCCACATGAGACGCACCCACGGAGTGGCATGGGTGGGTGCATCTCGTATGTGTAACACACACCTCCACCCGTCACCGCTGCACAGAGAAACCTGTGAAAAAACAGTTTGCTCCGTGGGGGGGGGATGGGTGAGCGCCTGGGTGCCCCTGCAGTGTTCTTGTGTCTGGGACCAGCTTATGCATTAACAAAACTATTAAATTTCAAAAGAAGGGCAAATTACCTAGACAAAAAACCTTCGGTTTAAGGATTTTGTTAAGGCAGCATTACAAATTATACTCAAATGTTAACATGACAGTAAATTGTAGGGGCGGGACACCGGACCCATTACCGGNAAAGGGGGTCAAGCGAGGGTGCCCTGACCCCAGAAGCTGCTGCATGCAGACCCGGCCAGCCTCTGAACCAGGCCAGCAGACATCGCGGGAGTCCTGGAATGTCCCCCGAGGGGACCCTGCCCCTCCCGTACCTCTCGATGTTCTGGGGGGGGCAGGTCCCCCAGGGGACTTTCCAAGGCTTCCACAATGTCTGTTGACACGGTTTGTGGGCTGGCCAGGCCCACGTGCAGCGGCTCCTGTGTTCCAGGCAGCTGCATGGCTACATGGGGTTCCAAGCAGGAGTAAGTCCACGCTGGCGCAGTAGGTAATTGTACTGCGGGGGGCTGATGGGATTCCCCACTTGGGGTAGCCTGGTGGGATGCCTCAATTTCTGATGGGGTACACCCAAAGTGTAGGGAACCCCTTCCATGGGCTGTGCTCCCCTCCCTACCACGGCCACAGGGGATGTAGCCTCCACTCCATTGCAGGGGGTGTGGCCATCTGGCCAGCGGAACCTGCTTCTCCCTGCGCCCGGACCCCGCTGCTCCCAGCAGCCTGTTGTTTCTCAGCCTACCGCCAGCACAAGTCCCCTTGCACTGGCGGTAGGGCGCAGCTGGATTGCTCTAAATTTCCAGTCAACATCTGTTTGTTTCTTGAGCAACAGGCTCCTTTCTTGGCAGATGTTTAATTTGCTTCCTAAAAATACTTTTTGTGAAAAATCGAAGACTTTTCTTGGTTCATCTTCCATCTAATTTCTTGTTTGTTTGTTTGTTTTCCTAGAGTACATCTACTTATTCAACGGAGCAAGACAGTATCAATATAATCTTGATGCCAAAAGAGTTGTTGGTGTTCAGAGAAGCAACAGCTGGTTTGACTGTTAATTGTGACCAATAATTTTCTCCATGCGTGCTGAAACTTGCTTTCTATGCAGCGTTTTTCAGCTTTTAATGGATGCTCCAGGATCAAAAACTAGATTGCTCTCTTGCACAAATGTATGGGATTTTATCTGAGTAACTGCAAACTGAGATACTCATGTACTTATGGTAATTTATTGTATTATAGACAGGGCTTTGCACAACCCATAAAGTATTTCATATTTGTCATACCACTGTGTCAGTTTATTCAGTTATTTTATTTATTTATTTATTTTATTATTATTGATATTTATTTATTTATTTATTTTACAAAATTTCTACCCTGCCTTTCCTGCAATGTAGCTCGAAGTGACTTACAAACCATCATTTAAATATAATTTAAACCATAAATCATGAATAAAGCCATAAAACAAATCAAATCAAAAAGGGGCTAGCAGAAAGCCCTTCCCCACACCCTACCCATCTCCCTCACCGAAAGCCCGGCTGAACAGCCAGGTCTTTGACTGATGTCGAAATGAGGCGAGGTCCGGGACAACCCGGGCCTCCGCTGAAAGGGAGCTCCACAGCCTAGGCGCCACCACCGAGAATGCCCTCTCCATCGTGGCCCCCCCAGACCATCCGGGGGACCTCAAGAAGGGCACTCCCAGCAGACCGCAGGAGTCGACTCAGGACATGTAGAGTGAGGCGACCCCGCAGATAGGTGGGGCCTAGACTGTATAGGGCTTTATAGGTAAGTTCCAACACCTTTGAATCAGGTCTGGAAGACTATCGTGCGGAGCACGGAGCACTGGTGTAATGTGCTCGTGGCGACCTGTCCCTGTAAGGAGGTGGGTCGCCATGTTCTGCACTAGCTACAGCCTCCAGACCATCACCAGAGGTAGCCCCACTCAGGGCACTTTCAGACCTTCTCCCTGCACACATATTCTGGCTGGGGGGCGGGGGGCGGGAATGTGCAGCCAGGATATGCGCGGGGATCAGCTGGTCTGAAAGCGCCCCCCCGGTGCAGTTTTGCCAGCAGACACATGCAGGGATGCAGAGCAGGAAATCGAGCTCTGCATCCCTGCACGTCTACCGGCAAAGCCACGCCGGGGGGTGGGGGGGTGGCTTTCAGACCAGCCAATCCCCGTGCATATCCTGGCTGCGTATTCCCCTCCCACAGCCAGCCAGACTATGCACAGGGGGGCGGGGGAGAAGGTCTGAAAGCGGCTTCAGAGTATGTTACAATACTTCAGTCTAGTAGGATTAGTATCCCGCAACCCATCCTGCCTCAGGTGGCTCAGGGCAGTTAACAAAAATTATAAAAACACATATAAGTATAAATATAAATATAAAATAGATACAAACAGTGCATCATTTGAAATAAATAAATAAATCACAAAACTGCTGGATCATAACACAAAACCCCCAACCCAACCTCCCACCCCTACTTGTCTCCCTCGCCAAAAGCTTGGTGGAATAGCCAGGTCTTACATTGTCAGCGGAAGGGGGGGAAGATCCAGGGACAAACGGGCCTCCATCAGGAGGGAGTTCCACAGCCTCGGTGCTGCCACCGAGAACGCCCTCTCCATGGTCGGCTCCTGCGACACTCTTGGCACCTCCAAGAGGGTGCCCCTGGCAGACCACAGGGGCCGGTCTAGGGGTGAGGGAATCCTGAAGGTAAGTGGGGCCCAGACCGTGCAGGGCTTTAAAGGTCAAAAACAACACCTTGAATTGGGCCCGGAAGCCGGTGCAACAAATGGAGCACCGGTGTTATATGCTCCCGGCAGGCCGTCCCCATAAGGAGGTGGGCCACCGCATTCTGAACCAGCTGCAGTCTCCAAACAGTCACCAAGGGTAGCCCCACATAGAACACATTGCAGTAGTCCAGTCTTGAGGTGATGAGTGCATGGATGATGGTGGCCGGGTCCAAGTCTGAGAGATATGGCTGAAGTCGCTGTATCAGATGTATTTGACAAAAGGCACTCCTCACCACAGCCACCACCTGAGCATCCTGGTGGAGCTATGAGTCAAGGAGCATCCCCAAACTCTGAACCTGGGGGGCCATGGAGGGACAAACTCCACCAATGATGGGGGCAATCAGCAATTCCACCAGCATCAGCTCCGTCTTGTCAGGATTCAACTTCAGACGGCTTGCCCGCATCCAGTCCCCCACAGCTGCTAGACACTGAGTAAGCACCGAGACTGCCGCACCTGGGTCTGATGGAAAAGAGAGGTACAGTTGGGTGTCATCAGCATATTGATGACACTGAACATCAAACCCCCTCACAACCTCACCCAGAGGCTGCATGTACATGTTGAACAAGAGGGGGGATAGAATCTAATCTTGCGGGACTCCATTCATGAGGCCCTGGGGAGACGAAGAATGCTCCCCCAACACCACACGCTGGGTCCTACCGGACAGGAAGGAGCAGAACCATTTGACAACAATTCCACCCACTCCAGCCCGGTCCCGCAAGCGGACCACCAACACCTCATGATCAACTGTGTCAAAGGCAGCCGATAGATCCTCTAGTTATATCCCCTTGTCCTAGTAACAGCCTCTCTCAACATGGTAAGGTTGTTTTGAAAGGATTCATTAGACAAATTCATGGATGATACATCCACTAATGACTATTGGCCAAGATGGTCAGGGAAAGCAATCTCACACTTAGTGGGGCCAATCCCATGCCCTGTGAATCCCATGTGCACGTATGTGCGCGGTTTCCGCACAGCACAATGTGCCCACAATGGAGCTGTGCACAGTTCCATGCAGCTGCACACAGGATCCATGGGGCATGGGATTGGCCCCCAAACTCTCTAACTGATGAAAGTGGTGAGTGATCCTCAGAGGAAAGCTCACTCCGTACTTACCGTTGCCCCACTGAAGCACCCAATGCTGGCCACTGCTGGAAACTGGACACTAGGCCAGTGAGTCTCAAACTTTTTTGAACCATGACTCCCTTCCACTTGTCTGTCATAGCTGAAGTCCCTCCCCACACTACATATATGTACATACCTTTTGCTCCCTCTCTTCCTCTTCTCCTTCCCATGCTGCTATTGTTCCCCCTCTCACTGAGGGAGGGGGAATCTCCAAAATATCAGGGGGCAAGAGAAAGAGAGTGTGGTGGTAGGTAGGGACGGACATTTGGATTGAATTACGGATTAGGGTCCATAAGGAATTTGGATCTGTAATTTGCGGATTAATTACTGATTATGTGTTCAGATTTTGCCCATTGAAGTCAATGGGGAATCGATCCATATCCCATCCAAGTCCCATCCCTACCCTAGCCCCAGGACAGTGGGTCAAACCTCCCCCCATCCCTATTTCCTGGGGGCCCAGAGTGGTTCTTACCACCTCAGAGGGCTTGACTGAAGCACCGCCAGTGCTGTGGGGGCTCCGACAGACTCCCTCGCCACAATATGCTCCCTGCTCTGGATCTCGCATGGGCAAACTATTTGGTGCCCTTAACAAAAATGGTGCCAATGTCATTTTGGTAGCTGCCATTGTGGTTAAGGGAGGCAGCCATTTTGCACATGCGGTGAGGGAAACTGCTACAGTCCCCCTGTTAGAGAACCTAGACACTAGGCTAAAAAAGCCACTGGACTGATCCAGTGTTGCAGTTTCGTCTCATCTTTTAAATTTGTCCCCCCAAATTCAGAAGTAGGACAGGCAGGGAGCATGCCCATTCTCCTAGGCTGTATTTTTTTAGCACTCATGATCTACCTGCACTTAAGAGTTAGGCCCATGAATCCCCAATCATGGATCCTCTAAATATTCTCCTATCACTTCTATCCCCAAATCTCCCACTGGCCAATGGTTTAGCTCTACTCACTAGGCATGGGCGAACAGATCGCGGTTCGTGTTCGGCCGTTCGGTTCGGCCGCGATCGGTTCGTGTGTTCGCGTTCGGCCGTTCGGTTCGGCCGTGTTCGGTTCGTGTGTTCGTGTTCGGCCGTTNAAATCCGGTACCGGGGGCCGGATTACCGGGCCGAATCCGATAATGCCGGTACGCCCGATACCGGCATTATCGGATACCGGTAGATCCGGAATTCCCATCCCTAGTAAATTGTATGTTAAGGCAACTTTATTAAATATCAGACCAATTTATACATTTTTCTTTTCTTATTCATTAATTAAAAAATTATGACAACTGAAATTAAACTGTATACATTCCTCATCACGTATAAGTATTGTTCAGTCACCATACCACACATATGCAGCTTAATTTCAGTTAAATCATAATTTTATAGATAGATATAATCTGTGTGTGTGATCCATTTGCATTAATGTGTGAGATGAGAGCATGTGTGTGTGTGAATATATATATTCAGTTGTGGCCCCATAATCAATTTATGCTGCCCCCACCCATAATCATTTAATTTGCACCCCTGGGGCAGTGTGAATTGATTATATGGGGGTGCAAATGCCTAAGATAGTATAAATAAGACAGTTGTGAGAATGTGGTCCTTTTTACATGGGCCTCTCCCACCTATGAACACGCAGATATCTGTGTGTTCGTGGGTGGGGAGCCCCATGTGAATGACACGGTGCACGCGCCCACAGTGAATGGGTGTGTGTGCATGCGCCTACATAACATGCATCCCCACTCACCCCGCATCTTGTCCCCATGCACGGGGGATCCGGGAAAAACAGTGGTTGCTCTGTGGGTGCAGATGAGTGGGGGGTGAGTGGGGATACGTGTGTTGCCATGTGCATGCCCCGCCCTTGCACCAGCACGGCCACAGACCCACCACAGCCTGTGAGGAGCAACTCAAAGAAGAACAAAAGTTGCTGCCTTGTAAACAAGGTTCTTCGAGATGGCTTCTAACAATCTCACAATGTCCACCCTTCCAACCCTGCATGGAATTTTCTTATATTCCTAGAAAGGGTTGGAAGGAACTGTCATTCTGAGGGGGAGAGTATTTTTTATAGTAGAGGAGCTCGAGACCATCATGTGGTCTATTATTTGAATATAGTGAACATGCACAACCCAGTTGTGAGAATGTTAGGAGCCATCTCGAAGAATCTTCTTTACAAGGCAACAACCTTCTGATCACTCACATGGGGAGAAGTTGTTTGTAAACAAACAGCTTTATCTCCCAGTTCCATTGGTGTCCCTGTGTCCCGCTGCTGCTGCTGCTACTGCAACACTACTAGCAGGTAGAGGCAGGTGAGGGATAGGGACCCCCCACCACCACCACCTTCAGCCCCCCACCCTGTCCCTGGACTCTCCTTCATTTTTTGTAATCACAGAACACATGTGTTTCTGGAGGAAAGCTAGAATGGTCGCCAACTGGAGGTTTTTGCTCTACTAACTCCCATTGAACAGCATAGGCACTGTTAAATGAGAGTTTGCTACTGCCTTAACTGTGGCCCTATAATTAAGCATCTGATGTTGCTTTAAGAGAGCTGGCTTACTTGTCTTTAAAGAACATTGTTTCTCCCCGGAAAGTAGTTACAGCATCAAATTTCAAATTAGAGTCACAAACTGTCGGTAAGGCAATTGTTGGCTTGATGGGTCTGGTTGGCTCACTGGGTTCTTCTGGGTCTTCAGAGGGACTTGTGGATGGTCCTAAGGGGAACAGAGGAATTTGAAATCAGTATTTGATGATGTACAGAAGGGATGCTGATTTTGCATTCTTGAGGCATGACTGTAACACTGAGTCCAGAGGAAGGGGCAATATCTTGTTGTGCTGCTCAAAGAGCAACATAGGAGTGAATTACAACCTCCTGCTGCTCTGCAGGGTGAGTAAACTGTGCTGTGTCTAAATCGAGTTCTGTTTATGTTCCCCTGTATGCACTGCAGCGTTACTATAGGACTCACAGTCCTTTATCCATTCCATCTTTTCCCAGCCACCCACAAGAGATGATGTATCTCTGTCAAGCCTCCTTCCTTTTCTGTGCTGTTACTGGAGGCACCAGAGACTTTCTCAAAGTCACAATAAAGGTACAGGGAAGAGGGTAGTCATGGGAGGGACAAGGAGGTGATGTAGCAATGACTGCTACTCTACTTCCAGTTGCTCCCATGTTGCTACTGGACTGCCCTGCAGCCAGGATCTTCCTGCATTTAAAATTGACAGACTCCACCTCTCCTCACTTATGACTGGGGCCATGTCTGTGTCATGGTACAGCCACTATTTTGAGAGGGTCTTTGAGCATTTGGGGTGAGTGTTTAGGAGCCCCAGTGTACACTTGATTCTTTGTCAAACGGTGTGGTCCCATAGCAATCCTGGATGAGCATAGAGGATTCAGCGACATACGGTCATAGATACCAGGGGGCCTTCCTTATACCCTATCTGCTATGCTAGCAGAGCCACAGTTTTGTTTGTGTGAACACCCTTCACAAAACTACATGCAGTTATTGGTAGACAGTGTAGGCAGCAGATTTGCAATTACCATAGAGGTACTGAATGCCGTTGATATCATCCTGAGAAAGGATGTGTTGACTTTGCTCTGGACTTCTATACATGGGATACATCAGTGCATTAGAATCTCTGGAATGGAAAAGTCCCAGTGAGTGGCCAAACTCGTGAGCAGCAACAAAAAACAAGTTGGAGCCTAAAAAAAAACAAGAAAGGCACAAAATAGGTTATGGACAGCGCTGAAAGAGGGTGCCTGCAAAAACAGGTATACCTGCCAAATTTCTGGTACACAAATTGACCCAACAACGATTGGGTACCAGTTGGTGCTCAATTGCAACCCGATTTGGATACACGATGTCCCGGAATGTTGATTTCCAATCCTGGAATGTCAATTTCTGGTACTAATTTTCCTTCTTCTATGTTAATTTACCAACTGCCGACACCCATTTATTGGTTTTCCATACTTCCAGTCTCAACTTCCTATCCTGGAAAACTACTTCTGATCCCAAATTTTTTACACCCCCCTCCCATTTATCAACTTCCGACACCTTCTTATTGACTCTTCATCCTGGAAAATTGACTTCTGGTCCTGGAAAGACTACTTCTGGTCACTTTTTAAAACTTTTCATGCTGATTTTTTGGTTTTCCGACCTGATATACGGATTGATATACTGATAGGTATACAGATATACCTACTACTGATAGGTATATCAGTATATCAGTCTGTAATATGTATATCGAGTTGAAAACTGAAAAATTGCCATGAAAAATTTCAAAAAGTGACAAGAAGTAGTTGGGAGTCAGTGAATTGAAAACAGTACTGGAAGTTACCAATTTTGGGGGTATACAGATACCCAGTCGGTACCCGGGTAAACCATCAAGTACCCAATGCAGTACCTGAAAAGTATCTGCAGGTACTAATTTAAATACCCATTTCTGCTCTAGTTATGGTTTTTCATGTCTTCAGGTTTACACATTGCTAATTGTAGTACGGCATTAGTATTTATTCGCAGGCATTAATATTTGCATGGCTAGGCCCTGATAAGTTTCTGCAGTGCACATCCCTTTGGGAACAGGTAGCTTATTAACCGAGCCATTATGATGACTAATCAGCTGAGATATCAGCAGGATGGAAGTTACTAGGCAGCTGAGAGGAAAGAGGATAAAAGCCACAGATCTGTTGAGAGCAAGGGCAGTGCCAGACTGTTGGGGGAGGGGACCCATTGGCAAAGGGTGGGAGACTGCCTTTGCCCTGCCGCTTTCCAATTAACTATGCACTTTTCTGATGAGGCTCTACCCCTTATTGCACATTGCGATATCATGGTGCTCCAAGGGAGAGGAATGTCTCAATGTGGCTGGAGGAGCTCAGTTTTATTCTGAATGTCTCTTGGCCCAAGTGTGTTAATGAAATGCTAGCAAGGTTCCTATGAAATTTCAGACAGAAATGTGTTGATGGTGGCCTGAGATAATGCCCCCTCCCCCTCTCACTGACCCACATACCCCCTTATCAGGCCACAGCGAGCTGTGCCTATTGTGACATCATCATCAGTTGAACCAATCATCTTTTTACCACTCGGCTCATTTGCATCCTTGGAGGTTATTGGTGAAAAGGCTTCTTCTGTATGCTTTAGACATATACCACATTTACACCTGATGCCTGGCACTTTTAAAATGACGCGCAGGCAAAGATGCAGCAGCAGGGAGGAGCCGGATGCCAGCAGTAGTGTTGGTGCAAACGGGGTTCTGTCGTGTCGAATGGGATTCTGTCACAGCTTTGCTCACGCATGACAGGGCTGGAGTTTGCGCCCTGTCATGCACGAGGCTAGCCGCAGCAGATCCCCATTCGTACCGGCTCTACTTCTGTCATCGGGCTCCTTCCCACGGCTGCATCTTTGCCTGCATGTCATTTTAACAGCGCCAGGTGTCAGGTGTGAATGTGGCCATACAAACGCCTTAAACTACTTGTGTATAGAGAAAGAGTTTATTTTGTGCTACCTTGTACGTCTGTGGTCCAGTGTTCATCCTCATCAAAGTGGGCATCTCCTCCAATACCATTGCCAGGGGCGTAGGCATGAGCGAGAGTGCCACCAGGCCCATCAAAGGGATTAAAATCGCCGTGATCTAAGAACAAAATCAGATAGAGAGTACTTACATATGTGACAGTCCTGCTGTCATCCTATCCAGAGATGGAGAGAGCTATCCGCCCCCCGGGGCAGCTCTGCTGGTGGGAACAGATATCCCCGCAACCTGCCCCAGTCAGGGCGGGGGGCGGGAAGCGCCACACAGTTGGTCAGCTCCACTCCCACACTGCAGATGGCACCCTGTCCACCTGCCCCCCTGCCATGACAGGCATCAATGGCTGGCTGTCATGGTGACCCCTGATCCTGGGCCAGGAACAGATGTTCCTGCCCGGTTCTGTCCACTTTGGTCCAGCTGGGCGGCTACTAGGCCTGGACTGTGGGCCTGCTTCATTCTGGGCCCACTTTTCTGGCCTGGCTGCTACCCCTGCTGGAGTTTGTATCGGGCCCACAGCTGGCGGGCCTGGAACAAACATATTGCTGTGATGCTGGCCCAGGCGGGCCAAAGAGTGCCCTACTGGGCCAGCATCACTTTTGTAAACACCCATGGTCACCTCACAACTGCACTAGCAACAGAATTTGCCAATAATGTTTCCTGCAGTTTGTATTTTGCACTGCACCTTGCATTCCTTGAAGTTTACTTATTTCTCTTCTGTGCTGACTGCTAAAGAGACATCATTTGACAGCGTGGACACTACAGCTATTTTCCAACAAGTATGAGGGAGGGAGATGGGTAACTAATTGGATAGCAAGGAGAGCAGTTGACCACTGTTGCCTGTTTAATGATTATCAGTATTTCTGGCATTTTCCACAAACAATATTTATTTATTTATTTATTTATTTATTTATTTGACTTGTATCCCTCTCCCTCCAGCTCACAAAATATGTAAGGTTTTTATTTTTAAAGGAGATCCTTGAATTTTGAGCAAGTTCTGTAGACACTTAAAATGCACAAGTCTTGTAATAACGTATAAAATTAAACATCATTTACAAAAAGCAAATTTTGTAAATAAATTTACCTCTGGGTGCAAAGGAGATCATTATATCCGCATTGCCTTGATAAGCCCTAGTGAAGGTCAGGGGTGTCACTCTGCTCCAAACTTTGAAAGCTCTCTGGATATCTCTGTCTACATCAGCTGGAGCCATGTCAGGCGTGTAGTTCAAAATCCTTTAAGATATAACATAAAAAACAAAAGAGATGGATTAATTGAAGCTTCTGTTATCTGTAGAAACTGTCACTGTGTGCTTTTCACTGTAATTCAGGAAGATCCTCTATTGGAAAGTTACCTGTAGACCAGATTTTTCGTCCCCCATTTTGGCTGGCCGGAAAAGGTGGTGAATTGCCCAACGTCAGCATTTCCACATCTGGGTTTTTGTATCACTTCCAGTGTGTTAGAATCCAAGCTCCCTGTCACCTCCAGTCCAATGAATTTCTGCATTTCTTTGATTTTCTTGACCACAGGGCTATTGCTCTTCCACCTTAAGACCGGCTGTCCATCTGACTCAAAGCCATAGTAATTTTCCAGATACTGTAGATAGGAGAGAGATTTTAGGAAATTAGATTTGGTTTTGGCTATTACAAAAAAGTAGGGGTGTGCATGCCATTTTTGTTATTACAGTAATGATAAGAAAAATGGTCACTTCCATTATTGTTATTGCAATAACAAAAATGGCAAATAATAATAATGAAAATAGAAACAAAAACGACATTTTGTTTTTGAAATAAAGGGACAAAACTGAAAAATGTATTTCCAGCTGTATCTTTTTTGTTTCTTATTATATCCTGATGACACTTGGGGATATTGTACCCCCAATGAAGGGCACTATGTGTACGAAGATTAGAAATGATTAGATAAAGGGAACTGATTTTAGAAGCAGTTGAATGTTGTGATTTTAAGAAAAGCTCCATACATATTCATGACTACAATTTCTTTATCTTCCATCCAATTTACATGACTCCTAATATTATGTCCCTCCAAAAGCATAACACTTATGACAACTTTCAGAAAGATTGGATAAAGAGTCCTGATGGTATAAGACATTAACTTGAAAATACATTTCCAGCTGTAACATTTTTATATTCCATCCTAATTACAGGACATTTGGAAGGAATGTATCACATACCTTCCCTGTCATCTCTGACAAACTACAGGACAATTTGATAAAGGGACCCAATTTTATAAGCAATTGAAGCTGTCCCCTTGAAGCCCATTATTCTGATAAATAGGAGCACATGCAGTGCCAGTCAGAGGCAGGCACCTGGGATGGCAGGGTGAGGGAGGATGTGGAGCAACCCAAAAGACTGACAGACACATTCACTGGCCAATTACTGCATGCTTCCAGCTTTACAGGACCAATAGGTAGTGGCTTTGAAGTGGGCATAGGGGGCGGCCCTCAGGCGGGCATAGAAGGGACATAGCTGGGACTTTGGGGATAGCATCCCAGCAATCAGGAGACATGGTTTACACATCCAGGATGGCCAATTATCATTACAATCGCATCCTGTAGCACTGTGACAGAGGACATAAGAGACTCTCTATTGACTCTTTCCTAAACAGATGCTTCTGAATTCCACGTAAGAAGTCGGGGAGAGATGTTGGGATGGTCACAGGACAGAATGAGGATATTTGGTTGACATTTATGCTGGCCCATTGGCATCACAAACCGATCTTATACGACAGTGACACTTAAGAGAATCCTTGGCATAGGCTCCTTCTCTGCATATGCTGTGCAGGCATGTAAAATTGGGACCCTTTATCACATCTCTTGTTTTTTGTAAGGGAAGATTGTGAAAGTGTGATATAGAGCCCTGCAAAATGTCATGTACACTGCTTGGACTACAAAGATGTTACAGTCAGACATACATTTATAAGTTAATTGTTTATACCACCAGGACCCTTTATGCAATCATTCTGAAAGTTGGCAGAGATGGTAAATATGGGAAGGGGTATAAACTTACCAAGTTTCATCTACATTAAATGTGAAGCAAAGAAGTTACAGCTAAGAATGTATATGAAGATGTTTGTAAAATAATATAATTCAACTGCTATAAAATTGGATTCCTTTATCCAATATTTTTGGAATTTGGTACACCTAATGCCTTCCATTGGAGGTATAATCTCTCCACATATCATCCAAATATAATGAAAAACAAAAAAGGTACAGCCAAAAATGTGTTTTCCATTGAAACCAATGGAAAACGAAAACAAAAGCGAAAATTTGATATTTATGAAAATGAAAACAACAGATTTAAATAACAAAAATGAAAAATGAAAACAAAAATTACATGGGCCCCTGGTGCACACCTCTACAAAACCATGTTAAATATTGTGGGGCTGCTTCCATCCTGTGCTTCTGCTACCCATTCCTTGTATGCCAGAAAAAGCTTCTTTTTCTTTAGACATTTTATGATGGGCACAATCCTTCGCCCACTGAAGTCAATAGCAAAACTCCCCATGACTTTCATGGTGGATTGTGCCTTATATTAAGAATTTCTTCTTTTATTATATAGTTTAAAAATGTATAATGTACAATTTTACATTATTATACTGTACTATACTTGTTTTTATTATAATGTGACTAACAATTCTGCAGTTAGTTTAGAAAACAATTCAAATAAGCATTTGTCTCATAAATAAAAAATTGTTTTGCAGTATGCACTATGTATAATATTACTCTCAGTAGTTTTTAAAGATAACTTTCTGCAAAATAATAAAATCCAGTAGAATAATATTATATTTCCTTACAAATTTCTACCGTTCATAACAAAATTGATAAATTCTTGGTTCTTCAAATACAAAACCCTGCTGTGACTAACCTACGTGTATTAAAGTTCCTTTAATCCCACACTAGGCTATAATTTCCCAAATCTTAGCTTTGAAAACTAAGCTGCTTAGTCAAAATCAAATCATTTGTGCCCATCCTTGGCCCGGACACTTTAGCACGACAACATGCAAGAAACTCATTCTGCTACTGTCTCCCAGCATTCTATGGGGTGTACTCACATTCAGAGTCTTCAACCCATCAACATATTTTGTGTCATTCACAAATCAGTGCCTGCAATCATTACCTGAATGAGCTTCGTGATGTCTTCTTCTTCTTTTCTTTCTGAATCTAGAGGAAATGCATGAGATAAGGCTGCGCAGAGCAACAAGAATGGAAAGCTCTTCATTCTAACCTTTCTTTCTATATTTTAGGTTTTAAAAGATTCTTCACCTCTAGCTGGGGTGTGCGTGTGTCTCTTGTGTGTCCCTGTTTATATAGCACTGTGTGCTTCGTAAAGTCAGCTGTAGCCTGAATTGCCCTCCAATCAGAAAGAAGTGATATGCAAAAAGATTGTTTTGGCCTAAAGAGACTGACGCATTTTATGTTCCACCGTTGCAGATTATGCAATCGTATGACATGATTAATGTTGAGGAAACAGTTATGTATTCCCTTCTTTCATCATCTAATTGTGCTGTTAAATGGCTCTGCCAGCATGGTACCCCAGGAATACTCATTGTGCTATAGGGATTCTCAAACCCAACTAGACAGTTCAGCCAGCTTCATGGGCCCTGTACTCAAGCAAACGTTGTGAAAATACTGCAGTAGAGCTTAGAACCAGGGCCTAACTTATTTGTTTTGGAGCAGTATATGCCTCACTAATGTCAGGAGACTATCTGTCTTTCTCACATTTTGTCTGCACCAATATGCACCTCTCCCAGCTTTTGACTGTGAGATTTTCAAAAGTCTTTGAACGATGCATGAGCTCCGGTTTTGTACTGGTGCTTTCCCTTCAGGGAGTCGTCTACATCATCCTCATATTGCCAGGCCAGCTAAGGAGAAGGGTTGTTGAGATCTAACACCATCACTTCCACGTCATAGCTCTGCAGTCCACTGGTTATCCACGTACCCAACCCTCTAATAGCAATGTTTTTGAGCTGAAAACCTGCTATTCTTGCAGTGCCCATGGTGAATTGTGACTTACTCACATCAGTTGGCTTCCCCAGCCTGCCTTTGATGCTACTGCCAAGCCCTGAGGCCTGTCTGTATAAACATAAAGTAATGTGTAACATGCTACTGCACATAACAATGGTGGAGAAAGAGGTGTCTGCCGTACTTCTGGAAATCGCACAACAACAGTCTTTTTTATTCAATCAGACTTGGCTGCATTATCTTTTGCCCCTGAGTAAAGACTCAGCACCAACTGGAGTGCTATTTGGTCATCGCTGATAACTTTGTGCTCAGACAGGTGTTTGCCTTGCTAAGGTTTCAGCAAATGCCATCCACTGTTTTTGAAAGTCAATATTTGAGCATTCCCTTAGATCAGAGACTTTGCCATTATAAATCAGGTCAGACTGAAGATCTTATTTATTATTTGTTTCAGTGTAGGGCTTCAGGAGAGAGCCGAACAACTTTGCTACCCTATTATTAGTGGGGAAATCGCATTGGGATATGGCATTTAAATTATCTTTTTTGCTGGCAAACCCATCTGACCAATTTGTCTTGAAAGGTGTTCATTTTGCGAACTAGCAGCTGGCAGGCGTCAGGGTAAGAATTCCAAGGCTACATCAGTTGATGGGTCTTTCTGAAAAGGGTTGTGTCCATGTTCTCTTGATCTTCTGTTGAAATTCTTTTTTGTTTCCCCTGTCTCTTTTTTGCTCTCTTCCTTAACCTTTTGTGTTGTAAATTATGTTTATTTGTAATGTTTGTTTGTATTGTTTAATTGCTTTTAATTTTCTTGTTATAACCTATGGTTATAACAATAAACTTGTGATGATCCCCCAACCCCTGTCTCTCAAATTGTATGCCCTAAGGCACCACGTCTATTCCATTGCTTTGTAAAGCACCAGGTATATTGCTTGTGCTATATAAATGCTTTCTAATAATAATAATGATGACAACAACACTCCACACGATACAGGATGCTGCATGAATCCAGAAAGACCTCCCAGAGTCCATTCTTAGGAGAGTCTCTAGACTCTTCCCACATCCAACCCAGAAGGTTTCATTCTTCCCAGAAGCCTCACAGTTTAGTCAGCCATGCTGTGGTCTATCAACCATGGGGTCCAAGCACTTTGAATACAGTGCAACCTTTAGGGATGGGTGAACAGATCGCGGTTCGGGTTCGGCCGTTCGGTTCGGCTGGGTTCGGTTTGTCTGTTTGGTTCGTCCGTTCAGTTAGTTCGCTGAGTTCGGGTTCAGCTTTTCAGTTCGGTCGTCCGAACAGGCTGTTCGGTTAGGCCGTTTGGCTGTTCGGTTCGGCCGTTCGGCTGTTCGGTTCGGTTGTTCGGCCATTCGGGAAATGTTGTTATGGGTGTTTTTTTGTTTTTTTATATGTTTTTTTGGTTTTTTGTTGGGTTTTATATGATTTTCTTTTGTTTTTTATCTGGGTGTTTTGTTTTTATCTGGGTTTTTAAAATTTATTTATTTTATCTAATATTATATGTATCTATCTATGCTAAATCTAACTGCTATTAACTATTCTAAATGCTATGAACTAAATGGATTATCTAATAAGTACACAGGCCTATTCCTACAAACACTAAGACTAAATCACTAACGCTATCTCTATCGCTAAGCTAACTCCTACATCTATCTATCTATCTATCTATCTATCTATCTATCTGTCTCCCCCATCCCATATCCATATCCATACATATGTATGGAGATATATATATATATATATATATATATATACATATATATGGGATGGGGGGAATCACAAACAGAAGAGGAGTCTGTAGTGAACTGAATACATACATACTCAATGAGTCTGTACAGTGAAATGCATAGCACAAGGTTTCAGTTTTTAAGTTTCATTTCAGTACAAAACTGAAATGAAACTTAAAGCAATCTAAAAATCCTACTCAGCACCTGCTGTTCAGGAACAGTGACTAGCTCAGAAGGTGTTGGGAAGGTGGGAGGCAGATAATTAGTTTAGTTTCTTGCAAGCCTCTCCACCCCTGGTGCCTGGAAGTCTGATCCTCAGTGACTGACACCTCCCTGTCATGTTTGACCTTCCAGTGAACCTTTTTTTGCCACCCGAACTCACCCAAACGTGATCCAAACTGACCGAACTGTTCAGCCATTTCGCCGTTCAGTGTTCGGTTCATTCGGTATGTTCGCGTTCGTGTTCATGTTTGTGTTCGGTCGTCTGAACAAGCTGAGTTCTGGCTGAACTCTGAACTTCCGAACCGCATTCGCCCATCCCTAGCAACCTTTTATCAGCACGCATTGTCAACACAAATTCAGTTATAAAGCCATGTGCGGCATGGATCCCTATGTGTTACATCACAAATAGAAAGTACCACTTTCTGAGCAGACTTGCTTTGTTCAATTCAATTTATTTATTAGACGTGATCTTAGATCATTGCCATAGTAAAAAAAGCAAGGATATAGACATACAACACAAATCAACAAACATATAACCCATGCCAAGGTGGCAACATTGGGAATCACTTGATCCCTTGGTCCTACCAGGTCTAAATAAAATAAGTGCTAACAATAAACAACAATTTATCTTGCACTCCATTCCTTTTCCAACCTTGGTAAACATGATATATCTTGGCACTGACAATATATAACTCAGTTGTTACTAGGTTTAAAATAACATAAAAATTGTAAAAAAGAAACTTACAAAAGAGAAACTTACAGACCAATGGGCAAGCTTTCAATCCAACTCTGTCAAAGGCTTAAATTCAAGAAACTTTCCTCTCAAGCCCATTGCTAGCAACAAAAATCTGATGATACATGAGGTTACCTTGGGATCTGTATCAATGAGAGCCATTTGCGTCAAGAGTGAACTTGTTGCCCCTGGAAATTTCTTAATGAAGGACTGTAGTATCTCAACGCATATTGCATCGTACAAGTGACACTCGAATAAAACGTGGTGCGTAGACTCCACGGCCACATTGTCAAATGGGCATAAACGGTCCCCGTAGGGAATCTTGGCTACTCGTCCCTCAAGAAGACTTGCTTTGTTTGAAAATCCTGATGGTTTCACTGAGTGTGGGGGAAGGAATGGAGGGGGGGGGCTGTAATCAGTGGCTAATAGTGGGAGTGAATGTCAAAATCCTGCTCTGTGTTGTAGCAGCCCCATATTCCTGATTAATAAGTGAAAGCTCTGTTTTCTCCAAGAGCATGCCCATTTTCATCACTTAAGATCATGGTTAGAGTCAGGAAGGATACTTCATTGGATGAGCCAATGAATCTGAGTGTATAGGGCAAGTCCTTAGAGTTTATGTGTATGTACTGGACATTAAACAAAAAAGGCGATAGAGGAGTCTTTAAACTAAAAACTGGGGGAAAGCCAACAGGTGCTGAGCAGCATGTGGGTTGGGCTGAGGCAGCTGCAAAAGATGCCATTATTTCAGGGGAATTAGAGTATCCTAATATAGAAGACAGGAAAAATCCCCAGGAAGCGCAGGTGGAAATCAGTTTGCAACGGTCAAACTCTATTGATCCCCAAATAACTAAAACAGTTACTTACAATAAACAGATTAAAAATAAAAAAGACACATTTAAATGTTTATATACAAATGCTAGAAGTCTAAAAAGTAAGATGGGAGAATTAGACTGTATTGCGTTAAATGAGGGTATAGACATCATAGGAATCTCAGAGACCTGGTGGAATGAGGACAACCAATGGGACACGGTATTACCAGGATACAAAATATATCAAAATGTCAGAGTAGATCGAGCTGGTGGTGGGGTGGTGCTATATGTAAGAGAAAACACTGAGTCAAGCAGGATAAATATTGTGAAGGAAGAAACGGTACTCTGGAATCTCTGTGGATAGAAATTCCATGTATAACGGGGAAGTGTATAGCGGTCGGTCTATACTATCGTCCTTCTGACCAGGACAGTGAGACTGACTATGAAATGCCAAGGGAAATTAAACAGGCTACTAAATTCAGAAATGCAGTAATAATGAGCAATTTCAATTACCCTTATATTGCCTGGGTGAATGTCTCCTCGGGGCGGGATGCAGATATAAAATTTCTAGATGTCATAAATGACTGCTTCCTGGAGCAGCTCATCCTGGAACCAACAAGAGAAGGAGCCACTCTGGATCTAGTCCTAAATGGAGTGCAGGATTTAGTGTGAGGGGTAATGGTGCTGGAGCTGCTGGACAACTGTGATCATAATATAATCAAATTTGACATACTCACAGGAGGGAAAATGCCAAATAAAACCACCGCGGTAACATATAACTTTAGAAAGGGGAACTATTTAAAAATGAGGAAACTAGTTAGAGGGAAACTTAAAGGAGCAGTTGCAAGAATTAAATGTCTACAGGCAGCATGGAGACTATTTAAAAACACCACCTTGAAAGCTCAGATTAAATGTATTGCACAAATTAAGAAATGTAGGGAGAGGACCAAATGTCTGCCCGTGTGGCTAAATGGCGAGATGAAGGAGGCTATTGGAGCCAAAAGGGCATCCTTTAAAAAATGGAAAGAAAGTCCCAATGAGGTAATTAGGGAAGAGCATAAGCGTTGCCAAAGTAGATGTACAAAGTTAATAAGGCAGGCCAAAAAGGAATTTGAGGAGCAACTTGCTAAAGATGCTAAAACTAATAATAAAAACTTTTTCAAGTACATCAGAAGCAGGAAGCCTGCTAGAGAGTCAGTTGGGCCGTTAGATGACATGGGGCTGAAAGGGGTGCTTAGAGAGGAAAAGGACATTGCAGAGAAGCTGAATGATAGGGATGGGCAAACAGAACGCGGTTTGGATGTTTGGTCGTTGGGTTCAAAACCCAAGTTTGGGTTCGATGGTTCGGTTCAGCCGAGTTCGGTTTGGCTGAATTTGGCCGAACATTCAAAAATAGTGCTATCGATACCGAAACCGAAATGAAACTGAAACAGAATTTTTGGCCCTGAAAAAACGTTTTTTCCACCCCCGAACTCATCCGAACACAACCGAAGGGTTCGGTCGTTCGAGAGTTCGGTTCGGATGTTTGGTTTGGATGTCCAAACAGACTGAGTTCGGTTCGAACTCTGAACATCCGAACATTCAAACTGCGGTCGCCCATCCCTACTGAATTAGTTGAACTTATTTCCACTGATGTCTATGTGATTTGTGTGGAATCTTCCCTATGAAACTATAGCTGTCTGCGATATTAACTTCTGGCAATGTAGTGTAGGGTGGCACATTTTCCTGACTATGGGCAACCCATCAAAATCCTCACTTCAGAACATAAGGCCTAAGGAAGGCAGTTGTGTTGGTTATTAGGAATCCATAAGAACGTAAAGTCTCCAGTTTCCAGCTATTATTATTGCTGTAGATTTATACTCTGCCCTAACAGGGTTGTTTACAGCAATTAAAATTAACTATGTTAATTAATTAACAGTTTAGTTCAGTTCAACTTTATTGTGAAATCAATAGGCTACTGCAAAATAAAACACACACCAAAAGAGAAAAGAAACTAGACATGACAAATAATAACATAGTGTCACGGGGACGGGGGGAGTTAAGGGGGGGGAAGGGGAGGATCAAGGACCACGCAGGCCTATTCCCTTGCCCACCCACCAACCAGTCATGCACCCGAGCCCTTGTTTGGGAGGAGTCTATCGAGGTATAAATGCCCATCAGGATAGTATGTGGATCACAAGGCCTCACTGAGGCAAGATCCCTATCAGCATAGGGTGCAAAGCTTTTGTAGGGAGCCTCAGGCTAATTCCCACACACACTCCTTTGATAACCCACACTAGCAAATGGGGATGGGAGGATAGTGTGCTGCTTGTGGGCAGAAACCGGGGGGGGGGATCCAGGCACGAGGGGAAGGGAGGGGGTACGCACACAGGAAGGGGGGAAGGAGAACCAGAAGGACTCACCCACACTTCTTTACACTCTCTGCACACACTCCAGGGGTAGCAGGGACAGGTCCAACGCTCGCACTCTAACTCAATAGGCAGGGATCCAAACACGTATCAAGGCACAACAGTCAGGATTATTATCGAGCACTTAGATTTCTCTCAGGCTGGTCTCTTCACTTCAATCACCAGCACCGACTGAACCGTAGCGCTGTTTTTTGTCCCCGAGGCCCCGCCCCCTGTGTGCACTTGGAGGCGTACTGAGCGTTTTTTGGGGTGTGTGGCCTCCTTTGCTGTGTCAGACAGCCCCGACCCAACGTCCTGTGCGTCAGGCGGGGCCGCCAGCATCCGCCGTGCTGGGGGCAGGGCCCCAGGTGCTGGGGCCGAGCCCGTGGCTGGCGGCACCATAATTGGCTGTGCGTCAAGGGGGGGAGGCGGATCAGCGGGCTCGCTCTGAGGCTTGCACCCCCGCTGTGGGCAACCCCAGCGGGGGGCACTGTCACATAGATGGAAACTATCACACACGAATTTCCCTATCAGATTCAATCACTTCCTAATTTTGTTAGCTATATGCAAAAAATTAGATAAATCCAGGTAATATCTTCTTTTTATCCAATAATAGAATTTTAATATATTCATTCTTACTATTCTTACTATGAATTTCTCAGAGCTATTAAGCTAACCCGAGCCTCTAAATACAATGAGCACTCCAAGATAACATGAGCAACCGTTTCGATCTCCCTTAACGAACGTGGGCAAAGTCAGTTTTTCATAGGGACTCTTTTAAATCGTCCATCTAAAAGGGTCGACTCTAAGCAATTAAACCTTGCTCATGAAAAACATTTACGGACTCCCAAATCTGTGAGTGAGTTTAAATAAGGCATAGGGGACATTCATAAATTCCTTATAGGAAGGTAATCTTTTGCTGAATCTTGCTGTGCCAATATAGCTGAAGTCTCTTGGAGATCAACAATATTTTTAGAAGCAGTTTTTTTGCACCATTAAACCCCAGAGGGGTAGGAGCAGGCTTTGAAATGCCAAACAAGCAGATATTTTCTACTTTGTTTAACCAGGCACTAAGATGGTTATCCCCAAGGGCCAACTGTGAAAAAGGAGCAGCTTGATTGATATGAAGCTTAAGTCAGTATCTCAGGGCCAATGCCCATAAATTAATGAACAATTAACTGTGGTCCTTAGGCCACATTTTCTCTGTCTCCAAGGCAATACTTCTGTCACTGACTGACCTGGGCTGTATTCACATTAGAGGCTAGGAATTTGAGGGCTTAATAAGATATACTCCATCATGTCTTTGTTGGATTGTGCAAAAGTCACAAGTAAAAGCCCATTGCAAGCCTTGCAAGTTTAATATGGGGCTTGTTCAGTAGTAGGGGGAGGGTCAGGGGATGAAACAATTTATTTTTTCTCTCCTTGTCTCCTCTCTTCTCTTCTCTCTGTCCTCCACCTTGTCCCATGCAGTCTGTACAGTATGGAAGCATGTCTTCTGCGTTCTTAGTAAAGTTCTGTTTTGAAGAAACTTCTGCTGTGTGTTATTCAACAGAAAGCTAACTCTACAATAGGTTATGGGCCCAGGACATCTTCAAGGCAATTTTGAAGAC
>QEPC01008045.1:121175-133070 GCA_003113815.1 Sphenodon punctatus | reverse complement strand
GTCCCCAACGTCTCCCCGGAAGCTTTTATTAACCAGGACGGGCATGGATCTAGTTGACAACACGTGGCCCTCACAGACCCCAGGACATCCACCACATCGGCAGGCGTCACTTCCTGAAACTCGCCCCATAAAGATGGACCAGACGGACCCTCCGCCCCCCCGCGCTCTTCCCCTACTGCTGTCAACCCAGCGTCGAAATCGGCCTGAATCCAAGCAATCTTGTCTGCGAAGTAGATGACAAACTCCTCACAGCGGGCCCGGGACAAGTCCCCATCCAGGCGGAGGGAGGCCGGACTAACCAGCCCCCGCACCACCAGAAACAGCTCCGCTGGACGCGACTTCGCAGACGCTATGAGGACGGTGAGGAATTCCTTCCACCCCCACTAGCGATAAAAGATTCTTTACAGGGCTGGATCTGAGCAGTAAAGAAAGGATATACCTTGCAGATGGGAGAAGCATCAACGCGGAAGAAATTGGATAAGGATTCCTGTACTGCAACCAGTCACAGGGAGGCACACTGACCATGCCCATGAAAGATGTGTTCTATGTGCCCAACATAGAAGGGGGACTCCTGTACTTGAGGCGCCTGGCAGTGAGGGGGCTCACTATCCATTTCCAGGGAGATGAATGCACAATTCAAAGTGGGACAAAAGTACTGGCCAGAGCCACTGCAGATGAGCACATGTACCGTCTGAGCACAGTGAAAGAACAAGTGAAGCTCACTGTGCACAAGCCACATGATGACTGCATCCACCTGTGGCATAGATGCATGGGACATAGACACCCAGACAGCATCAAGGAAATGCACAGACAGCAGTTGACCAAAGACCTTAAGATATCAACGTGTCCCGTGATCATGAAATGCGACTGTTGCATCAAAGCCAAAGCCATGAGGGCTACACTTCCTAAGAAGAGACAGAATAGAGCCACAAAACTGCTTGATCTTGTACACAGTGATGTCTGCGACCCAATGAAGGTTCCCATGCCAGGAGGCAACAGGTATATGGTAACTTTCATTGACGACTATTCAAGGTATACGATCATGTATGTCATCAAGAGTAGAGTATAAATGAAGTATTCGACAAACTTCAGGACTATGTGACCATGACGAGCAACAAGTTCCAGTGCAGACCAAAGACACTGCTGACTGACACTGGAGGTGAGTTCACAGGAAAGGAAGTAGAGGACTTCCTGAGATTCCATGGAATTGAGCACCAAAAGGCAGTGCCATATACACCTGAGCAGAGCGGAACAGCTGAAAGGAAAAACAAAATGCTAACCGAAATGGTTAGATGCATGTTAACAAACTCTGGATTACCAGAAAGAGACTGGGGCGAAGCAACAGTTGCTGCTACCTACCTTTGTATTCTAGAACAGTGAGGAAAACTCCATATGAACTGTGGCATGGTCAAAAACCTAGTGTGGGCCACATCAGAGTATTTGGAAGTAAGACTTACGTATATATCCCAGAGGAGAAATATACCAAGCTGCAAAACAGAGCAGTGGAAGGCATACTTGTAGGATACAGTGAGCATTCCAAAGGCTACAGGATCAGAACAACCGTTAGTAACAGTGTGACCTTTGTGGAAAACTCAAGCGACAGTGTGATGACTCTCCAAGGTCCAGAGACTAAAGAGCCTAAGGGGCAGGTGGATCTTTGTATTAATTTTTGTCAATGACCTTATCATATGCTTTGAGCAAGAAGGGGATGAGTGCGAAACAATGAGAGTTCTAAATCAGGACTTTGAAACTAAGGACCTGGGTAACATAACGCACTACCTTGGAATACAAATTGAAGGAGTAGATGACGGAAGCTAACTTCTCAAACAAAGACAGGCAATAGAAGAGATGATAGAAAGTTTCGGCATGGGGGGTGCGATGGCAGCAAATACCCCTTTGGAAACCAGCTACCCAAAGGAGATCAAGAAACCGAGCTTATTGCTGCCAGACAATAAGCAATATAGAAAGGCGATAGGAAAGCTCTCGTACATTGCCACAATCACAAGGCCTGACATTGTGGTGGCAATAGGTATACTGTGTAGACACGTCTCAGCCCCAACCCAAAGGGATTGGAATGCAGTGAAGAGGGTCTTACGGTACCTGAAAGGGACTGTGCACCTCAAGCTATGGTTCCCAGCAACTTCTGTGTCAGACCTGAAAAGGTAAGTGGAGACAGATTGGGCTGGAGACCATTCGGACCGAAAATCTACCAGTTTTTGCTTGGTGGAGGACCCATCAGCTGGTGCAGTAGGAAACAAGCTTCTGTGACACTTTCCTCGATGGAGGCAGAGTATGTGACAGCGGCACACAGCAGCCAAGAAGTTATCTGGTTGCGACAGCTTCTGAATGATCTGGGGCAAAGATTGGACAGACCCACGCCGATCCTGGAAGACCACTAAGGATGTATAGCGCTGGCACAAACAGAAAGAATCAACCCCAGAAAGCCTCACAGGAACAAGGACTCATAGATCTGCAACACTGTCCTACAGAGGATATGACAGCAGATGTGTTCAGGAAGCCACTAGCAGGGGAATGCCATCGCAAGCTATTAAGAAGAATGAACCTAGTGGGTTTGACTAGTGACTGTTGAGAAGGGGTGTTGGAATGTGCAACAGTCACAAGTAAAAGCCCATCGCAAGCCCTGCAAGCTTAATATGGGGCTTGTCCATTAGGGGGAGGGTCAGGGGATGAAACAGTTTTTTTGTCCTCCTTGTCTCCCCTCTTCTCTCTCTCTCCTCCATCTTGTCCCATGCAGTCTGTACAGTATGGAAGCGTGTCTTCTGAGTTCTTAGTAAAGTTCTGTTTTGAAGAAACTTCTGCTGCGTGTTATTCAGCAGAAAACTAACTTTACAATAGTCTTCTGTATAGATTTACTTACCTTTCAGTTGTTTTGCCTTCATTCTGCATCCTGGCCTTGAACCCTGCCTATATGTTTAGTTTTATGTCAATCTTTCTCTTTTGCTTCATTCCAAAGGAACATCATGCAACAAAATGATGAGATCAGATTATACAATGGGTGTAAACAGACAGACAGCAGCCCCGGGGGTGGGCACAGATACCTCCATTCCCCCAGATTTACCGGTACATTTAAAGGGTGCCTGCCAGATGTGTGCCCTGGAGTGGGCTAGGGCAGCTCTGGGGCAGCCCAGCAAGGTGTGCTCTGCAGGATCCCAGAGCATGTCAAACAGAACAGGCCAGCCAAACCTGGGGCAGAGGCCAAACACGGCACTGCTTCCCGCCTGTTGGGGGGACCCACGGTGCACCCCTGTGCCCATCCATCTATTGCTGTGTCCAGGAGCACTGAGTCGCGGGTGCAAGCTTAGAGCGTCAGGTGAGCACTCGCAACTCTATGGCACAAGAGGTGGCCACACAGGTGGACTGTGGCCCAGGGACACTGCATGTCCATCTGATGTGGCCCTAGGAGGAGCTGGTTACTGGCAACTACAGGGGTGGGCCCCCAGAGTAGCTCCAGGCTCTGTTGGGCTCCCTGTCCATCTGAAAACACCCAATGAATGACTTTAGGATCAGCTTCTTAGAACGCTGTTTTGATAACCTGGTTAGTTTGTGTATGTTTCACTGCCTAGTAGTGGATGGAACTGGCACTGTTCATCTCTGTGTCTTGTGGCTCTATGACTTGTTTGTGGATACGTTCCATCAGCTCATGTAGAATCACCAAGCTAGAAGGGATCTGCAGGGTTACCTAGTCCAGCCCTCTGCCGTTAAGCAGGAGCCACCATACTCACACTGTTCCTGAGAGGTGTCTTTATAACCTATTTTAAAGGCCTCCAGTGATGGATGTCATGAGAACCTATCCCACACATGTGAGAAGAGAAGTCTCCTCAACATTGCTGTGGAGTTCCCCGTGACTATAGAGTGCAGCATAATGACAGCTATTGAGATCCTAAAGCCATGACTTGTTAAAATGTAAGCCTATCCGCTCTTACAAAGCTGACAGCAAAAACTTGGTGCTGTTTTTTAAATAAATAAATAAATAAATAAAGATGTAAACCTTTACCCTCTTGCTACTTTCTTGCAGTTATTTAAGTAGTGGCTCCCCACCAGCTTGAAGATCCCTCTCAGCAAAGGGGATTAGGGAAAGAGGACTTGGATCCTTCTTTCTCCTGACACTACTGTGCTCTTTCTGTTCAGACCCATTGAGTCCATGCTGCAAGGAAGAGCAAGATATGCAGTGCCAGTTCTGCCTGCAGGTGCTCACCCAGCAAAGGATCCCTGGTACTTATCCAGACCCTTGGTGTGGCCAGGCACAGCACAGAAGGCATAGCAGGGTGACCCAGCCCACATTCCCACGACTGCAGTATGTGCAGCTGTGTATGCATTCTCAGTGGGTGTTAACAAAGGTGATGCTTTGGTCTGCTTTGTCACCACCCTAAAAAGGGAAGGTTAGAGACAGGTCAGTAGTTATATATTGGGTGGAAACAAAGGTTTCTACAGCGCTGCCACAATTGTCCAGTCAGGTCTCCATGATACATGCGAGGTCGGCTGCCTGGCCCAGGATCATCTCCCAGACCGCAGTTGACTTAGTGGCCACCAACCTCGCATTCAGTAGCAGTAACCCAAGGCCGGGGGCCCTCTGATCCCGAATCACCTCACTGCCTACCTGGGGGCTAGTGAGTGGGACAGGAATATAACATCTGTCCCGCCTCACAGCTCTAATTTGTCTCCCAGAGGGACCATAATTCCCCCAGCCCAAGATGACCCCTATAGCTGCGGACCCCCCCAGTCACCATCCCGCCAGCCTCCCAAGGGAGATCCCGACCCACTACTACACCCCCTGCCCTCCTCTTGCATCGGAGCACAGTTCCCCCTCCCCCAGGGGCTGCGCCCCTCCCTCACACCAAGGAGAGCTGCCCCTCCCCCCAACCCAGTCCCTATGTCCCTCCCCCCCAATATCCCGGTGGCGGCGGTGGGGCTGACAGCCCAGCTGGTGTCCCTGAACACCCAGCCCCCACACTGGTCCTGGGTTCTGGCAGTGGCAGGGCAGCGGCGTGATGGTAATCCCACTCGTTAGGGTGTCCACCGCCTCCGCCTGCTAATGCCCCGCCAACAGCTCTTTGCCCTTTGGCGGCACCCTTTGGCCACCACCCAGAGGGTGCTGCCCTCAGGGCAGTCCCCCTTTATGCAGCGGCCTGTCTGCTTACAGGAATGGGTTGCAGGGAGCACATTTCACCTGTGCTCCAAACATTGCACTGGCTGCCTATAGTCTTCCAGGCCCAATTCAAGGTGCTGGTTTTGACCTATAAAGACCTACATGGCCTGGACCCCACTTATCTGAAGGACTACCTCATTCCCTGGGCCCCAGGGTGGTCCCTGCGGTTGTTCGGGAGCGCCCTCCTAGAGGTCCCGCGTTATTGGCAGGTCTGAATAGACAGGAAGGCATTCTTGGCGGCCACTCTGTCACAGTGGAAAGCTCTCCCGGCAGAGAGCTGTCTCAGCCCAGATGTCCTTGCCTTTCGCCAGCAGAGTAACACCTGGCTTTTCCATCAGGTATTTGGGGGAGGGGGGTTAGCAGATTGGTGGGTGGAATTTTATTGTGTTTTGTACAGAACTGGTTATAATTGATGTTTTATATTAATGTTTTTATTGCTTTGTTGTTTTATATTTTGTATCTATTGTAAGCTGCCTCGAGTCGCTATTGGCAAAAGGGGTGGCATAAAAACAAAAATTATATATATAGGTGTAGCTCTGTTGCTGCTAAGTAGGAAGACAATTATTTCTTTAATAACAGAAACAAAGACTTACATACCACAAACATAAACATTTTATTATGCACTAACAATAAAAGCAAATAAATTAGAAGTAAATAAATACTCTGAGTATAAATTACAAATTTATATTAAGGTTTAAATTAATTTTAATGATATGCATCAATAACTGCAGCTCTGCTCTGTCTCAATAACAGTAAAAGCCAAACATTACTGACTCCAACAAGGCACTGAATGAAGCCTGCTTCATTTGCTCTGTGCTTTAATTCTGTGGTTATCACAGTGCTAACAGTCAAGCCAGCTGTTGCTCTTTAGTACATTAATGACTCTCTTAGACTTAGGGTCAATCTCAAACTGCTTCGATCCACGGAAAAAATAGAAACGTCCTAGAAACAAAGAGAAGAGGAATAATTATAACTGCACCAACATAACTCAGTATTTCCACCAGGGTGGGGTTAATGGGTGGAGTGGGACGAATACTGAATTATTCAGCGGGGTCCTCTATCCTCCTCACTCCCCTACCCTTCCCCCAGCCTGGACGAGCATCTGATAAGGGAAGCAGAGGCCTTCTTCTGCTTGAGCCACTACCTTCTCCGGCACTAGAGCCCTCAGAGCTCTCAGCCGGCAGCCATGATGGGAAGCTGTTCTGCTGGCACGAAATTCAAATGCCAGTGAAGAGCAGAAGGCTGCAGTTACAGTGGCTGGGGCCACATCAGTGGGTGGGCTTTGCAGGCTGTATGCCCTGCTAAGTGCTGAGGAGCTGGCAGCAGCAGTGTGTATGTGTGGGCAGATCCTAGGCTAGAGGCTCCCTCTTTCAGCATCGTCAGTACAAATGTTAATCCAGCCCTGCTTTCCACGGCCCACGCTATTAAAAAGAAATAAGCACGTAACACTCCGGTTAGTAGCTGTTTTTAGACATGCATCAAATTCATGATTAGTTTTCATCTGTGCGAAATAAGCGGTCGCGGAATCTGACACGTTTAATGTTTAGAAGTGTATCATTTCATGGATTAACGTTCTGTTATCAGTGTATGCGTGGGTGGACGCATTGCCAGGCTTTTCGAAATCCACGTACTCATGTGGGAATCAAATGTTTAAACGCGGATTCCAGATTTTCTCCTGAAAATTTCTATATCCGGTTTTGTTCAACCCCCAATGTTGGGGTTTTACAAAACTGGATTTAAATCTAGACAATTTAAATCCTGTTTTAAATCCAAAACTGGATTTAAATGTTTCTCCAGCGAGAGGTGTTTAAATGTGCCACTTACTCACACATTTATTTATCCTCACGTGCAAATTTTGTCTCATCCAAAAGCACCTAATTTCTGTGATGATATTTAATTATTCTGAAACCAGTGGAAATGCAGGTCCTCTGGCCTATTCAACTGTCTTAAGAGGTTTCTCTCTACTCACCTTTATAGTAAAAAGCAGCATCTACTCGCCGGCCAACTCTAGGAAAGTTAATTGCTATCCGTTTTGGATAGCCCTTCTCCATTGATTTGCTGACTTCATCATAACTAAAGTACGAAAGAGATGGAAAAGAACATTAATACGTGGTGTTTATTACTAGTCCTAGTGACATTTATAAAAAGTCAGCACTGCTTCCTGTTGAAAACATGAAATTGTGTAAGCTCATGAAACTGTGTAAAGTCTTCTTAACACAAATACTTTCATTCTTACTGTGTGCAGTTTTTATTAGCTCTTCTGAGCTATTTAGTACTTTGTATGTGGGTGGAACTAGCAGCTTATAGGACAGCTTTTCATCTTCTACATTAGGATCACCATCCTGTAACGACTGTGCAACTGATTTGCTTTAGCATAACCCCACTGTAAGTCAGCAGGACAATGCAGATAATTCAAACTAAGTCTGTGCATACATTTTTGGAGAAACACAAAATATTAGTACAAAAATGCATAGTTAAAATGTAAAATGTAAAAGAAAGTTTCAGGGAGAGCAGTCTCACCTCCAATAATTGGGACCTGAGAAGAAGTATGTTTTCCTTGTATCCCTGTTGTAAACAGCAGCATCAATTCTTTTAATGGACCCTGGGAAACCAAGGGTGTGGATCTCCTTCGGGAAACCTGGCAGAACATCATATCCTCTGATAGCCCAGTATTGGTTGCCTTTCAAGAAAAACAAGATATGAAAGCTCAACAGGGGCTCGTGGAGACTGAACAACATTTAATTAAAGTGCCACACTGCCTCATGATCCTTCCCTGCAGGGTGAATTCTGGAAGAAAGCACTGAGTTCTTTTAAGAAAGGCACTCCTTTCCTGCAGGGCAGCTGGAATTTTTAAAATTGCTGTGGCTTTTTTCCGCTTTAAAAAAAATCCATTCTTAGTCACTTTGGAGAAGTACCCAACGAGTCATTATGGAGTGATCCATTCCCTGCTTTTCACTCCCAGCTCCCAACAGTCAGAGGTAATGTCCCTGCAACCTACTTGGCTAGTAGCCATTAATGGACCTATCTTCTAAGAGCTTAGCCAATCCTTTTTTTAAACCCAGCTGTGCTACTGGCCTGGAGCATATCCTCTGGCAACAAGTTCCACAAGTTAATTGTGTGTTGAGTGAAAAAAAAATACTTTTATTATTTGTTTTAAATCTGCTGCCAGTTAGTTTCATGGAGTGTCACCTGGCTCTAATACTATTTGAGAGGGTAAATAACAACTCCCTATTTACTTATTCCTAACCACTCATGATTTTATAAACTTCTATCATCTCCTCTCAGTCGTCCCTTCTCCAAGCTGAAGAGCCCTAACCTATTGAGCCTCTCCTTGTACAGAAGCCGTTCCATTACCCCTGATCATTTTTGTTACCCTTCTCTGTACCTTTTCCAGTTCTACTATAACGTATTTGAGATGGGGGTCACCAGAACTGCACACGTATTATAATACTTTCTGTGGTATTGTCTATCCCTTTCCAAATAACTCATAACATTCAGTTTGCCTTTTTGACTGCTGCCGCACACTGAATTGAAGTTTTCAATGAATTGCCCACAGTGACTTCACTATCCTTTTCCTGAATGAGGGCCCAGCATTGTGTACGCATAGTTAGGATTATTTCCCCCTATGTGCAGGGTCAGCCTTACCCCAGGGTGGCCTGAGGTGACTGCACTGGGCCCCATTCTTTTCTCTACTTCCAGTGCCCCCGCAGTGGCTTCCATTTCCCCCTGGGTAGGGTGTGGGACCCCTACTTCCTCTCAGCAGGGCCCCAAACAGAAGCACCTCTCCAGTGCCCTGCAAAGGGTGCCCCTGTGGGGATGGAGTCATGGAGGAGGGCTGCCAGGGGACCCACATTTTATCTTCTTCCTGGGCCCTGCAAATTCTTAGGCTGGCCCTGCCTATGTGCCTGGCATCACTTTGCACTTGTCAACATTAAATATCATCTGCCATTTAATCACAGTCTCTCAGATTTGCAAGTTCCTCTTCATATTCCTCACAGTCTGCCCGGTCTTTACTGTCTCATCTGCAGATCTGATCACCTCACTCTGCTCTCATTTCTAGATGAATTAATATATTAAATAACACTGGTCCCAATACAGATCCCTGCAGCACTCCACTAGTTACTTCTCTCCATTGCGAAAACTGACCATTTAGTCCTACCCTTTGTTTCCTATCCTTTAACCAGGGACCCATGTTCACTGCTGCCAATGGACCCTGCCTCCTTTCTCATGGCTATTTAGTTTCCTCAAAAATCTCTCATGAGGGATCTTATCAAATGCTTTCTGAAAATTCAGATACACTATAGTGACCAGATCACCCTTATTCACATGCTTGTCGACACCCTCAAAAATGTTTTTTTTGTTTATTCAAAACTTATATCCCGCCCCTCCTGCCCAAAGGCAGCTTGGGGCGGTGAACAACATGCACAAAAAAATTTCAACAATAAAACATTTTAAAATAAATCTACAAATTTTAAAACAAGCAATAAAAACATACCCTCCCTCCCAAACCCCACCTCCCCCACCCTACCCCGCCCCCTCGCCAAAAGCCTGGCGGAACAGTCAGGTCTTACACAAACGTCGAAACGACAGGAGGGTGGGGGCCAACTGAGCCTCCTCTGGGAGTGAATTCCACAGCACAGGGGCAGCCACCGAAAAAGATCTCACATCAGTGGCCACCCATCTCGCCCAGGGAACTTCCAAAAAGGCCCCCACGGACGATCTCAGGGGTCGCATGGGCACATGGGGAGTGAGGCAATCCCGCAGATTAGGGATGGGCGAACAGAATGGAGTTCGGAAATTCGGTTCAGTTCAGTTCAGTTTGAAATTCAAGTTCGGAAATTCAGTTTGGTTCGGTTTGAAATTCGAGTTCGGTTCGGAGGTTCGGTTCGGTCGACCGAACAAACCAAGTTCGGTCAAATTCTGAACTTCTGAACCAAGTTCGGCCATTCAAAACCAGTTTTTTTGGTGTGTGTTGCCACTAGGGATGGGAAAACAGAACGGAGTTCAAAAATTCGGTTTGGTTCAGTTTGAAATTTGAGTTTGGTTCAGAAGTTTGGTTCGGTCAACCGAACAAACTGAGTTTGGTCTGAACTCTGAACTTCCGAACCGCGTTCGCCCATCCCTACCACAGATAGGCAGGGTCCAGGCTGTGAAGGGCTTTAAAGTTCAAAACCAGCACCTTGAACCTAGCCCGGTGCTTTATAGGCAGCCAGTGCAGAGCCCGGAGCACAGGTGTTATGTGCTCCCTGTGGCCCGCCTCAGTAAGGAGACGGGCCACGGCATTCTGCACCAGCTGCAGCCTCCAGACCAACTTCTTGGGCAGCCCCATGTAGAGCGCGTTGCAATAATCCAGCCTTGAGGTGATGAAGGCATGGATGACAGTAGCGAGGTCAGAGTCTGAGAGATACGGCCAAAGCCGCCGGACAAGATGTAACTGCTGAAATGCACTCCCCACCATGGCCACAACCTGAGATTCAAGGCTGAGCCATGAATCGAGGAGCACACCCAGACTCCGTACCTGTGGGACCATGGGAGGGCAACCCCCAACAAGAGGAGATTCAACCACTCCCAGGCCCCCCAGGCCCTCACCCACCAACATCACCTCCATCTTGTCAGGATTCAGATGCAGATGGCTCAACCTCATCCAAGCCCCCACAGCGACAGGCACTGGGAAAATAAAGAGACTGCATGGCCTGGGTCAATGGAAAAGGAGAGGTAGAGCAGAGTGTCATCAACATACTGATGACATTGCATGCCCTGAAACCCTCTCACCATCTCCCCTAATGGCTGCATATAGATGTTAAACAAGAGGAGGGACAGAATGGCACCGTACGGGACTCCACACGCGAGGTCCCGGGGGGAAGACGTACACTCCCCCAAGACCACCCGGTGAGATCTCCCGGCCAGGAATGAATAAAACCAGTCCAAGACCATCCCGCCAATCCTGTCACGGTCCCACAGGCGAGTCACCAACACCTCATGATTGACCGTGTTGAACGCAGCCGAAAGGTCAAGCAGGACCAGTAAGGTCTGATGACCCTGGTCAGATGGAGATCGTCAACCAAGGCCACCAATGCAGTCTCCATACCATACCCAGGCTGAAACCCAGACTGAGAGGGGTCAAGGAAACTGGTGCGGTCCACATGTTCTTGGAGCTGCCGTGCCACAGCCCATTCAATAACCTTCCCTAAAAAGGGAAGGTTAGAGACCGGCTGATAACTGGCAGGAGCATCAGTATCAAGAGATGGTTTCTTGAGCAGGGGCCTAACCACAGCCTCCGTCAGGCATTCAGGCACCCTACTCTCCCGAAGGGAGGCACTAACCACCTCAGCCAGCAATGGCTGTAACATCTCTTGGCTGACTTTCACCAGCCAGGATGGGCAAGGATCTTGTTCACAAGTGGTGGCACGAACAGATCCCAAAAAGGACTCCACATCGGCAGGCGACACCATCTGAAACCAATCCCACAAAACAGGACAGGACATCCATAGTCCCAAGATGATCCTCTGCATTAACTGCGGAACTGAAATCATGGCAGATGTGAGCGATCTTATCTACAAAGTACTTGATAAACCAGTCACAGCGGTCACTGGATTGCTCCAGGTCCAGGCGGAGACAGGCAGGACTGACCAAACCTTTCACCACCCGGAAAAGCTCAGCTGGACGTGACTTTGCAGATGCAATAAGGGCAGCAAAGAACTGCTTCTTTGCTGCCTGCACCACCACAG
>QEPC01008045.1:107614-119568 GCA_003113815.1 Sphenodon punctatus | reverse complement strand
CCCCCCCCCCCCCCACGCTCCCCTGGCTGCCCGCCCTCTGACAGACCGGGTCTGGGCCACAGTCTGGAATCAGCGGAGGTAACAGACATTACTTTCCACCAATTCTGGGCCATGGTCCAGCTAACCACGCTTCTGAAAGCGTGGTCAAAGAGATTCCCGCCGGGGGTTCACTGGGGTGAACATCTGGCGGGAATCTCTTTGGGAGCGAGCAGACGTTACGGTACTGCGGCCACCACAGGGGATTCACTGTGGTTGACCATGGTATCGTAACGTCTGAAATTACCCAGAGTGTCTGTGTGAAAAGGGCCAAAGAAACCAATATTAGGTCCCCCTTTGACTTCAATACTCTTTGGATTAAACCATTATTTAACAGTTCCTTCCATTCCCTGTGTAAGAAGAGCTGTCACACATTCAAGATCATTACCTTTAAAAAGAAGCATGACATCCTCCTCATTTACTTCATAAGCAGCTTGTAAACCAGATGGAAGAGTTGGCCAGAATGAAGTAATTAAAAGGTGATCAATGCCTGGAGTATAAAACCTCTTGCGCCAGAGGTAACTGAATGAAAAGAAAATGTGGATAATTATATACTTCCATTTATTCAACAAATCCCCAGTGCAGTCATTTAGGTCAAAATTCCTGCTGTGGATGAAGTGTGTGCTCATCGTTTTCTGGGGCTGGACATCACTGAAGAGGAAAAAAATCTCAACTGCTTCCTCTCAAGGGATTGCTATCATATGGAAATCTGTCCTGCATCTTCTCATTCTGCAATTCTGACTTATTACATGCCTGAGAAAGGGCCCTGTGTTGTCCGGAAGCTTGCATACACTCCCCAACAGAAGTTGGCTCACTAAAAAATGGAATCTTAGCTATTTCGGGGCTGATCTCAAACCCCTGCACAAGTAGCTTACGCACAGGTAGGTGCACATGCTTTGCACGAGCACATGGGGGCTGTGACCCTAGTTACTGTCACCTACTGATTAGGCCACAACATTTTCTACAGCAGAACCTCAGTTTTCCCTCTATGGCTGCGATCAACATAACCCTGATGGATTATCTGGTTTGAGGATTGAAGTCTGGGCCTTTTGACTATGTACTAGTACCATTTTATGAGAGTCGTTGAGAACAGGTGAAGTATTGACGTGCTAAAGCTGCAGACGACAGGATGACCTTATGATTATTCTTGCTGCCTAATGGTGGTGAAAATGTCACCAGGCACATGATAACTGAAGATGATTTTTAAAAAAAATAAATACCCGAACTAATGCTATTTTACTTCCCCATCAAAAAAATAAATAAATCCCCATTACTCACAAATATTAATTGGGCAAAAAGGATTTTATGAAGCTGAAATAATGCTACATTGAAAGGAAAATCTCCCTTGTGGTATAACATGGGAATTTAACTGGTTTAAAGTGCCTTTTGGTTCATTGCCCTCACATATTAAATTTATGAAAAACCTACGACATAAGAGAATTTAGTAATTTACCTGTCTTTGAAGAAAAATATTTCCCCACGCAGTGTAGTGGCAGCATCAAATTTCAAGTTATGGGCACATGTGGTTGTTGTCGATGAGGTTGGAGCTTGTGTTAGGGATGTGGAGGTTGTTTTCTCAGCTTTATAGGGGGCTGAGGGTCCTAAAGAAAGAAGAATTAGAAACTGATGTAGCATTTGGTATTACAAAGCTTGGGAAAACACAAAGAGTCAGATTCTAAGCTGGTCCAAATGAGGTTGCTTCATCAACTCTAAGGGAGATGTGCCCATTTATAACAAGTGAAGACTGGACAAAATGTTGTCCGCAAGTGGGACTGGAGCAGAGTCAGGACAGTCTGCTCCACCTCTACTTCACCTGCACATCTGGTGACCCGCCTTTATATGGACGGGTAACTCAGGGGTGAGGCGGAGCAGAGGCGGGACTTCTGTCTGTCTGAAAACACCCACTGTTTCTTACAGAAATATATTTCTTCCTCTTGAACATGCTTGGGTTGAGCAGTCACTAGACCACTTAGGATGTGATCCTCTGTGGGGAAAGTGGACATATTAGCAATTAACACGATTACAAATCACACTAAAGTGAATAGTACTTGTACCCATGCTAACTACTGGCATGCAGTATCCCTATAAAGGACTGTGCTGCTAGGGAATTTCTAATAGCCGGGAAGAGAGGACAACGGTTGAAAACAGACGTGCGGGAAGAGCAGTGGATTTCCAGCCCAGCTCGGGAAACAGCAACCACCCAGGCACCGAACTATCATGCCTGCGGCCAGAGACCTGTCCCACCGTCCACACGCCCTAGGTAGGGAGCTCAGCAAACATGCAGGTAGCCGAACCCACCCCTTTCCTGCTCCCAGCACCCCATCCCCCACCACGACGGATAGCCTTGGTGAGCAGCTCAGCCATGGCAGCCCCTGCCTGAGGTGGGGATGGTGGGGCCGAATTAATGTTTTGGCCTGTGTTGACCCGCATGGGCGGCCCTTGGGACAGGCTGCATACTCTGAAATTTTCTGAGGATGCACCCCGGGGCAGTCCCAGGCTAACATCTGGCAACTTGGGAGCACACATGTGGGTGAGTCCCCAACAACAGTGGGCCAGCGCAGGTCCATGTCGTGTTAGTTTTTACTCAAAGTGTTGTTGCTTTCCACTACAGGCTAGCAATGCTGCCTGGTGCTGTCTGGATATTACATGGCCCATGTTTTTAGTTCCTTCCTACCCATTTTGGGAGTGACTAGCGCCTCCAAGGATATAAGTGGGCTGAGCGCTAGGAACACAATCATGGCTAGCCCCTGTCACTCTTGTAAGGAGAAGAACCATCACATCCAGACACAGGTTGACCATAAACCAAATCTTTTACTTATAATTTTTTCTCAAAATGTTTTCATTGTATTTGGGAGAGGTTGGAACAAAGTGAGAATTTACACACACACACACACACACACACACACACACACACCGTAAAGATTCTGGATTCTGACAATGTCATCCTGATGAAGTTTGAATTTTCTTCTGTCTGTTGGTGTATAGACTGGATGCATCAAGGAACCAAGAACACTGGAATGGTTTAGACCCAGTGAGTGGCCAAACTCATGAGCAGCAACAAGAAACAAATTGATTCCTAACAGAGAGAAACAATAATAATAGAGTATGGAGTAGGTTAGGGTCAATAGGTTTGCCTGTATAATAATGGTAAATACATGTTACCTTAAATGTCTTATGTAGGGTAACACCTTTAACACCAGTCGCCCCGAGCTGTTCTCAGGACAGGCGGGATATAAATTAACATAATAAAATAAATAATAAATGTAATGATAATAATGATCAATAAATGTTCCTTTTAAATGTTTTAATTATATTTTATATGTGTTTTATTGATTCCTGTAAGCCACCCCAAGCTGCTCTTGAGCAGGAGGGGGCAGGGTATAAAACTAGTAAAATAAATAAATAATAAATAAAAAGCAATATCAATAATATGAAGTTGAGCAGAATAATTTGTGGTCATATATATTGCAGTCCATGGAGAATAGAGACAAAGTAGTATAGTGATATCTTTTACCGGACCAACTACAGTGAGTTGGAGGCATGCAGGTTTTGGGACTTCACAGGGTCCTTCGTCAGGTAACTAGTTGGTCCAATAAAAGATATCACTTGTCTCTATTGCCGATATTTGGAACCAACATGGCAATCTTACTTTCTCTACACAGCCCATAGAGAAGCACGCTACATACGCCACTGTTACACTGATCATCTGAAGAAAAGGCTTTCCTTAGAACAAGCACTGTGGAATTTATCAGTTTAATTCACTAAGAACATAAGAAGTGCCATACTGGGTCAGACCAATAATCCATTGAACCCAGTATCCTGTCTCCAGCAGTGGTCAATCTTGGTTGCTGTTCTTTAGTNTGGGTGGTGAGCAAAACACCAATTTCCCCAAGATGGACTGTGTGTCTAGGCAGCACCACGTGGTGAACACAGGGCCAAACCGGTGTTCATATCTAGATCAAAACATACATTCAGATACTCATTGACGTTATGTCTAAAGACACTCTCAGTTGCTCTTACAGTCAGCTGTACTCACTGGTGCAAGTATCCACCCACTCGCTGTCTGCCCTGGGCAAGAAGAAGCAGGTGAGCAGTTGGTGATTAACTGTAGTCTGATCAGTGGTGAAAGGGCAGTTCAGACTCTTCCGTCTGCATGTGTGTGCATGAATTCCCCCTCTCCACCTGCACCCCTTGGTAGAGAGGGTCATTTGTCCTGCACCCACCCACCCCTTTTGGAAGAAGAAGACAGGGCTTGGACTGTGGGACCCCCATGACCCTGTGACCATGCATGGGGAACACCCAGCTGTGCAGCTGGACAGGGTAACCAGGGGGAAGTCCCAAAAAATAGGATCCCCTGGGCACCAAATTTAAGCCTGTCTCTTATACACATCTAGATGTGTATAAGAGACAGGGGGGGGAGGGAGGGGGGGAAAGGGAATGATAGCAATTAATTGCAGTTGAAAGGATTATAGACCTCATTTTGAGGGCAAAATCCCCTTCCTACTTTGAGCACAAAACTAGTTACATCCAGACTCTGTATTGGGTTATATCAGTGCAAACCCTTAATTTTATTGGAGCCTCAGTTGTAGTCCTTGCATGGAGCTATAATGATTTACACACTGACTGAATTGTAATCAGAATGGATTGCAAGGAAACATTTGCAGAAGTTCTAATGCAGACATTACGGTGAACGAAATGGTGTGATACTGTAGGATGCCTGTGCCTTTCCACTGTCATCATAGGGTTCATTATATATGAAATCCACCTTAAAGCCCTTAAAATCAATGCTGTACCATCAAGCATGTTAATAAAATGCTGAATGGATCCTACCTTTCAAATCCTTTGTCCAGTATTCGTCCTCATCAAAGTGAGCATCTCCACCAATAGGATCATCTGTTGGACCATAGGCATGAGCCAGAATTCCATGAGGACCATCAAAGGGATAGAAATCATTGTGATCTGGATAATTAAAAGCAAAATATATGATTCTATCTGGTCTGGACTGTGAGTAAATGCGAGATGAGGCTTATCGTTCGTATATGGGGTTTAATTACATCCAGATGCAAAAGAGATCTTTATATCTGCTTCATCACCTCCATAAACCTTGATGAAGGTCAGTGGGGTCACATCACTCCAAACTTTCAGAGCTCTTTCAATTGCTCTGTCTACTTCATCAGGGTCCATGTCTGGTGTGTAGTTCAAAATCCTTTAAAATATATCAGAACAAATTGAATACCTGCTGTAAAAAGACATCAGCTAGTTTCATTGCTAACATTTCCCTGTGTGTGCAGGCTGGACACAGACTCGGCTACTTGAATGTTTTCAAGCCACCCATCACATAGTAGATGCTACTAGAAATAAATTAATAATAGCATTATATAGCTAAAACCCGCCCATTTTAGGGCATTTTAGATGAGGTGTGGCTTCTCCGGAAACAAACTCTCGTGCGTGGGGACTGGGGGTTAGACATTCCCCCACGCAACCGGAAGTCAGCCGGCACCATAGGAAACAGCAGTCACCAACGAACTCGTGCATGGATAGAGATCCGAACTTGTAAAACCTCAACATCAGGGTTTCACAAGTCCAGATCTCCACCCATGCACGAGTTCACTGGTGCCTGCTGTTTCTTACGCATGGGGAATGGTTAATCCATCCCTGTGCTTCTCCTGGACTCTGAAGTCCTGAAGAAGCTGCATCTCTTCTAAAAACACCCTTAGTGATTGGTTGAGTTACTGTGATATCGTAGAACATTCGTAATCATTCCTGTAGATCTTTGGTCTGTGATACAGTATGTGAAGTTACATTGTTTTTGTATTTTGTGTCAATATGCATATGATATTTTGTTTGTTTATTTGTATTTGTGTTTGCCCATAGCAATTACTAGAGCCGTTTAATAAAAACTCAAACTCGTAATCATTTCACCAGCTCTGAAAAGTGAAGTAGTAGTAGATACTAGATCTATCATTTATGTACAGGACTGTAAGGATGGATCGCTTTTAATTGTACTTTTCAACTGTCTATTACAGATATATTTTTTTTCAATTTCATCTACTATTAAACAATTTTTTTGAAGAACAAAACAATTAATGAGAAGCTCATTGACCAGGGAAAGAAGCAGCACTACAGTCATTTTCAATAGCAAGTTTTTTGATGCAGTCTGTTTCAACCTCTCTTTACTCAATAACTTCTACAACGTGCCCCTGCTCTTGGTTAGGACCTCATGATGTTCCCATGTTAGGAAAAGGTAATTCTGTGGCACCTTAAAAAAAATTAAGAAAAATGTATTGAAATATTACCTGTAGGTCAAGACTTTTTTCCCCCATTTGGACGACCACGGGAAAGCAATGTACTGACCAACATCAGGCATCCCACACCTGGGCTTCCCCATCACCTCCAAAATATTAGAATCCAGCTTCCCAGTCACCTGCAGCCCGAAGAATGCCTGCATTTCTTGGATTTTGTCAGTTATGGAGTTAGTGAAATTGGTGTCTTTTGTTCTGAAGAATAGTGCCTCCTTTTGTTTAAGGTTGTAGTACTTTTCCAAATATTTCTGATGGGACAAAAATACAGGCAAAGTTATTCTGGTTTCCTTTAGAATACACACAGTTAATTTAACAGTCATGCAGTTACTCCTATGATCTTACTATACTGGTAAGATATTACTACACTAGGTAGGTTAGTATTTCCATCTGCTTAATTCTTATGAGCTGCTTGTAATCATTACCTGAGCAATCTCTATGTCATCTTCTCCAATTTCAGGAATTATTGGCAAAGCATGAGAAAATGCAACACATAGGACCATAAGGAATGGAAGGCTCCTCATTTTCACCTTCACTTATGTGTCCTGCCTGTAGCTCTAAGTCTCTATCTATGCATTTGGCTCCAGTCTTTCTCTATATATAGCCCTTCTGTGCTTTGCAAAGCCAACAGCAGCATGAATCACAGTTTATAGTGTTCCCTAATTTGGCACAGAAAAGGCTAATTTTAGTGGAAATGTGACACATTTGATGTTGCCTGGTCTAAAATCTCCTGATATGGCAATCTGTAATGAGATGGCTGGGGATCCTTTCCTTCTCAAGCATGTGCTTGAGACCAGCTGCTTGACACCAGCCTTTTGTACCCAAACCCAACTGGAGAAGCATCTGCCTGCGATGATGTAGGCAGGGGATATCCTGCCTCGCTGCAAGAGGTTGAACTAGATGACCCTTGAGGTCTCTTCCAACCTTACATTTTATTATTTTGTGTATCCAACTAAAGCAAATGTGGTTTGCATCAATGCAGATGGCTAGCTCTTGTGCCAAACAGATGAGGCTCACACTACCAATTATTAGTTATATTGTGCATTCAGTTTTCAAAGTACGTTACAATCTTTATCTAGTTCACCCTCACAGCAACCCTCTGGGGTAGGTCATGATTATTCCCATTTTACAGATGGGGAGCCAGAGCTGAGAGATAGTGAAACAAAATGACCATTCGTGCAATGACAAAATCGTGCTGAAGCAAAATGGCCATTCCCAAATAGATGTGAATTATCAACATTTTGGGAACCTTGCTGAACGTCCATGCAAATTTTCATGTTCAGGATGCCTTTAGTCCATTTACTATGTTTGATATTTCCACCAGCAATTTTCCAACACCGTCAACACTTGACAGCACTTTATGGCACTTTTGACATTTCTGGTTGACAAAATTGCTGACAAAGTACTGAAAGACTCAAAAGGTGTTTCCGAACAGGAACCCAACCAAATCAGTACGTTTCCCGTACCATTGCGAAAGTAGCTCTTTTTGACAAAATATAGTGTTCATTGCACAAAATCTTTTCAGCTCTATTTAGTCCAAAGTCAACCAATGTTGAGTTTCTGGGTGAAGCAAGATTTGAATCATATCCAGCACCTTATCTGCTGGACTACAGTGATACAATTTGGCTAACATTTTCAAATATCAGTACATGAAGGAAGAATGACACACCAAATCCAGCCGGTGCACCAAAACAAAAGCTGTCTGATTTATTTATTTATTTATTTATNAGTGTAGCTTTCTTAATTGACTAATTAAGGGGGGGTATACATTGGGCGATCAATAACTTGTTGCACTCTATAGGTGAGGGTCCGGTCTGGATTTAGGTGTTTATGGGTAGCACAGTGCTGGAAAATCAGGCTGCTTTCTAAAGAGGTGGGGATCTGGGTTGGGCATATGAGCTTAGTGCAGCCGAATGCCTGCCCACATCCTGGGGAGTTGGGGGCATGACAAGCTTTAACCTAGATCAGGTGCGGCTCAAGGAAATTGGTGCCATCCTTGCTCTGCTGACCTCCACAGGGAGCCCAGCTCTTTTCCCCGCTGACTCAAGTTGGGCGTCTTGGGCCGGAAGGGGGACGGGCAAAATGGGGAGGTGGGGCTAGAGTAGATTCAGGTAAACAGAGTGCTGGTACCTGGGTGTGCAACAGGCTACTCTCTGGACACTGTGTATTTGCTTGACTGGAGCCATTTTAACAGGGGAAGTGTGGTCCCCTTGGATATGGACTGTTGGATTAATAAAGAGTGTGTCCTGTTAAACCCATTAATTGGTTTCCCTGTCTTCTTCCAGGGTGAGCAACAAAGACCAATTGTTCAGATAACACACATGTAAAATTGGAGGGGAGGAAATGTGGGAAAGAGTGGACATATCCCCACCTGGGGAACAGTTCTTTCCTTAAGTTCAGGTGCCACCATTCAGTTTACAGATGGGCAAAATTATGGAGGCTGCTGTCCAGTGCCACCCTGCTCCCCACCAGCATCTGCATTTCCTAGCTGCTGTGTCAGGACCCCCTGCTCTCCTGGAGCAGTACCACCAATTAGGCCTCCTAGGGTGTGTTCCTGTGTAGCTACTCTTCACTCTGTTTTAACCACAACCTCTGCCTTGGCCCCGTCTGCTAGCTCTTGATTGGTTCCCAGCTCCCATAAAGGCATGATGGGAGCAGCAGGAAGGAACTGCTGAGGTAACTTGCTTCTTTCTTGTTCTTGTCTGGCTTGACTGAGACCCTTCTCTTGGTCTTGCTTAGCTAATGCTTTCTTGCAGTCTTGCTTAAACCTTGCCGTTGACCCCTCCTAGCTGTGCTTTCCCCCCTTTTCTCATATTCCTCTGATTCCCCTTGGCTCCTGGCTTATCTTTCCTTAGCTTTGGCCTTTATTCCCTTGGAACCTTGTTCTTCTTCCTTGTCTCTTGCCTTATTCTCTGCCCTTGCTCCTTCCCCAAGTGACCTTGTGGCGCATTGCTCGCATCTGCATACGCTGTTTCCCTTTCCTTCCCTGTGTTGTTTCAGCCTGTCTAATACTTCCGTTCTCATATGGTTACTGCTGTGTCTCCCCCTTATATGCCCTTGCTCTTCTGTCCTGCTACCTTCTGACCTGCCTGCTTCCCCCACTGCTCTACCCCTAGAATGACAGGGCTTGATTAATCTAAATGAGGTAATGGGAAGATTACACTGATAGAAGGAAAGAAGAGGCATCAGTGCAGGCTTCTTAGAGAACAGCTTCCACCAGTATTCACTTCTTGGAAAATGGTTGCTATAGCCAGGACCACTATCATGCGGGTCACTAATATGGTGACACATTTTCTCCAGTTCCATTAATCTGGTTGTTGAGAACTCACAATGTCACATATGTGTAATCTTTGTGCTGATACTGCTGGTGGCAAGAAGGGTTGGGTTCACCATTCTAGGGGTTTCCTGCATCTTAACGCTACTGGCTCAAGCCTACAGTGAACTGTATTGGATGCCCATGGCAAGCAATTATCTTCCACTCAGAAACATGCCAGCTAGGTTCATGCCAAAGAAACTTTAGAGAGAGGGGTGAGTAAATAAAGATAAAAAGGGTTTTTACATGAGTGGACTTAAGACAAGTTTATTCTAGAGGCAAGAGGGGGTAGGTGGAGTTAGAGAAGACAAGTAGCCTCCAATTTGAGAAGAGGAATTTCTGCCCCAGAGATATCTGTAGGGGAGATCTTCCCCCTTTACGGCCTTTTTCCCCCTCCCACCCCTCTGAGCGCTTTTCCTCTAGCGTACAGGCTCTGTGCTTTGCCTTATGAGGTATACAAACAAAATCAAGAATGGGAAACTTTTGAGGAATTGGGGATGTGAACGTGCTGTTTCATATCTTCTTGGTGGCTCAGCCTGACAGTGACGCTGAAGGATAGTGTGGGTTTTGTTTTGTATTCACCATGGAGAGGGAAGGAAGCAAGCTCCATGACTTCGAGGTATTGTGCAAGGCTGCAAGCAGAAAGAAAGACACTGAGTTTTTGTGTCATCGAAGGAAAGTGAAACACCTTCTGTCTGTATTTTAAGAAAATGTTGTGGCTGTTTCAGTATTCAGTCTTAAATAAGTATTGGCCAGATTGCCGTATCTAAAGGGCCACCAACAAAAAGATGGCAAGGAACTGTTCTGCATTGCTACAGAGGCAGGATTAGAAGTGACGAGTTCACGTTATAGGAAGGGAGACTTCAGGTAAAGATCAGGGGAAACTTCCTAACAGTAAGAGCTGTGCAGCAATGAAACCAGCTGCTTAGAGAAGTTTTAGGCTCTCCGTCGCTGGAGGGTTTCAAAAAGGTTCTGGACAGCCACCTGTCAGGGATATTAGCTGTAGCATTTGCATCCAAGCAGGGGTTTGGACTCAATGATCCCAAATGTGCTTTCCAACTCTAAGATTCTATGGTTCATTTTTAGGTGAAAAATCTGGAAGCTGGGAGTGAGTGGCTGGGAATGGATGACTCTACAACCGTAGCTGTTTTTACATGAACGCGAAGCCCATATTTAGAGGTATAAGCCCAGTTTAATTGTCCATGTAAAGACCTATTCAGATCTTAAAATTCCTGGGTTAAGATGTTTTCCATGTTTAACCTTTACCAGATTGTAGGGTTAATTGCCTACCCTGGGTGCGCTTTTCTTGCAAAAACTAGTGGTTTTTTCACTTTGCCCTTTTAGGACATTGTCACTGGGAGTCTGGTGGATGATGATACCCCCAAAGGAAAATGAGTTAACATTAACGGTTTCCTTCCTGTGAGAAAAAAAATGTACCCGGGGTAAAATATTACCCAAGAAAACAACTGAATTTTCCCATTGGGGTAATTTGTACCCTGGCCCATGTTAAGTATTGGGGTACAAAGCTACCCCAGCTAAGTTTTATTAATTTAGCCCTGCTAATTTTCATTTCCTCACCCCAGCTAAGTTGCAGATGCAGGAGCAAATCCAAGCATAGAGCAACCCTCCACAGTAAGTATCGCTCTCACCCCAACACTGGCTGCTCTCATCAGGCCTCAGGTGGGAAGCAGGGTGAAAGTAGGGGGGGGGGGGCATAGCTCAAGTGGTAAGAGCATATGCTTTGCATGTATAAAGTCCCAGGTTCAATCCCCAGCATCTCCACTTCAGGACCTTTGGTAGCATACCAGGGGGAGGCCTCTGCTGGGGGCTTGGAGAGGTCTCAGGTAGCACACCACGATGGCCTCTGTCAGAGAGCTGGATTTGAACCCAATTTTGAAACCCCTGCTGCTTCCCCCCCCACCTCCTCTTTCTTCCTGTAGCATCAAAGTTGTCTGCAGCTGGAGATGGGACTCTGCTTATTTTATCCTCTGTTAAATTGATTCTTGAAAATGAGGGTTATAACTACATTCTTGGTTTTGTAGGGTAACTTGTTACCCCAGATAGATTTTGTGGTGTTTACAAATAAATATGTGACAACAGACGTCAGTATGTGTCACAATACACACTGTGTACACTACCACATGCCCTGAAAACAGGGAGAGCAGGGCTGGCACCTAAACTAAACTAAACTGCCTAACTGAGTCAGACCAATGGTCCATCTTAGTCCAGTATTGTCACAACCTGACATGGCAACAGTCCCATCTCCAGCTGCAGACAACTTTGATGCTACAGGAAGAAAGAGGAGG
>QEPC01008045.1:92744-104494 GCA_003113815.1 Sphenodon punctatus | reverse complement strand
GATAGGCTAAATAAGTCAAGCTCCTTCTGCCTTATCTCAAAGGGTAAATCCTCCATCCGTCTGACCATCCTAGTAGCTCTGCACTGCACTTGTTCCAGTTTAAATTCATCTTCCTTAAACATGGGTGACCAGAACTAAACACAGTATTCCAGATGCGGTCTTACCAGAGCCGAGAGCACTATACAGAGGCAGCAATATCTTCCCATCCCTGCTGGCAATACCACATCTAATACATCCCAGGATAGCATTGTTCTTTTTTTAGAACTGCATCACACTGATGACTCATAGTGATTTTATGATCAGTTATAACCCCCAAGTCCCTTTCCTCCTCTTTTGTTTCCAACTGATGAGCTCCTAGCTGGTAATTAAAATTCTTCTTATTAAATCCCAAATGCATAACCTTGCACTTTACACTATTAAATTTCATCCCATTCCTAACATTCCAAACCATGAGGCCATCCACTTCATCCTGTATAATTTTTCAGACCTCCTCTGTATTGGCAATTCCCTCCAACTTGGTATCATCAACAAACTTCATTTCATTAGCACACTCCCATGGGCTGTCATTCCACTGCATCCGGAAGCAGTCATTCCAGTCCCTAGAACCATCATTAAAGTCCTACGTGATGTTTATTTCTCTCAGCAGAAGCCTGACAGCTCAGCAGCAGGATTTCTCAGTTCTCCATGTTAGTCTAATCCTGTACTAACTAACTATGATCACTGGATTTATGATTATTCCAAGTTGTAAATGTCCATGGAAACAGGAACCCAGGATTAAGAATCCAGGTTTTTAAATACAGGTTAGTGTCCATGTAAAAACAGGCTATTTTGTTGCTTCCTCTGAGGCCTCCAGTGCTGACCACCCTCAGAAATAGGATAGGGGTCTAGAATGGACCCTTGGTCTGAATCAATAGGGTTACTCTTATTATCTATCACCCCACCCCTTACTGTCACTCACCACTTTTCTCTCAACCAGGTGGCGGGTGGTGGTGGTGGTGGTGTCAGATTGTAGGCTTGCGAGTCATTCCCCCAGTACAAATACAGCATGTGATCTTTCCAATGAATTACATTTCAGTTCAGGTTAGTAGTGCTTTGGGGCTTGGGGTACGGTTGCCATCTGTGGTGGGGTTTTTTACCTGACACTCTCATAGGCCAAAATAGAAGTGTCATGTAAAAAACGACAGAAGGTGGCAGTCCCAGCTTGGAGCTCGGCTGCTAGTGACCAAGGGAGGTGGGAGAGAGAGGGTGCTAGTGGAAAGCCTTTGTGTTTTACTTTCTCTGAGAGTGGGAGAGACAGCCGCCCAGTGCTGCCTCCCTGCTTCCAGCTTCCATAACCCCTTTTGCTCTCATCCCTCAGGTTCTGAGGACAAATTAAAAAAAAAACTTTTCCAAGGGCCTTCCGAGGAATCAGAAAACAGTATTTACACTGAATCTCTTAATCTCATTCTCTGCACAGGATCTGTGCACAAAATTTCAGCAAAGGAAAGGGGTCGTACACTCCACCCAATCTTTATCACCTAGACTTCCTTTAACCAATTTCCACCAAATTTGGATAGATTAAGCTTGAACACATCTCCAGTCCTAACACACATACCAAACATTCAAGCCATTAGCTTCCTTGGTTCTGATTTTATAAGTGTTAGAATGATTGTGATTATACAGTGTCCCTTCCTTAACCTGGCTAGTTTGCAGCATGTGTATCGCTGCCTGCTCTTGAATGGAGTTGGAACTGCTTATCTCTGGACATAGGCTCTATGTACTGTTTGTGGAGACGTTTCCTCCACTAATGTAGAATCATAGGGTGCTTTTAAATGGATGCGGAAGCAGTCTGCCTCCACAGCTGCTCTGCATCCACCCCCTTCCAGCCTCCCCTGGGTCAGCTTCAGATGGACTCGGTTGGGTTTTTCGGTCCGCAGTTCCCCCCCCCCCAACTATAGAGTTATGGGACAGCACTGTAAAAGTGCTTGTAAAAGTGGCGCGGGCAGCTTTTAGCTGTGCCTAGACGTGCCGTATTTCTGGTCGCGCATTCTTTAATGGCACAAATTAAGTAGAAGGTACTTAATTTGCACCTTTAATTTGTAACGCATAATTTCATAGTGTGAGCGGACGGCACTCATGTAAAAGAAGCCTGAGGGTGGATTACAATATGTAAAATCATTTAAAACTAATAAAAAACCCTAACAACCCCATAAAACTCACCCAATACCACTTCTCCACCTGACCCCCTCTCACTTTCCTACCCCAAGAGCACCCACCACCTTACCCCAATCCTCTATCCCTGCCTACTGAATGCCTTTCTCAAATAAAAAGGTCTTACACCATCTCTGGAAGACGCTCAAGCCCAGGCTCAAACAAACCCCCGGGCGAAGGGAGTTCCAAAGTACCGGGGTAGCAATGAAGAATGCCCTCCTGCCAGCTCTTGTAGATGGTAACCACAGGGAGGCACTCCCAGCTGATCTCAGGGGCTGCAATGGGGCATGGAAGGACAGGTGGGGCCAGACCATTTAGGGGCTTTCAAGGTCAAAACCAGCACCTTGAATTGTGCCTGGAAAGTTACAGGCAGCCAGTGCAGACTTCAGGGCACCAGTGTAACGTGCCCCTGGTAACTTGTCCTTGGAAGGAGCTGAGCTGCCGCATTCTACATCAGCTGCAGCTTCTGAACAGTCTTCAAGGGCAGTCCCACGTAGAGCGCATTGCAGTAATCCAGCCTCACGGTGATGAAACCATGGAAGATGGTGGCCAGATCCAAATCAGAAATAAAAGCCTGCAGCCTCCTCACCAGCTGAAGTTGGTAAAAAGGGTTCCTGGCTGCCACTGCAACCTGACAATCCAGGTGCAGTCTCATCTTACTTTCAAACCCTACATTGACTCCATTGCCAAATTGTGCCATTTCTCCCTCCACAACATTGCCAAGATCCCCCCTTTTCTGACTGTCTCTGCCAAAACTCTCATCCATGCCCTAGTTATCTCACGCCTCGACTATTTGAACCTCCCCCTCACTGGTCTTCCCCGCTCCCACCTTTCTTCCCTTATCTCTGTTCAAAACTCAGCTGCCAGAATCATCCACCTAGCCCATCGCTTTGACCATGTACAGCTTCTCCTCTCTCCACTGGCTCCCTCTTCCCAAGCGTATTCTGCACAAGCTCCTTGTCTTCACCTACAAAACCCTTCAAAACCTTGTTCCCCCCTACCTCTCTGCCCTGATCTCTCTCTGACTCCAAACCCCTGTTTGAGTACTCCGCTCCTCTTCCATCCCCTCCCTCACCCTCCCATGCCTCTCTTGCTCCCCCAACCACCTTCATCCCTTCTCCCTTGCTGCCCCACACACCTGGAACTCCCTCCCTGCCCTTGTCCACTTTGCCCCCACCCTCCACGCCTTCAAGTCTCTCCTCAAAACCCACCTCTTCCGCTCCGCCCTTCCTAGCTCCTGCTAATCATCCCCACCCAGGATTATTCCCCACCTGTTATCTGCAAACTCCCAATTTACTGTAACCAAGCCAATAATGTGTACCTGAGCTTTCGCATCCTCATGGATGTTGCATCCCTTGTCTCTCCCTCTTTTCCCCCTTCCCTGTCTCCCCTCCCCCTGTCTTTAGATTGTAAGCCCTTGGGCAGAGACCGTGTCTATCTTATTCTTTGTAAAGCACCAGGTACATCGCTGGCACTATATAAATGCTTGTAATAATAATAATAATAATAATAATAATGTGGACTCAAAGGTGAGCCAGTGGTCTCAGCATGGTGGGGGTGGGGGGAAATGCTAGGGTTACCATAGTGTCCAGATATTCCAGGATATGGTGACTACTTTTTTGATCTGCCCAATCCCATCTAGGTGGATTTTTAAATTATCCTGGGATTTTGCCGATAGCATTGCATTCCCTTCCCCACCCCTTGCCCAGTACTTGTTGCTCAACCCTGGCTGGGGGGAGGAGGTCTGAGCCAGCTGCACTCTTCCTCTCCCCATGTCCTGTATTCTGGGGGTGCAACAGTGGCCAACCTAGGCTGTGCTGGGGGCTGTACTGTGCTTGGGGTTAGGGGCTGTACTGGGGACCAGGATGGGTGCTGGGATGGGGATGGGACGGCTTGGAGGTGGTCAAGTGGGCTGGGGGCAGGACAGGCAGGGGGGGAGCAAGCAAGGGGACAGGCTGGGGAGTGAACAAGTAGGCAGGGTGATGGGAGGTGGGCCAGGGAGTGAGCGAGTAGGCAGGGTGGCGGGAGGTGGGCCGGGGAGGGAGCGAGTAGGCAGGGTGGTGGGAGGTGGGCCGGGGAGGGAGCGAGTAGGCAGGGAGGTGGGCCGTGGAGTGAGCGAGTAGGCAGGGTGGTGGGAGGTGGGCCAGGGAGTGAGCGAGTAGGCAGGGTGGTGGGAGGTGGGCCGGGGAGTGAGCGAGTAGGCAGGGTGGCGGGAGGTGGGCCGGGGAGGGAGCGAGTAGGCAGGGTGGTGGGAGGTGGGCCGGGGAGGGAGCGAGTAGGCAGGGAGGTGGGCCGTGGAGTGAGCGAGTAGGCAGGGTGGTGGGAGGTGGGCCAGGGAGTGAGCGAGTAGGCAGGGTGGTGGGAGGTGGGCCGGGGAGTGAGCGAGTAGGCAGGGTGGCGGGAGGTGGGCCGGGGAGGGAGCGAGTAGGCAGGGAGGTGGGCCGTGGAGTGAGCGAGTAGGCAGGGTGGTGGGAGGTGGGCCAGGGAGTGAGCGAGTAGGCAGGGTGGTGGGAGGTGGGCCGGGGAGTGAGCGAGTAGGCAGGGTGGCGGGAGGTGGGCCGGGGAGGGAGCGAGTAGGCAGGGTGGTGGGAGGTGGGCCGGGGAGGGAGCGAGTAGGCAGGGAGGTGGGCCGTGGAGTGAGCGAGTAGGCAGGGTGGTGGGAGGTGGGCCAGGGAGTGAGCGAGTAGGCAGGGTGGTGGGAGGTGGGCCGGGGAGTGAGCGAGTAGGCAGGGTGGCGGGAGGTGGGCCGGGGAGGGAGCGAGTAGGCAGGGTGGTGGGAGGTGGGCCGGGGAGGGAGCGAGTAGGCAGGGAGGTGGGCCGTGGAGTGAGCGAGTAGGCAGGGTGGTGGGAGGTGGGCCAGGGAGTGAGCGAGTAGGCAGGGTGGTGGGAGGTGGGCCGGGGAGTGAGCGAGTAGGCAGGGTGGCGGGAGGTGGGCCGGGGAGGGAGCGAGTAGGCAGGGAGGTGGGCCGTGGAGTGAGCGAGTAGGCAGGGTGGTGGGAGGTGGGCCAGGGAGTGAGCGAGTAGGCAGGGTGGTGGGAGGTGGGCCGGGGAGTGAGCGAGTAGGCAGGGTGGGGGGAGGTGGGCCGGGGAGTGAGCGAGTAGACAGGGTGGGGGGAGGTGGGCCGGGGAGTGAGTGAGTGAGTGGGCAGATTGGGGAGCAAGTGGTCTGAGTGACCTGCAGTGCAGCGGCCGGCTTCCCTGTGTGCACCTCAGACATGTGCACACTGACGGCTGCCATATTTTCTCTGCGTAGAGAGCAAATATGGCAGGGGCTGGTGTGTGCATGCCTGAGGCATGCATGGGGAAACTGGCAGCTGCAGTAGCGGGAGGTGGTGGCGGCTTTGCAGGGGGCTTTTGTGCTGCCGCTTCAAATATGCCACCCTAAGTAACTGCCTAGGTTGCCTGCCTCCAAGTCTGGCCCTGGGATCCATGCCTAATAATTGAGTTCATACCCGTATCTCCACTTCCTTCCCTTGAGTTTACTCTTTCAGTGTTTGATGGCAAGGACTGAATCCACTCGACAGATCCTGGAACTAGGAAGGTGCCAAATAGAAAACAGTTTGGTCTACAGGTGAATGTTTCCCATCCCTGGTTTAAACAAACATTTTTCAGTCCATAGTTTGTATGCAAACTATTCACTGGAACTATCGATAACGTGTGGCATGTGATTGGTCGGTCATCAAAATAACATGAAATCAATCTGTTCCCTGACTGGTAAACTGAAACGTCTAAAAAGAAAGTAGCAGATAACAAACTGTGAATATTTAACAGAGAACTCTCTTGTTTGGGAGTTTTTATGAAGGACAGACATTCACTTGGGACAAAAGATATAATTCAAACCACTTTGTCACTCTGATCTTCTTCTAGTATGCAGGGTGCTGGGGACGTGCTTTGCCTTATGAGGCAATGGGGAACAGAGGGGAAATCTTGGAGGAATTGGAGATGTGAGCATGCTGTTTCACATCTTGGTGGCTCATCCTGAGAAAGACACTGAAGGATGAGTGCAGGTTTCCACCACTGAGAGAGAAGGAAGGAAATACCATGACTTGGAGACGTTATTGCACCAACAGAAAGGGGGGCATTGAGTTTTTGTGTGATCAAGTGAATCACTTTCTGTCTGTTTTTTAAGATGAGGCTACGCCTTTGCCAAAATTCAGCCTTAAATAGGTTTTGACCTGATCCTAGTATTCAATTTTAGGTTAATAAGCTGAGGATGGATGATTCCATAACTGTCTTGTGGCTTCCTATGAAGCGTCCCTCAGATATGGGATAGGGGGCCAGATGGACCATTGGTCTGAATCAATGGGTGTTAACAAATGTGATGGGGGCCCGGTTTGGTCTGCTCTGGCCTGCCTGGGCCAGTGCCAAACCCGCATGTCTGCTCCAGGCCTGCCAGATGCAGGTCCAGTTCAGACCCTGGCAGGATAGGTGGCTGGGCTGGAAACATGGGCCTGGAAGGAACCAGACCCATGGTCCAGACCCAGGAGCTGCCCAGGAAGGCCAAAGCAGGCCAAACTGGGTGGGTGCATCTGTTTTCACGCTGCTGCTCGTATCCTCTCTCCTTTCCCCTTTACTATCACTCACTCCAGCACAAGTACAGTACCTGCCTCTTCCGAGTGAATTACGTTTTAATTGAACTCAGGGACCAGTGTTTGCCGTGTTTTCTCCATTGTCGTCAACATTTCTGAGCTTGGGGCTTGGCTGCTAGTGGGGGTCCAAATGAGGTTAAAGCAGGAGAGTATGGAGAGGGCACTGGGGGAAGGATTGGGTCTGGGGCAGAGGGGAGGGGAGAGTGATCCCATCCCAGCTGCTTCTCCCCCACTTTGTGTCTGGGATCACAACCTCTAGAGTTCTGGCTTTAAATCCTCCTGGCAGTGTCACCCACACCTTGGTCCCACCTAGTCCAACTAAGGAGGCAAGAGGGGGAGGCAACAAATGGCTTCTTGCTGTTTCTCCAGGAATCATGGAGTCCCTAAGTCACTGGGCACCTCTAGATGCAATGGAAAAGGGTGGCTGATTGTGTGTTGACCCCATTGTCTAGCCATGCACGATTCCTTGTGTTTAATACATTGCAGTACTTAGACACAATGGCTGCCTTTCCATGTCCAGGGTCTAATCGGAGTCCGGCCCTTGCTGATCCTCATGCCAGAAGCTCTCCTTGCAGAAACAGTCCCATTGAATTATGGGGGTTGTAGTCCATGCAGGAGAGCACTCAGGTCTGCTCCAAATCCTCTGCTCTGTGCTGCAGCTAAACAGCTCATTCCTCACTGCTCAGCCCCCGGGTAGGAGAGCACAAAGACAGTGTGCTGCAAGGAAAGAGCTGTTAGTGTGCAGCAAGGAATGGGGCTGTTTGGCAGTGGCGCGGAGCGGAGTGGAGGATTCAAGGCAGACAGGGAGGAATCAGGGCAGACAGACTGGAAATGGCTGTGAACACACCACGCAATGTCTTTAGACACAACGTTAGCCTCATGGACAGGGAAAACACTCAACTGCTGCACTCGAGACATCCTGGCAACCAACGAGGAGTTAATGGGAGGCTAAAGGAGAGCCAACCAGTGGCCAAAAATAGTGGCAGTGCTTAGACCCAACGCAGTCACATGGCAAATGTCTTAAGCACTGGATCCCCATTGTGTCTAAAGACACCCATTTTCATGTAATAACAAAGGAGAGAGAGCTGTGTGGTTCATGCCAGGAACCATTACGTTAGGCCACTTTTAGACGATCACGCTGTGTGCTCACGCAGGGTTTAAAAAAACCGGCGAGGAGAGATTACATGTGACGCCGCCGGCAATTGCGCGCCTGATACGCGCCGCACATTCTTTTCAAGCCGCAAACTGACTGGGAGCCTGATCGAGGTAGGTCATTCGCGGCTTGAAAAGAATGCGCGGCACCGTGTCAGGCGTGCGATTGCCGGCGGCGTCATGTGTAATCTCTCCTTGCGGGGTTTTTGAAACCCTGTGTGAGCGCACAGCGTGATCATCTAAAAGCGGCCTCACCTAAGCCACAAAAAGTGCAGCGACTGCTGCTCCCCCGTCTCTGGCAAATGGGGCAGTGGGGCAAAGCACTCCAGGGAAAGTCGGGCAGTGTCAGCATCAGCCAACACTGGGTTCAGCGGTCGCAGTTTGGCCAAAACGTACTGCAACACGAGGCAGTGCATCTCTCTCTCCAGACTCCTGCGCATCCAGCAGACACTCAAGACAATACCTTCCAAGCCCATGAGAGAGAGTGTCTGCCACTGGGAAATTCTGGCTCCAGACGGCAGGAGCGAACAGCTAGGATAAAAGATGGGGGCAGCAGGGGAAATGTGGAATGACTGGAGGAATCTCTCCCTTTCCCGAACCCCTCCCTCTGCCCACATTTCACTGCTGCTTCTTATGATCTGGGCTTCACCTGTCCTGCCTCTCCACCACAGTCCCTCATCTCCCTATCTCCTGCTTTCCCCTCCCAGTTTCCACATATCCTCTGCCTCTCCCCCACCACCCCCGGTCACTCTACCCCTCTGTCCCTGGGCCACAATGTGATGTTGGTAATGTTGGTGGGGAGGGCTGAGTAGGTGGTGACCCCTGCCATTGGCGGGGTCTGTCCCACTTTGGCTGCTCAGGTTCATAGTCTGGGGGTGCTCCTTGACCCACAGTTTCACTTGGATTGTCAGGTGGAGGCTGTGGCAAAGGGAGCATTTAGCCAATTACATCTGGTGTGATGGCTGCGGCCGTATGTCTCAGACTCGGATCTGCCCACCATCATCCATGCTTTCGTTACCACTCAACTGGACTACTGCAACGCGCTCTATGTGGGGCTGCCCCTGCCGATGGTCCGGAGGCTACAGCTGGTGCAGAATGCAGTGGCCCATCTCCTGACGGGGCGGGCCGCTGTGAGCACATTACACCTGTGCTCCGCACTCTGCACTAGCTGCCTAATGTCCACTGGGCCGAATTCAAGGTGCTGGTTATGACCTATAAAGTCCTAAATGGCTTGGGTCCTGGTTACCTGTGAGACCGCCTCAGACCCCGGGTTCCTTCGTGACCCTTGCAGTCGGCTGGGGACGCCCAGCTCGAAGTCCCCCAGGTACGCTGGGTGACGATGTCACAAAGGGTGTTCTCGGTGGCTGTGCCTCGACTGTGGAATTCCCTCCCGCTGGAGGCCCGCTTATTCCCAGACCTCCCCTCTTTCTGTAGATGATGTAAAACCTGGCTGTTCCGCCGGGCCTTCAGGGAGGGGGGTGGGGAGGGGAGTGGGAGGGTTTTATTGTTTTATTGCCTGAGAATCATTGTGCCCATTATATTTTATATTGTACTTTAATTGTAGAGGATTTTATTGTTATTTTATTATAGTGATGTATGCCACCCAGAGCTGCCGTTGTGCAGGAGGGAGCGGAGTATAAATACTAGTATAAATAAATACATAAATAAATATCCGCCTCTGCCCTGTCACCTCTGTCCCTCTCAGGCCCTGTCAATCTCTACTGTGCCTCCCCAGACCTCAGCAACTCCCTTCTTCTTCCCCTATTGGCCACCACAACTTCTCCCTCTGTCCCCCAGCTTTATGCTTTCCCTGTGCGGCCCGCGAGCTCTGCTGATGGAACGATGGCAGCACTGGGGATCCCTGTCAACCTGTACCTCAGGACTCCCGGCCCCAGGATCCTAGCACTGCTAGGGCTGGGGGAGGGCTGGGGGAAGCAGAATGACAGTGGGCATCAGGGGTTACTTGTGTCAGGGAGTTGTGGGAGCTGGTAGTGGGAGGAGCTGGGGGGATGCAGGGTAATGGAGATAGGGGACAGGGAGTTCTGTCTCCCCTTCCTCCAGTCCCTCATGCTCTGTCCCTGCTAGCCCTGCTCCCCCATCAGCACCTATGCTTGCTCCCCCCCACACTATCCCTGCCCCCAAAGCTGAGGTGAGATTGAACAACTGTTCCTGTCAGTTCTGTTGGGAAATATCTACCTTTCAGGAGTGCTTGCAACTGTTTGGCGGTATTTCCTCACTATCCATTGAATCCAGGTTTCCACTGTTGTTGGGACTGGTGCCTGTCGTTGTCCATCATTTTTTGTTAGTTTTTGGTATTTTGGGCAATTTTCATTAGCTTACGGTATTTATTTTCATTAGTTTATGGTATTTTCCATCCGTTAGTTTCATTTTTGTCAGATTCTAGCACTTTACATCAGTTTCCGGCATCAGAATGCAGAAAACAAGGGCTAGCCCTTGAAATTCATCAATCAAAACAGAGTTTACAAGGAACCAAAACAATGACCAGTAAGGGAAATGATGACAGTTACATAGGCCACTTTTAGACAAGCACCGCCCGCTTGTGCCATGAAATCATGTGGCTCGTAAAAGTGGGGTGGGCAGCTTTCGTGCTGTATTTCCGGTTGCACATTCTTTAACAGCGCAAATTAAATAGCTCACATACCAAGGTATTTCATTTGTGCTGTTAAAGAATGCACGACCAGAAATACGGCGCGTATAGGCGTGTCTAAAAACTACCCACAGCACTTTTAAAAGCCGCATGATTCCACTGCATGAGCGGGCAGCACTTGTCTAAAAGCGGCCATAGCGAACTTGCGATCGACAATTGTGCGCAAGTGAACGTGTAGGCAGCATGTAAGGGACGTTACATGGTGTGTGACTACTCCTGCCTAGCAAAAATTACCTGAAATACTGAACAATGGCAATTACTGAATGGGAACTAGCGAAAATAGTGAAAAGGGCAGTAAGTTTCCTCATGCACGAGCACAGGCAAATGGTCTGTTTCTGATGGAAACAGCTTTTGCTTCTGTTGCTCAATCCAGTGCTTCCTGCCCACCCTCGTCCCCCTTGTGCCAGAAGTCTCACATTCCTCTTTTCCCACAGCCACATATCTGTCCCCCACCACATCCCCTCCCACCAGATTCCCATTCCTCTCCTGCCTACGTGTTCCTCCTCCCCCACCCTTCCTCTCTCCCAAGAGATTGGGGATGAGAAAGAGTGAGAAAAAAGTGTCCCCATCTCCCATTCTCCCTTCCCATTGCTCTCTCCTCCATCCTCGCCTGCTCTGCTCTGATCTGCCCCCCTTCTACCCACCTGCCCCCACAACCTCTTCCTTGGCCCCTGTCTTTCTTTGCCCCTCCCCTCTGCCTGCACTGCTGCCCCCCCACCTCTGTTCCCCACTAGCCCACAGTAGCCTTCCCCCACATTGTCATTCCCCACCACATTGTCCTGCCCTGCTGACAGGTAACTCTCTGCTTCTGGCTTGGGTATAAACCAACTGAAGTGCCTAATTGCCATCCACCTGTCTCAGTGGGTGTTTTTACACACACATTTCTCCTGGATGTTTGCTGTTGCATCCTGAACTTTCTGTGTGTCTAAATCACTCACCCAGATCTTAAACATCCGGATCTTTTAACTTCTGCATAGAACTTCTCCCAGAACCTTTGTGTGTAAAAAGTTCTCCTGGTAAACTGCTTTGCTCCAGGCAGCTGTGTTCACTTGGTTTCCATGGCAGCCTGTCATGTCTACAGCTGCAGCTACTTTAGGCTGCCTCAGGGCAGTGTTTGTGTGACGAATGCATCCAGGAACTGCCTCAGGGCA
>QEPC01008045.1:61736-92456 GCA_003113815.1 Sphenodon punctatus | reverse complement strand
GGGGGGGGGGGGGGGAGATAAAGGAAGGGGTACAGAGGAAGAGACAAGGAGTGTAATGTTCACGAAGATGCAAGGTCCCAGGTGCACGCGCTTGGTTTGGTTACATCGAGAATGATAGCTGGCTGGTCCATGTGGTGAGGATATGAGTACACAGACCTCAGATAACAGATTGTACTGGATGGAGGGTATCAGCAGGAGTTAGGTGAGGGGAGTGAGGAGTTGGGGAGGACAGAGCGGAAGAGGTGGGTCTTGAGGAGGGATTTGAAGGTACGAAGGGAGGGGGCGAGGCGAATGTGGGCAGGGAGGGAGTTCCAGGCATGGGGGGCAGCTAGGGAGAAGGGGCAAAGATGGGCAGGCAGTGAATGTCCATATCCCCCCACTGTTCTCACAATTTCAAGTTCCTAAGTCTAATATTAATAATTAATAAACAACCATGGACCTTGAGGAAACCAAAACAGTCTTCACACTGAATTTCACCCTTTGATCTCATTCCCTGCATGTTATCTGTGCACAAAAAAAATCACAAAGAAAAGGGGTAATATGCTCCACAACATTTTGATCACCTGTAGCTCTGACACCCTTTAAGCAATTTTAACCAAATTTGGACAGATTGTACGCATCTCCATTCACAACATGTACACCACAATTTTAATAGTTAGTTTTTCTGTTTCTGATTCTATAACTGATAGGATGTTCATGATTATAATGGGACTGTGTCCCTTCTTTAGCTATAGAACAGGGTCTGACACTGTATAGTGACCTGGCTAGTTTGCATGTGTATCGCTGCTTACTAGTGGATGGAACTGGTACTGCTCATCTTGGTGTCATAGGCTCTATGTACTATTTGTGGAAACATTTTATCACCTTCATAGAGATGGAAGGAATCCGTACCTTCCTACTTTGCATCCAGAAAATGCCCAGGCTTTCTAGTTCAGCCTTCTGTCTTTAAGCAGACAGGATCCACTATACCGACATCATCCCTGAGATATGTTTGTGTAACCTATTTTAAAGTCCTCCGGCAATGGATGTCATGAGAACGTATCCCACACGTGTAAGAACAGAGCTTTTCACGTCATTGCTGTGGGGTTTGCAACAATGGTAAAGTAGTACAGCACAATGAAAACTATCAAGATCCTAGATGGCCATGGCTCATTAAAATATAATCTATTGACTCTTTCAAAGCTGATAAGAATTACTTGGTGCTGCTTGTTTTTCATATATGTCCCCTTTCTCTCCTGCTCCTTACCTGCAGCCATCCTCCTAACTTCTCCCCACCTATTTATTTATTTATTTATTTATAGAGCTCCTGCCAGAATTTCAACAAAGCGGTGGGGAGCTTGGACCACCCCTCCTTCCCTGCCTTTACTGTCTGGTCAGACTGCAGGGTGGGCCATGGCTCAGGTGGCAGAGCTTATGCTTTGCATGTATAAGGTTCCAAATTCAATCCCTAGGATCTCTGGTAGCACTCCTGGATGAGGCCTCTGCTGGAGACAGTGGAGAGCTGGATTTGAAACCCTGCTGCCATGTCAGGATGTGACAATACTGGGCTAAGATAGCTCATTGGTCTGAGTCAGTTAGGCAGCTCCTTATATGTCCATGCTGCAAGACTGAGATGGATACAGTGAATATCCAGATCCTTGGTGTAGCCAGGCAGAGCATAATGGGGGTAGTGGAGTGACCATGTCCACATTCCCACCACCATGGTGTGTGCAGCTGAGCATGTCCCCTCAAGGTGTTGTTGAGTTGATAGAGGGATTTGGAAAGGGGGTCACACAGCTGTTCTTTCCTGTTCTGACCTCCCCTGTGAGGTCCCACCAGATTCCATTCTGTTTCCCCTCTTGTTCAATGTGTGCTTGAGGCTGCTAGGTGAGGTTGTGCATAGAACTGAGGTGTGATGTCATCGGTACACTGATGACACCCAGCTTTAACCCTCTTTTTCATCTGACCCAAGTCCTGCAGTCTCAGTGCTTACGCAGTGCTTGGCTACCTTTGGACCAGCTCCTCCCTTATGTTTTACCATGCTCCCTTAAGTTGGCTGGGAGCACCCTCTTGCAAGTGACATCATTGCACCAATTCTTACAGTAAGCACAGAGAGGCATTCTTGGTGGTGGTTGCACTACAATGTTGGAACTCCCTTCCCCTCAAGCTTTGCCAAAGCCCGAGCCTGAGCATTTTCTGGAGGCAACGTAAGATCTACGTATGTGGTCAGGCTTTTAGCAGGTGGGCATAGGATTTGGGGAGAGGGGCAGAGATGGGAGTGGTTTTGATTGGATTTTACATAGTTTCATTTTTTTACTGATTTCTATATTTGTCTGTATGTTTTTATGTTGTAAGCCACCCCAAGCCCTTGAGAAGGATGGGATATAAATGGAAATAAATCAGATACATAAATTAAATAATGTAGAGATAGCTCTTTTATGACTCAGCAGGAAGATGATTACTTCTCAAATAACAGAAACAAAAGCTGTTATATACCACAAATGTAAGACATTTTATTGTGCAGTTACAAAAAGAGGAATAAATAACATGACTAGCAATGACAAATTTATGTTAAGGTTTAAATTAAATTAGTGATGCACATCAACAACCACAGTGCTGCTCTGTCTCAAACATACAGTGTAAACTAAATAGTACTGACTGTGAACAACGCACTGAAGGAAACCCACTTCTTTTACTCTGTACTAGTGCTGAAAGTCAGTATCCAAAATGACTCGGTTTTCACCAAGTATCTCAGTATTTGACTTGGTTTTACCGTGTACTCAGTCCAGTACTCGGTACTTGGGTATATCCCCAGATGGTCAACATATGGGGCTTTTCCTGCAACATACTGGGCTTTTCCTGGTCCTATATAAGGGAACTCGCTACTCGGAAAATACTTGGTACTCAGTTTTATTTTACTGAGTATCGAGTATTTGGCCAAGTTACCAAGGACCAGCCGAACACTTGGAGCTGATTCTTGGATACTCGGAAATTCTCGCACATTTTTTTTTATTATTTGGTGCAGCCCTACTCTGTACTTTAACTCCGTAGCTATCGCCACAATGCTAACAGTCGAACCAGCTGTTACTCGCCAATGCACGGACAACTTTCTTGGACTTGGGGTCAATCTCATACTGCTTTGATCCATGGAAAAAGTAGAAATATCCTAGAAATAAAGAGAAGAGGAATAATTACAACTGCTCAAAAATTACTCAGTCTTCCCACCAGCATGGAGTTAACATCTCACCACCATAGACTGCTCATTGATTCTTCTTCTACTCTCTTATTATTCAGGGTCCCCCTTCCCCCCATAACAAAGCTAAGCACACACACCTGCAATTTCTTAGCTCCATGAATATACTCCGTCTCTCCCTTTGTTTCCTTCTCCCTAGACTCTCTGCCCTGCCCTTGTCCATCCAAGTTATAAGCCTCTGTCTCTATCTAATTATTGTTCAGTACCAGGAACATTGCTGGTGCTGTATTAATTTAACACTTCCTTAGCCTCGTCTTCTCCCTCCTAATAATATTGAACTATGTGGGGTCCCTCCTCTTGCTTACTCCCACACATTCCCCCCAGCCTCACAAGCAGCTGTGATTAGAGCATCAGAGTCAGAACCCATCTGCAGCCTGAGCTACCGTTCTCTCTGGCACTTCATGCTCCTGATATCTCAGCCTGCAGCCATGATGGGAGAGCTGGTGTGTTGTCAGGAAATTCAAATTCATATACCAGAGGGGAGCAGAAAGGTGCTCCCTTGAAGCTGCAGCCTGCAGCTCAGAAGGCAGGGTCCTACAGACCATATGGGTGGTGTAGAGAAGGATACTACTGAGCTGGATTGTGGCAGAAAGGTTTTTACCGGCATCTCAGCCATTATTGACACTGGTTAATCTGCCCTGCTTTCCATGGGCAATTTTACCAGGTACCAATTTGCATCTTGACACTTCTGTTAATGTCTGTGATGAGACTTAATGATTCTGAAACCAATCTAAATGCAGCCCCCCCAATATATTCAACTCTTCTCTCTACTCACCTTTATGGTAAAAAGCAGCATCCACACGCTGGCCAATTCTTGGAAAGTCAGACACTATCTGTCTTGGATAACCCTTCTCCATTGATTTGCTGACTTCATCGTAACTAAAGAAAGAAACAGGTGGGGAACAGAAACATGAATCCATGCTGTTTAATTCTGTTTAGTGGCATTAAAAAAAAAAAAAGAGTCAGTACTGCTCCAAGCTGAAAACCTACTAACTATGAACCAGTGCAAATGCTCTGAACTGCACAAATACTTTCATCTTTACTATGTGCAGTTGTTATTAACTCATTTGAATTTACTTAGGATTTTCCTATTTAACAGCTCTTTGAGGATGGAAATTGCAGTATAGGACTCAACATTTCAGCCTGTAAAGACTGCCACTGATCTGCTTTATCACAATCTTGCTGTAAATCAGTAAGATGACACAGCTAATTTTAGCTAAGTACGGACATACATTTTTGCAGAAGAAGAAGAAAACATTGGCACAAAGTTTATCATTGATCACAATATTTGAGTTACATTATAACTTCCCATATCTGGACTCCTTGGGGGACTTGCTTTTTGGGTAGAAACAGACATGGCATTGGCTCACTGTGGCCTGCTTTCTTTTACTTGCTTTGGACTGGACCTCGCCTGCGTGAGTGCACAGGCACCACCAGATGTTGACCCATGATTGCCCCAGACCCTGTTGGTGGCTAGCCCAAGCTGTGACCTTGGAAAATCTATGAGGTCACACAGGGCCAAAGTGGGCCTCAGAGGGCTATCACATTTGTTCCGGGCTGGCATACCCACCCGACTGGGGTCAGGGCCCGCCAGGGCTGGCCACCACAGCTGTGCCTCATTGACTGGCATGGCTGCCCGTCATGGCAGGAACAGGGGGTTAGGCATAGGGGCCCCCTAAGCCTGGGCCATGCGGGTGGAAGGACAGCTTCCTGGACTCCATCACATCAGTTTGGGACACAACCCGGCCCATGTCTGTTGTGATTTTCCTCTCCAGGCCAGGCCAGGCCACCACCATGCCACCATTACATGTTATTTTACCCTTTGTCTAGGTTACAGAGGAATCCAGATTTATGAGAGTCCTATACAATGGTCTGGGAGTTAATCCTGGACCAGGCAGCTGACCTCGTGTGTATTATGGAGACCTGGCTGGACACTGAGTCAAGGCCAATCTTGGCTGACCTTGTTCCAGCTGGGTTCTCCATACAGAAGCTGCTTGGATTTTCTGATGTTAGGGAGAGGATTCACTCTCACCTCCAATAACTGTGACCTGAGAAGAAGTATGTTTTCTTTGTATCCCCGTTGTAAACAGCAGCATCAATTCTTTTAACTGATTTCGGGAAGTCCAGGGTGTGGATGTCCTTTGGGAAACCTGGCAGCAAGTCTACTCCTCTGACAGCCCAGTACTGGTGACCTGTCGAGAAAAACAAGATATGAAAGCTCAGTGCGGGCTGGGGTGGAAATTAAACAATATTTCATGAAGGCACCACTGCCTCATGAGCCCACCTTCCCTGCAGGGTGCATTCCAGGAGAAAGTGCTTAGTTCCTGTAAGAAAGGCACACCTTTCCTGCAGGACAGCTGAATTATTTTTTTTAAAATAGATGGGTTTCTGCTTTTAAAAATCCATTATTTTAGTGTAAAAGACTCATTGTATCCCATAGGAGCTATCTATGTAGACACTACTATGACTCAGATACTATAATAGGGAGGTGGGCAAATGGCAGCTTGGGAGCTGCATGCAGCTCTCAGCAGGCACCTGTATTGAGGCACTTGCTAGAAGTGTGTGTGTGTGTGTGTAACTGTATGTACCCGTGTGGTTCCCTTTGGAGCAAGAGAAGCTGAGTGGCTGTTTCAGCCATAAGGGCTGTGGGAGCAGGGGGAGCATGTCTTGTGCTGCAATTGCTGCTGCCCAACCATACACCAGTCCACTAGGGAGTCAGAACTTTGAAGTGAAGGGTGGAAGAGCCAAGGGAATCCATGCTGCCCCATCCCCGGAGACGGGGGAAGCCAATGATCTACATAAAGTGTCTTGTGGGTCTTGGCAATATAAATATGTTGGTATGTGGGCTTGGGAACTTTGCCCATCTCTGCTATAGTATCAGAACACCTCAGAATCATGAATCAGTTTTGTTCCCACAAAATTCCTAAAACTCTGTCATACTAGATCAGAACAATGGTCCATCTAGCTCAGTAGCCCAACATGGGCCAAGGCTGGATTCTTCAGGGGAAGTAGGAAAGGATACCATACTCTGTTGTTCACTCCCAGTTTCTGGCACTCAGAGGTTTAGGAACATGCTGAAAGACCACCTCTTCCCCTATGTCCCATCGCGACCTCTGAAGTCGGCCTCCGTGAAGTTGCTACAGTGAGGGCACTGTGTTCTTGGTGGCTGCCTCACACTTTATAGAACTCCCTCCCCTTGGAGGTCTGCCTAAGCCCGAGCCTGTTCATCTTGCGGAGGGGATATAAGACCTTTTTGTTTGGCCAGGTGTTTGGAAGACAGAAATAGGGTTTGGTGGGACTGGGTAGAGGAGTTTGGGGAAGGGACTGGGGAGGAAGACACGGGGTGGATGGGATGATGGGGTTTCAAGGGATTTAAATGTATTTTTTTGTATTTTATATTTTTGATTTTATTTTAATGTTGATGTTGTAAACCGCCCTGAGTCTCCAGAGAAGGGAGGACTAAAAATGTAAAATAAATAAATAAAATGCTCTGTGTAAGGTTGCATCCCATAATCAGGATGGTACTATCCCCCCTGAACTTACCAGATCCTCTTTATATCCTTATTATACTACTGACCTTCATAAAAACCCATGGCACTGAATTCCACAGATGAAATAATCCCTGTGAAATCAAGATTTATAGTCCCCTCTTTACCACTGAATCACAAGGTAGGCATTAAAGATCATTACCTTTAAACAAATATACGATGTCCTTGTCATATACTTCATAAGCACTTTGAATACCAGATGGCAGATTGGGCCAGAATTCAGAAATTAAATTCTTCTCAATGCCTGGATAACGATCCCTCTTCCGCCAGAAGGAGCTGAATAGGAAAGACAATGTGGACGTTTATAGACCCGTGCTTGCCATTTATTCAAGAAAACCTCACTATAGTCACGTTAGGTCAATGTGAGAGCTGTATGTGCTGACTTCTCACTGACGTCTAGGGTTGGACATTGGCTGGGTGGGAAAAATCTCAACAGCCTCCTCCCGGGGGATTGCTTTCATATATATAGGGTTCTGATTTGCCCAGCCTGCTTTTTCTGACTTGTTATTACATGCCTAAAGAAGGGCCCTGTGTGGCTTGGAAATTTGTGTACTCTCACTATCAGAGAATGGTTCAATAAAACATACCATCTGAACTGCTTTTTCTTCATTACCAGGCTTGGCCTTTAGCCAAAGAAGTGGGGTGAAGGTCCTTTTTCTCTCTTGTCAGGAGAGTTATGGGACTAATTTTTAATGACCTCAATAGTATCAAATTTCACCAACAGATGGCACCTCTAAGGATGAAGTACCACCACACAACATGCCTGGAGGAGTGGCTGAGAACTCACTACTGCCACCTACTGATTCATTCACAACACTTTCAAAAGCAGAACCTCACTTGGCCCTTTGGGGCTGTGATCTACATAACCTAGATGGAGTAAGTGGCTTGAGGATTGTGATCTAGGTCTGTCTTCTGTATTCTAATCCCTTTCTGTGAGACCCATTGGGAACAGGTCTTCATTAATGATAAAGCTGCAGACCACAGGGATGACCTTATGATGATTCTACCTGAACAAGGGTGGTGAAAACGTGTCCAACAAGGCACAGGATGACTGATGATGATTTTTAAAAAATACACACCCAAACTAATGCTAGTTAACTCATCTGTAAAAAAATAAAATCCCCATTACACACACAGAGAGATTAATTGGGCAAGAAGGACTTTGTAAAGCTGGGTTAAATGCTGTATTGAAAGGGAAGGAGATGAAGATGATGTTGCTCAGAAGACATATTATTTAACTAACTACTGTTGGTGAGAGTATGAACAAACAGATCATCTGAACTACTTTGTCACTGGGGCTGATCCTAAACCTTGCACATGTGGGATCCGCAGGTAATGTGTGTGAGAGAGGAGTACGTGGTGTGTGCCCACTGTGTGCACATCATGCAAGGATTAGGATTGTCTCCACTATCCCTTACTACATTTAGGGTCAACATGGCAAGCACCCTCTCTCTCACTAGACTACTATTGAAAGGGGCGTCTCCATCTTTGTATCCCCTGGGGGGTGCGGGTGGGTTAACGTGTTTGAAATGTCTTTTGGTCCATTATCCTTACATATTGAATTTATGCAAAACATGATGTTGACATGAGAGAAGTAATGTTACCTGTCTTTGAAAAAGAGTATTTCCCCACGGAGAGTGGTGATGGCATCAAAGGTCAAGTGAGGGTCACACATGCTTGTTGGGGCTGAGGTTGGAGCTTGTGTTGAGGAAGTGGAGATCGTCGGCTTATCTTTGGAGCTGTCGGTGGGCCCTAAGGGAAGAAGAGTTGCAAGCTGTTGTAGCATTTGATGTTAAAAAGCTTGGGGAAATTGCAAGGAGCCAGATGCTAAGCTGACTGAAACATATGTTGCTCTATTTATTTTAAAGGCGATTTGCCCATTTGCACCAAATGAAGGCCGAACATAACATTGTTACGCTGTTTCTTACAAAAATATTCAGTAGTCTTGAGCTCACTTGTGGCCAGCACCCACTTAGGATGTGATCCTCTGTGGGGAAAGTGGGTGTGTTAGCAGTGAGCATGAGTGCATGTTTCACTGAAATAAATAGGACTAGCACCTGTGCCAACTACTGGCTTGCGATATCTCTACAAAGGAATCCATTGCTGGGAATTCCTAATAGACAGGAACAAAGGAGGTACTGTGTGTTCATTTCCACAAACAGATAGCAATGCTGACTAGTGGGAGTGGGGATTACTTAGGTTCTAGCCTTAAGTCCTTCCTCTCCATTTTGGGAGTGTCTAGCACCCCTTTTAAGTGGGGTAATTGCTAGAAGCAAAATTGTGTCTAGCCACTGTACATTGTTGGCCACAATCCAAATCTTCATTTATCACTTTTTACAAAAATGTTTGCATCATATCTGAGAGAGGATGAGATATTGTTAGGATTCCTGCTCACCATAAAGATTGTGAATGCCAGCAATGTCATCTGGATGCAGCCTGAAGTTTGAAATATCAGTTGGTATATAGGTTGGGTACATCAAGGCACCAAAAACATGGGAATGACCAAGGCCCAGTGAGTGGCCAAACTCATGAGCAGCAACAAGAAACAAATTGTATCCTGAAAGAGAAAAGAAACCCCAATAGTATGGAGTATATGTAGGCTGAATGAGTTTGTCTGTGCAATAATAGTAGATACATGCTAACTTACCACATACTATGTACTTACTACATGTTTGTAGTGGGGGGTGAAGAATTCAAACACCTACAAAATGTGTTTGTAGGGGATTTGTCAAAGCACAATACAATGAATTAGGAATCAGATCTCTGACTTTCTTGAATTCAACTCTCCTTCCCTCAGAGACTCCCAGATACACAAAGCATTGGGCAGCAAGCCTTAGGGAATGTACTTGTTGTTTACAATGCATGCAATTGCAATGTGAATGATTATCTCTCCACTTCTAATGAGCAAAGCACTTGTAGTGGCAAAGGAGTCTGGAACTTGCCTTCCTGCTCAGAGAGATAAGCGAGACAATGTAAATTCATGCTTTTAGATCCAGAGGCCCTGACTTCATTCCCAACGCTTTTGAACATGGGCATCAAGGCATAAAAAGTGATATGATGGGCTATATGGGAAACTGAGGTAGGATGGACCTCAGTAGCCTTGGATGAGCTTCACTAGTTAATGGCATTTGGAGCATGCAGTCTTCTCTAAAATGATGTCTATTTTGTTCCCTTCTAGTGGCCTGGCCACACAGCAAAATATATAAATCCACCTCTGTTTATGAGGCAACAGTCAATTACATCTTATCTATTGCATACCATTAGGGCACACTCCTCCACCATTAAAGTCAATGGGTGCTGAGGCACTGACTTTAATGGATAACGGATTCTGTCTTTAGGTGAGTTGAATAATTTGCTGACATATGTTCCAGCCGATAAAAAAGCACATCAGACAGAAATACCAAGCGTGCACACTTATTATTTGAAAAATAAGCTTTCCTTAGTAAAGGCCCAGTGGTTTTCATCAGTTTGGTTCACTTTTCCTCATGAAAAAATGAAAACAGTAAATAGCAACTGCAACTACTAAAGGCCTTATTCTGAGGCCAAACTCCCCTCCCAGCTATGTCCAGATTCTGTACCCAGTTATGTCAATGCCAACCCTTAGTAACACCAGTAATGATATTGGAGCCCCAGTTGCAGTCGTTATTGAGCTATAAGGGTTTTCATGGACTAAACTGAAATCAGAATGAATTTCAAGGAAAGTTTTCCATGAGTTGTTATTCAAGAGTTGTATTGTACCACTAGGCTGTGATATATTTGGCACCTGTGCCTTTTCACTGTCATTAAAAGGATGCATACATATGAAATACACCTTAAGAGCCCTTCAAATCAAATGTGGAAAAATCATGTAAGTAAATAAAGTGCTAAATGGAACCTACCTTGAAAATCCTTTGCCCAGTCTTCATCCTCATCAAAGTGAGCATCTCCACCAATAGGTGAATTTGAAGGAGCGTAGGCATGTGCCAACATTCCATGAGGGCCATCAAAGGGGTTAAAATCATTGTGATCTAGAAAATTAAAATTAAAATATATGATTTTTCTAAGTCTGGACTATGGGTGTTAACAAATGTGACAGCAACCCACTTAGGCCCATGAGCCACCGTCACATTTGTTGGAGTCCTGCCAGATGTTTGACCTGGATTTCTCCCAGGTGTCAGTGACTAGCAAAGGCTGTGATCCCAGAGACCTTGGTCACTGGTTGGTCACAGCCTGGACTACCACCTGCCCAACCAGGCCAGAGCGGGCTACAATGGGCTATAATGATTGTTATAGCCCGCCATGGCCCAGTCTGAATTGGGTCTGCCATGGCCGGCCCCATAGTTGCCTGTCATGGTGGGGGTGGGAGTCTGGGCACACTGTGAGGGCTGACCAGCCACACACTTGTGCAGTTCCCTGACCTCCCCAGCAGGCCAACCATGTGAATGTTTGTTCCGCGGCCGGATCTGATCCTGACCGTATCCACTATGGCTTCCGCTCCCGATCTGAACCAGGTTACCACAGTGGCGCTTTCACTTGTGTTTACACCCTATGAGTAATGTGCGATAAAGCTTATCATTTATATATGGGGTTTTCTTACATCCAGATACAAAGGAGATCATTATATCCGCATTGCCTCCATGAACTTTGGTGAAGGTCAGTGGGGTCACATCACTCCAAACTTTCCACGCTCTCTCAATTGCTGTGTCTACATCATCAGGTTCCATGTCTGGTGTGTAGTTCAGAATCCTTTAAAATACATGAGAAAAAAATGAGTACCTGCCGTAAAAAGACATCAGCTAGTTTCCTTCCAAATGTTTTCCTTAGCTCTATCTGCTGCTTGAAATACAGGGTCCCTCCCTATGAGTTTATAATGGATGCCACTATATGGTTTGGCCATGGCGAAAGCCTGTGCCCAATAAATAAATAGTAAATAGGATGCCACTATAAATAAATTGATTTGCAGCGAACCACTCTCCATTATAAAGAGGGGACAGCTGAAGCCCCGATATTGAGGAACTGCTTGAGCTACAGTTCTGAAAATTTATCCACGGCTTATATTTGTGGGAACCATCATATGGGCAAGGTTTGAAGAAGTTCCGGCCAGAAAATCAAAAGTAATAACTGTCTAAAGGTTAATTGGTTGTGGTCAAAATGCACATCATCCTGACTCTTTTGAATCATTGATATCTCCTCCCCCCCCAAATGAGTTGAGCCCCCACATTTCACAGCCTTGGATCTTGAGATCCAGATCAAGTGCTAGTGTATTGTGGTAATGATTGGTGCAGCCAAAAATGAGTTATTAAACATCGATAAATCATTCTGTTGGCCGGCGCATGTGCAGTCGAGCAGCCACTAACCACCATTTGTGTTGTTAGAAAAAACAGCACAAGGAAAGTTACTTGACTGCTTTTTAAAATCACATAACTTAATCAGGAGCCAGCTCTGTCACAAAGACTTTAAGATGTAGTCAATTTCATGTCAATTACCCTCTTGCCTCAGAAAGCCAACAAGCGGCATCTCTAGTCAGTTTTATTTCAATTACTTCTTGCCTCACTCCCTACTTTTCACTCAGTATGAAAAATTGTGTGACTTTTATTCATTTACTCCGTGGGGAGGATTTTGAGCAATTCATATCTCCTCCCCCGGATGAGTTGAACCCCCAGATTTCACAGCCTTGGAGCGTGAGATCTAGATCAAGTGCTGGTATAGGGTGATAATGATTGGTGCAGCCAAAACAGAGTTATTAAGCATTAAAAAGTCAGTTCTGCTGACTGGCGCATGCACAGTCAAGCAGCCACTGACCACCATTTATGGTGTTAGAAAAAACAGCATAAGGAAAGTTACGTGACTCTGCTTTTTGAAAACATGTAACTTTATCAGTAGCCAGCTCTGTCACAAAGGCTTTAAGCTCTAGTCAGTTTCATGTCAATTACCCATTTGCCTCAGAAAGCCAGCAAGAGGAGGTTCTAGTTAGTTTCATGTCAAGTACCCTCTTGCTTCACTCTGTACTTTTCACTCCCTATGAAAAGTCTGCAACTTTTCATACAGAGTTAAAAGTACAGCGTGAAAGGTGGCAGACTTTTCACTCCATATGAAAAGGCTTTTCACTCCATGTCCTTGTGACAGAGTTGGCTCCTGATAAAGTTAGGTAATTTTAAAAAGTAGGGTCACGTAACTTTCCTTATGCTGTTTTTTGGAGGCCAGCGGCTGCTTGACTGCGCATATGTTAGTCAGCAGGATTGATATTTTAAATGCTTAATAACTCTGTTTTGGCTGCACCAATCATTATCACACTATACCAGCACTTGATCTAGATCTCACACTCCAAGGCTGTGAAGTCTGGGGGCTCAACTCATTCAGGAGCAGGAGATATGGATTGCTCAAAATCCTCCCCATGGGCTGAATGAATAAAAGTCATGCAGCTTTTCATATGAAAAGTAGGGAATGAGGCAAGAGGGTAATTGACATGAAACTGACTAGAGCTTAAATTCTTTGTGACAGAGCTGGCTCCTGATAAACTTACATGATTTTAAAAAGCAGAGTAATGTAACTTTCCTTATGCTGTTTTTTCTAACACCATAAATGGTAGTCAGTGGCTTCTCGACTGTGCATGCACCAGCCAGCAGAACTGATTTTTTAATGTTTAATAACTCATTTTTGGTGACACCAATCATTATCACACTACACCAGCCCTTGATCTAGATTTCACACTCCAAGACTCCAGACCAAAAGACCCAACTCAACAGTAGCCCGGGGGGGGGGGGGGGGGGCTGGTACAAGGGATTGTGGGAAGGGTAGTAGGTCTATGTCCCTACCCTGTGTTCCCCTCACTCTGCCCCCATTGCCCCTTGGCAGAGCTGCCATCAGTGGAGTAATTTTGGTTCAATGTTTGGCCATGGAGGGGGACATCATGCCTTATCATCCCCAGTTCAGCTGTATGGTGCCCACAGTACAACCCCCCTGCTGCTTCTGCCCAAAACCTGCCCCAACCTTGCTTACATCCTGCTCCTCCCAACCCCCTGACAGCTTCCCCATCTTGGGGCTTGAACTTGAAGTGCAGAACAGCCCTGCCTGGCTGCGTCTCCTCCCCCTCCTTCTGAGTGGCATCAATGGCTGTTGGGAAGGGGCAGCCGGGAGAGCCACCCATTCCAAAAATGAATGGGGGGAGCAATTCTGTAGGTTCATCTCCACCCCCACCCCCCACTATCCTTCTCTGTAGCATCACACCTACAACTGCCCCCTGGTGCTGGGGAAGTAAATCACAGACCTGGCTCATTTTGCACAAGCAACACAGACTAATGAGGTTTGCATATATCTGCATATTATTTGCATGCAGCCCCAAACATCCCTGTGTGGGGCTGGGGTAGAAGACTAGAACTGCCCTGCTAAGCGATGAACTTGCTGCCAATCTGAGGGGAGAGGGAACTGCCCAGCCAGTTTGTGCTCCAAGCCTGGAGTTCCCACCTTGTCCCATAGCTCTGCATCTCCATCCCTGATCCTGCCCCTTGGGATATGGCTATGATATTTTAAATATAGATATGAGGACTTTTAAATATGACTGAAATATGGATATGACTGTTAAAAACAGAGGGCAAAGATGGATATGACTTTCATGCCTATGGTTTTCTCTTTCTATCCTTCCTTACTGTATATCCACATGTGAACATATCACAAAACTGACGTGTGATATCTTTTAACATTCTCATTACTATATTAATCACATCTCCAAAAAACTGGAAATTTTCTAAAACAAAAAACTTTACAGTTTAAAAAACCATTAAAGGCAGAACCATTTCCAAACCAAAAAACTTTCCTTTTTAAAATCAGTTCACAAAATACATTTCCCCCTAACTTAAACTCCAAAAGACATGAAAATTAATTACAATTACAATAAAAAAAATATTTAACATACATTACAAAAAAATTAAATGCCAAAAACTATCACATTATTTATTTATTTATTTATCATTTCTTTATTATCATAATTTGACAACGAACAATTTATTTCAAACTGCCTTAACTCTATCCTTTTGAGCAGAATTGCATTGTACAGAACTGATTGGATAAAGTTGTCTACACTGACATTGTCAACAGTTCACAGTATAACGTGTATATAATTTGTATACATGTAAACGACAGAGTTAAGGCAGTTTGAAAAAGTTGTTTGCCATTGAATTATGATAAAAAAGAAATGATCAATAAGAAAATAATGTGATAGTTTAGTTAGTGATAAATAATAAGAGTAAGTATGTATGGTAAGGAATTAAGTATATATATTACATTTATGCTGATGGTAAATTATAGAATATAGATAGAAAATCTGTAAATAATTTCCATGCTTTTTGGCATTTAATTTTTGTTGTAATGTATGTTAAATGCTTTTTAAATTTGATTTGTAATTAATTTTCATGTGTTTTTGAGTTTAAGTTAGGTAAAATGTTTTTTTTTGAGAAATGGTTTTGAAAAGGAAAGTGTTTTGTTCGGAAATGGTTCTGCCTTGTACCGTTTTTTAAACTGTAAAGTTTTTTGTTTTAGAAAATTAATAATCTTATATTTACAAAAACTGCCTGCTAACAAGTCCACTTCTGCAATTGTTGAGTTACTGTGATATCGCAGAATATTCAGAGTTGCTACAACAGCTCTGAGAGAAGGAAAAAGTATAGAGGAGATCGATTACTTGTCATTTAAGTGTGTGGCAGTAGGGTTGGCCTTTAATTGTTGGTTTCCACTACCGATTACAGATGTGTGTTGTTGTTTTTCGTTACTCGGTTTCTCTCTGGTCTTTTTTGATAGCAAACTCTTTGATGCAGTCTGTTTCAACCTCTGCTCATTCAGTATCAATCTCATACAATGGGCCCCTGCTCCAGATTAGGATGGCATTCCAATACTAAGAACAGCTAAGTGGCATTGTCAAGAAATTCATGAAAACATATTGAAATATTACCTGTAGGTCAGGTCTTTTTTGAGCCATTTGGGAGATCCTGGAAAAGTGCTGTACTGGCCAACATCAGGTATGCCACACCTGGGCTTCTGCATCATCTCCAAGGTGTTGGAATCCAGCTTCCCGGTCACCTGCAGTCCGAAGAATGCCTGCATTTCCTTGATTTTGTCAGCCATGAGTTTAGTAGTGTCCTTCGTTCTAAAGACAAGTGTCCCCTCTCGCTTAAGGTTGTAGTAGTTTTCCAAATATTTCTGATGGGACAAAAATACATTTTAAATATTCTGGTTTCCTTTAGAATGTACACAATTAATTGAATAGTCACACAGATAGTCTAACCATAAACCTGTGATCTTAATACACTTGGTAAGGTATTATTTCCATCTGTTCAACTCATATGAACTACTTGCAATCATTACCTGAGCAAACTGAGTGTCTTCTTCTTTTTCAGGAATTACTGGCAACGCATGAGAAAAAGCAACACACAGTGCCATAAGGAATGGAAGTCTCTTCATTTTCTGCTTTACTTATGTGTCCTGCTTGCAGTTCAATGAAACTTCCAATTTCTGTCTACTCTATGCAGTGATCCAGTGTCCCTGTGTATATATAGCATTTTTGTGCTGTGTAAAGTCAACAGCAGCATGACTCACAGTTATAACATCCTCTGATATACCACAGAGGATACACAAAAATGTTAGTTTTAGCAGAAGAGTGACACATTACAGGTTGCTTCGTCTAAAACCCCCTGATTTGGCAATCTGTAACGGGGTGGTTGGGAATCCCTTCCTTCCTATGAGTGTGATATTACACCTGCTTAGTACCAGCCTTTTCTGCCAACATGTGTCCTATTGAAGTGAATGGAACTCATATAAAGTCTGAGGGCTAGTGTGTGTGACACAGGTAGCACTGTCAATAATTTCTATAGAGATTTAATGTACAAAGTGCTTTATAATCCTTACCTAGTTCCCCATCACAACAACCAGCAAGGTAGATTACTATTTTTCCAATTTAATAGATGGGGAACTGAGACTGAGAGATAGTGTGTTGGCCAAGGCAGTGAATTCATGGATAAGGCAGAATTTGAACCCTAATCTCCCAGGTCCAAATCTTATCTACACATTACCCAATAGGCCACACTGGTTCAAATGGGCTGACAATTTCAAACATCTGTACCTGAGGAAAGACCCTCCCCCACCCCAACTCAAATTGAGGCAACAATACAAAAGCCGTCTAAGGCCATTTTAAAACAAGGCGCTTAGAAGTGCCTCTGGAGCCCCGCATTCAAGAAGAAAGCCATGCGGGGAGTGTTTATACGCTCCCTGTGCTACCGGAAGTGACGTGTTGCCCGGTCTTTTCAGCGGCGGTGGCTGGAGATGCAGGGATTTCAAGAGGTGTGTTCTGTAATCCTGAAATTTGAGGTTTACAGAACGTGCCTCTTGAAAGCCCCACATCTCCAGTCGCTGCCAGTGAAGCGAACGGGTGGCACGTCACTTCTAGTAGCACGGGGAGTGTGTAAACACTCCTCGTGCAGCTCTCTCTTGAATGTGGTTGTCCAGAGGCGCTTTTAAGTGCCTCTTTTAAAAGTGGCCTGACTTATCAGAAGAGTTCAGGTGGCTATTCACATAAATTTCCCCTATAACAATGACATGTAAAACATAGCAAATATCAATCATAATTATCATCATCTTTATTTTTATATAGTGCCCCCTGCTATGGCACTCTGAGTGCTTTACATATAACACAATTTTAATCCTCATAACAACCCTGTGAGGTAGGTTAGGCTGAGAGAATTTTGTGACTGGCCCAAGGTCACCCAGTGAGTTTCTGGCTAAGGCACGCCTTGAACCAGGGTCCCCCCTACATCCCGGTCCAAGTACTGCGCACTTAGCCATTACACCAGACTGGCTCGCTCATCTGATTCCAATCCACAGAAGGCATGACTCCACATGGAGTCCTACCCTACTGCTTGGGCAGCTCTGCCTTTCAGATCCAATAGGGCCTGAAGCTAGGACTCCTGTGCATCTTTAAAAGGTCTGTAGGAGGTAGCCTCAGCTCCTGTTCTTGCTTTCCATTCTGGCAGTATAGGTGAGTATCCAATTGATGACCAAAGTCTCAACAGTGTACACAGTGCCATCTGCTATTGGGGTACAGTCAGGGACAGAACAGGACTTGAGAGAGAGAACGCTCCTTGGGGTTTTCTATCACCCAAAGGCTGGTGAAAGCTCAGTTGCCTCCCATTTTGTTCCAACAGGGATGGATTTGTGAATCTCTCTGAGTCTATCCATGTTCCCCAACAGGCATCCATGCAAGAGGCCCCTCCAGGGCACCCATGACCCTCCCTTATTTGCTCCTCTGCTAAGGGAAACTCTACATCAATCTGTAGAGGAAGTGACAGGGTGTGCTTCTTAGGGAGCTTAGTGAATAGACATGACTCTGCTCAGCATGTGATTTTCAACTATGCCTAACTCAGTCAAATCTAAATCACCGGCCTCTGGAACAACTCCAGACAATGTTCCTCAGGCCAAATTTCAGCTTTTCCATCTCCACCCCTGGAGTGCTAGAGCAAGCAAAACTATGTTGTAGTGGAAATAGTGTTTTCTTTCCCCCCCTTACGCTTAAAAATGATGAAACAACGTTGGCTCACTTTTCTTCTGTTTTTACCAAGAACCAACCCTGGGAAATTTCATTTTGTCTTAGAAGAAAGAAATTTCAGAAGGTTATGGGCAAATTAAAAGCAGGGGGTGGAATTGAAATAATTTAGTGCATATAATTATGGATACTGTCACAATGAGCCCGAGGGAAGGTGTTTGTCTATCCGGGAAAGTTAGGCTGCTTTTACACGAGTGCCGACCACTTGTTCCTGTAATTATGCACCCTGTAAAAGTGCTGTGGGCAGCGTTTAGATGTGCCTAGACTTGCCATGAACGCGCCTTATTTCTGGTCGTGCATTCTTTAAGACCGCAAATTAAATACCTCAATATCGAGGTATTTAATTTGCGGTCTTAAAGAATGCGCGACCGGAAATGCGACGCGTCTAAACACTGCCCGCGGCACTTTTACAGGGCTCATGATTACAGGTGTGAGCGAGCGGCGCTTGTGTAAAAGCAGCCTGGGTCTAGTTTGATTGACTAATATGGGCATTGGGCTGACAGAAGGAGCCAGGGCACTTTCCTCTGACTTCTGTTTGTCAACCATCTTCCATTCCCTCCCACGCCTCCCCTGCTCCCCCAACCGCCTTCATCCCTACTCCCTTGCTACCCCACATGTCTGGAACTCCCTCCCTGCCCTTGTCCGCCTTGGCCCTGTTGGAATTTTATTAATGGTCAAAAAACCAAAAACAGCTTGAATTGTTAGTAGCAACAGCTTAGTAGTAATCAACACCTTGGAGATTATGAAGCAGAGATCAGGAAAGGTTAAAGTGACACTCACACTAACTCACTATCTCTACTCCCAAATGCCCCTAGTGGTCATTAGGGTTTGTTGGTGCAAAAGGTGATGTCATCTGGAGCTGTTTTTCCAACAGCCCCCACCCTCCACACCTTCAAAACCCACCTCTTCCTCTCCGCCCTTCCTAACTCCTGCTAATCATCCCCACCCAGGATTATCCCCCACCTGTTATCTGCAAACTCCCAATTTACTGTAACCAAGCCAAGAACGTGTACCTGAGTTCTCGCATCCTCATGAATGTTGCTTCCCTTGTGTCTCCTTCTGTTCCCGTCTCCCCTTCCCCTGTTTTTAGATTGTAAGCTCTTGGGCAGGGACCGTGTCTATCTTATTCTCTGTAAAGTGCCAGGTACATCGCTGGCGCTATATAAAGGCGAATAATAATAATAATAATTAATAATAATAAATTAATAACCAGCAGGTGGAAGCAACACTACTGAGGAGGGCCAAGCATAAGAGCCAGGTGAAGCAGCATGGGGGTCCCAGCCAGACTGTAGAATCATTTCCAATCTTCCCCTTGAGCCCAGCCAATTCATTTTTCCTAGGGATGTGCAATTCAGGTTCTAACGAACCCACATTTCTACAAAAATGCCTCTTTGAGGGGAACCAAAATTTGGAAGGTTCCCCTCCCACCCGTGCCGAATTTCAGGTTTCCAGTATTGTAAACTCTCGCAAATTTATTGCAAGAGATGTAATTTTTAAGTCTCACTCACTATCTTGCAATTAGTGTCATTAATCTGCTTGATCAGGAGGCCTGCTCTCTGCCTCCCTCACTATGCTGCACTCTGCAGAGCTGGCCTGGAACCCAACAGTTAATTATCCGAGTGGGGTGGGGAGTAGGAAAGTCTCATTCTAGCTATGTGCAACACTCTAATCAGTCCTCGTTTCCAGGGGAACTGATATCAGGGGAGCACATAATGCACCCTAATTGGCCCTCCTAGGAACAGGGTCCTATTAGAATGTTATACACAACTGGGAAGACAGTAAATTATCTGAGTGGGGAGCATGTGGTGGCGGATGAAGTGAGGAGGTGGCAATGTGGGGCATGGAGCAGTCGGGGGGAGGAAACGTGGGGCACGAGGGGGGATGTTGAGGGTTTGGAGCAGTGGGTTGAGGAAACTTGGGATCAGAGGAGGGAATCTTGAGAGCTTGAAGCAGTGGAGGAGGAGAAAGCTTGGGGCAGGAGGGAGGATCTTGGGGGCTTGAAGCAGTGGGGGGAGGGATCTTAAGGCAGGAGAGGGGATATTCGGGGCTTGGAGCAGGATATGTCCCATTTATTGTGTATTGTTTATCATTTAATGTGTAAAGTGTGCTCTGTTCATTATCTGCTGTAAAACGTTCTATGAAAGACAGAGACAAAAAAACACACAAACACCACAGACTTAGAAACACAAAAAGGCAACCCCCCCACCACCGTGCACATCCCTAATTTTTGCACATTTAGTGGTCCAATACACTTCAGACCACCAGACCTTTTCAAGCCGTATGGCCACTGCTTGCCATTTGAAATGTAGGCTATCTGTACTTTGGGGAGGAGAACTGGCCTTAGTCCCTTAGCTACTTTCTACATCTCTACGTCTGGCTCCTTCCACACCACGTTTCATTCAATGGCACTATAGAAGCTGGATTATAAAGTCCTTATCTCTGCTGAAAAAGATTATAGGCCAGACTGCACCCAGCCCTCAGACAGTGACAGGAAGGTGTGGAAGGCCTGTCATGATTACCTGTGAACAAGCAAAGCTCATTTGCCACGCCCCGGAAACCGACGCCTCCAGATATGGTTTTTATGGTCCAGCCTATCAATGTCATTAAACAAAAATAAACACTAGTGTAAAGTCCTTGATATGAAAACGAGATCACTCTGAGAGTGAGCACAGTCAGAGAGGTGTTTACACATTACATAAGAACATAAGAAGTGCCATTAATGGGTCAGACCAATGGTCCTTTTGGCCCAGCATTCTTTCTCAGACAGCAGTGAGCCTCAGTTGCCTCAGGGGAGTACACAGCAGGTTTCAGTGGGGTAATCTATTTCTTGCCATACTCCTTCTCCTACTGACCATCAAGGTCCCCTGAAGGAGTAGAACTAGTAGCCCTTGATGGGCCTGGCCTCCAGAAATGTATCCAATCCCTTTTTGAAGCCGTGCTCTGGGCAAGGATGGAAAACTCACAACACCATAGAAATCTAGGAGGAAATAAAAAGTAATGTCAAAGTACTTGGGATACTTACTCCAGATACTCCTATTACACCTCTGCCGCATTTTGTCTCAGAAGGTCTCTGTTTATGAAACAAAACTTGCTAATACTGGCTGTGAGTTTTATGGTGATTTTTTTCTTTACACTAGCAGAAATAAAATCCAAGTAATTTCCCCCAGTATTTACAACTAAAGAGTTTTATGATGAAAACAAAATTCGTCTAACTCATAGCAAAACAATATTAGAAAATCTATTATTTTGTGAGGAAAATTTTTCCAAAGTCATAGGGAAAATTTTATAGAGCCCTTTGTCCTGTTGAAAAGGCGGTGTCTCTTAGGGTGTTAACAAACATGATGGTGGCCCAGAGGCCAGTGAGCCACTTACACAGGTTTTAGTGCCCCGTCAGATGTTTGCGTAGAATTGCTCCCAGGTGTGTCAGCAACAAACCTAGGCTGTAATCCTGGAAACTTTCAGGATTACAGCCTGGGCTCAGGTTGCCATCCTACTTCATTGGGCCAAAGTAGGCCACAGTGGGCTATACTGTTTATTATGTCCTGCCATGACCCGGCCCAGGTCGGGTCCACTATGGCTGGCCACCATGGTGACCATCATTGGCCACGATGGCTGGCTTTCATGGGGGATGAGGTTGGCCAGCTGCATATTCATGTGACTCCCTGCCCTCCCTGGCAACCTAACCATTGGCATGTTTTTTGTACTGGTGAACCCAGTCGGATTGCTGGTGTATTATGATGACGGTGCACTGCCATCACATCTATTAACACTCTTAGTTTCAAAGGGAAGTGGGCTAAGGTCTTAGGCTGCTTGCCCATGTTACTGTGTCGTCGAATCACCCAGGGAGGAAAACTCCTGGTGGGGAATCGTACGGTACGCTGTGCACATGGGTGCTTGGTTAAAAAAAGCATAATCAGCTGCGTCATGCGGCTTTTTTTTCTTACGATTGTCAGAGCTGGATTTTGAGCCCTGACAATCATAAGAAAAAAAGCCGAATGCACAGCTGATTATGCTTTTAACCAAGCGCCCACGTGCACAGTATGCCATAAGTTTCCCCGCCAGGAGTTTTCCCCACCAGGAGATTCGGCGATGCGGTAGCATGGGCAAGCAGCCTGAGACATACAAATAGATGCTGAAACTTGGTATGTTTATGATCGTCTATAATAAGTGGCACGAAAGTGGATGGAGTCCCAATACAGATTTTATACACCCACTAAACCTTCTATAAACTAAGGGTGATACGATGGGCCATGCCTGAAGTGGCTTATGTTAGACAATCCTCAAAAATAGGGGATATTGAACACTTCTTATGGTTTTGTGTTGTCATTCAGCCTTAGTGGAATAGAATATTAGTTTGTACAGAAAACCGAGGGGCGACAAAGGCTGTCCTTTAGACCTTGTGAATTTTATTAGGATTATCAAATACACACATCAAGAATGCTAATATCCAAGAGCTTCTCAAACTTCCATTTTTAGCTGCCAAGTATGTAATTGTTAGAAAATGGAAGCAACTAGCCCCACTTAAACTTGGGAAGGTTGAAATACTTCTGGTACATGGTCAAAATAGAGGGATGGACATATACATTCCATGGCAAGATAGAGACATTCCATAACATCTGAGACCCCTTTTTAAACCACGTGGATGTCACCGCACAGAACTCATTGTATAAATCTGTTATTCTGATTTATATACAATTCCCTTTCTCTTCCCTTTTTAAAATATGCATATTTTCAAAGTATATACATTTTCTTTCCTGCCTCTCCCTTCCTTTCCTCACCTCTGTCTTCCTGTTCTATGAATGAGTATTCCTACAAACCCTCCACCTCCTCTGTTAGACATATTTGTACCAGCATGTACCTTGATAGTTTGGCGTTCTTTGTAATTCATGCACAAATTGAGAAACTGAATGGTTTGATGAACTTTTATTGTACTATCGAATCAGTTAGGCTGAACGCCTAAGTAAACAGAATTATAATTTTTAACTGCCCACATTATAATGCTGTACTAGCCAGTGCAATGATCCGCCCACATCCTGTCTTCTCTGGGCAGGAAGAAACAGGTGAGGAGTTGGTGATTAGGTGTAGTCTATACAGAAGTAAAAGGGCAGTTCCTTCCGACTCTCCCTTCTGCCTCTGTTTGAGAGAACAGACTAAGTCTTTACATAATGTGGATTTAAAACTGGGGGGAGGCACATTTACCACCAGTATCTGGATTTCCTAGCTGCTGGATGAGTGGGTGGAGATGCTGCCATTTTGAGGGCTGGGGGAAAGGCTTTGTGGATTAAGGAGAGGAGCAATTCTCCCCCCATTTTGAACTGTTGTTACTTCTAGCTCTAAAATGACTGGCCTGGATTCATCTAAATGATGTAACTGGAAAATTAACTGGATGTAATTGGAAAATGACACTCAGAGAAAAGAAGAAAAGGCAATAGTTTATGCAGCACCAGTAACTGGCCTTTTAAGGGACATCTCCCATTAGTCCACTTTCAGGCAAATGGTTGCTACAGCCAGACGTGCAGGAGGTCACTAATAGGGCAACATATTTTCTCTGGTTCCTTCCATTCACCTGGTTGTTGGAAGACTCAAAATGTCACATTTTATGCAATTCTAAGGCTACAGAGTTTTTCCACAGATGGGTGAAATCCCTTTTCTAGCTGGAAATGCTGTAATTTCCCCACTGTGCACATTTGGAATGCCAGCTACAAGTATTGCAGGCAAAGCCTTTAGCAATTTTGGCTTCTGGAATGAAGAGAGGGATATCACAAGAAGGAAGAAACACACCCACTTGTCTAAAGTATTATATGTGCAGATACACACACAAACAATTCCCAGCTAAGCAGAGACTGCTTTCTTGTATTCGTTAATACACATCCATCGGCGCTGTGGGATGTAGGGAAAAGGTACTCTGCTGGACGCGCATGTTTGCCGGCAAAGATCCACATTTCTACCCTTCTCACAAGACGGAAGCTGTGCGTCATTTGAGTCTCAGACTTCCCCACGGTGCTGGCGGGTGCATATTAACGAAGAGATCTGAAACTGATTAGCCAGGACTGCAAACATGGGCAGTTAACTGAATCCATTATAAGAGACCAAATTGTAACTAGAATTAGAGATTCAAGACTGCAGAAAAGACTCTTGGAAGATGTGGACTTAACCTTAGATAAAACAGCGAGAATGTGACACTGCAAATAATGGAGGGAAAAACAGAAACTGCTATAACAAATAGAGAACATAGCAGACAAAAGGCCAAACAAGCAGAAATAAAAAAGCAAGTAAAAAAGGTGGGAAGATTTATAAACAACCCAATGGCAGAGGTTACAGGAGAAAGTTGCGTGAACTGTGGAAGCAAACACCCAAACAGACAATTCCCTGCTTTAGGGAAACGATGCAACACATCTAAGAAATATAATTATTTCACAAGAGTCTGCAACCAGGAGCAGCAGGTACTGAGAGCAGATTATCCCCAGTAAAGGGGTGTATGAACTGGAAGTAAAAACCAAAGATAGAGTTTGGGTAATTTCAGACGTTACAAAATCGCCTTTCACCACAGTGGATCCCTATGGTGGCGGCAAGTCCATGAACGTTTGTTTGACCCCTGCCAGATGTTCACCACAGTGAATCTCTGGTGGGGTGTGTGTGTGTGTGTGTGTGTGTGTCAAAGCTAACCATGGTTCTGAACCTGTGGCCGGCCGCAAGTCCAGAACCGTGGTTAGATTGGACACAATCAGGAAACAGGCAAAAGTAACGTCAGTTACTTTGCCCCTTTCCGGAATCATGCCCCTAACCACGATACGGGATTGGGCGCAGCGGCCCCTTCCCCGAACCCCGGTAGTGAACAGGCTGACACATCTAAAGGATGTCTGGACTGATCCCGGTCCAGGGTTCAGCGTGGCGAACCAAACGTCCCCTCATGTCTGTAATTACCCTTTGTAATAGCCACTGGGAACAAAGCACCAATTTGGGGTTTAAAAACATGCCAAACTCTGGGTTTAATTAAGAGAGTCTATATGGTCGCAAACCAGAAAGGCAACTAAATTGAAAACAAATATTTAGATGTTTTTGAAGACATAGGATACAAAATTGCGTTCACAGAGCCTAATTGTCCAACCAAGGAAGGTTCCTCTAGCTATAAGAAGTAGTCTGAAAGAGGAACTGGACAGATTGGTGGCATTAGAGATGATAAAAAATAAAAGAACCTACAGAATAGGTGCATTCATTAGTAATCATAGAAAAGAAAGATAGAACACTGAGAGTGTGTTTAGGTTCCAAGGAACTCAGGAAATACATAAAGAGAGAACATTTTCCAATACCTACAAGAGGGGGCATCTTTAGTGAAATGGATGGTGTCAAATATTTTTCAATTCTGGATGCATGCTCAGGATTTTAGCAGACTCCACTGGATGAGAAAAGCTCACATGTATGTACTTTCAATACACCTTTTGAAAGAGATACCATTTTCACAGATTGCCATTTGGCCTAAAATCATCAGCAGAAATCTTTCACAGGAAAGTGCAATAGATAATTGAAGGAGTCGAAGGTACCAAAGTGTATATTGATGATATTCTCATCTGGGGAAGAACTATAGAGGGACATGCTCAGAGACTGCAGAAAGTTCTAGACAGGGCAAAGTCAGCTGGAATGAGACTTAATAAGCACAAATGTAAATTTAAAGTAAAAGAAATCACATATCTGGAAGAAAGGCTAACAGAAAATGGAGTACAGACCGAGCCCAAGAGAATGCAGGCTATCACAACCATGCCTGCACCAACAGACAAGGAAGGAGTACAAAAGTTCCTCAAAACGTTTGGAATTGGAAAGACATTCCTCACCTTTCAATCTAACTCGGACATTTAGTGCATACCTATCTCAAGTACATTGATGGTCCCCATTGCCAAATGGCAACTGGGAAGGAGGGTAGGGTGTGGGCTCCCTGGCCAAGGCCCTGGGAACCCTCCCCACCTGCATCCACTCTGCTGCATCCACTCTGCTGTCCCTCTCCCTTGTAGGTAACCATCGTGTACAAAGGGGAGCTGCCCCTGAGGGCCGAAGGATGCCACCAAGGGACGAAGTGCCGTTGGTGGGCCGTTAGCGGACGGAGGTGGCGGAGGTGGCTACCAGGGACATTATACTTGCTCTGCAGAGCGCCCCTGCGTGCGTGGTGACAGAGGCTGGGATATTGCCTCGCCCCCCTCCCCTATGTGGGTGGGAGTGGGGTGTGTGAAGATATTGACAGACAGAGGAGTGGGGTGGGGTCCTGTGTGTATTGTGTGGGGAATTTTGACATCGGAGGGGTGCAAATTTGGGGGTTTGGGTGTGGTGTGGGGGTTGTTGACCTCCCTCTGGTGGCAGGAGGGGAGGCCAGGGGGTGGTGTGGAGGGGAACCCTTGGTGTGAGCAGGGCTGACCCTCCGGGGGGAGGGTTGCCTGTCGGTGGCAGAGGCAGGTAGGCGGGTTTAGGGGGGTGGGGTCCCTCTCGCCGGCCTGTTGGTGCAGCCTATGAAGGGTGGTGTCTAACAGGGTTCTTGAGGAGGGGAGGGGTTCTGCAGCTATCAGGGTTGTTACGGGTCGGGGGAGATATGTTCCCATGGGGAGGTGTGTTCCATCAGTGAGGAGGGCACAGCCTTGTGCCCATTCCCCTCTTGACTCCCCAAGCAGGTAGGTTGTGGGTCGAGGCCCAGGAGACCCCAGGCCTTAGTCTGGTGCTGCTGAATGNATGACTTTGAGGTGTTATTGCGCAAGCATAAAGAGGGCCACAGGGTAGAGTGATTTTTGCTTGACTGGAGGAAAGTGAGTCATCATCTGTCTGTCTTCTGTCGATGATGTTATGGCTCGATCCAAAATTCAGCCTCAAATGGGTGTTGTTCAGATTCTGATATCCATTTTCAAGTGAATAAGCTGTGAGTGCATGATGGGGAGGGGATGGATCATTTCCAGGGATCCATGTTCACGGCATTTCCCCCATTGGTAGTAATGAGGGAAAACGCAGTGAACACATGGCCCTGAATATTGCGCTCCTGTTACTTCCTCTGAAACACCCAGCACTGGTCACCCTCAGAGATGCGATGGTGGCCTGGATGGACCATTGGTCTGACCAAATATGACTGTTCCTATGTTTTTTATTTTTGTGACACTTGTTTTTAAATTAAATAGCAAGAAGGAGATTCAGCTCTGGTAACTGCACCACAGTAAGCACATCTTTATGGGTATCTCTGGGTGCTTTTAGATGTCCAGAGTTTTCAGAGTCCAAGAGAAACGGTGGGTGTCTTTAGACATAATGCTGTTCAGTGTTCTGTAACAGTTGTACCGTTACAGTGTTTAGACATACCATCAACACAGTGTTCATGTTCACCCCAAACACTGGAACTGAATGTTGCCAGGTTTTGACAGTTTAATCAGTGTTTGGGGTGAACACTGTGTTGAGGGTATGTCTAAACACTGTAACGGTAGGACACTGTGTTACAGAACACTGAACAGCATTATGTCTAAAGACACCCAAAGACGTCCAAGGGGTGGGGGGTTAGATGTTCTCCCCCCCCTGCCCCCCAATTCCGGAAATTGGCTGGTGCCATTGAAAACAGCTGACTCGCACATGGACAGAGATCTGGACTTATGAAACCCAGATATCAAGATTTTATAAGTCTGGATGTTCCATGCATGAGTATGCTGTTTTCAATGGTTCCCACTGCCGGCCAACTTCTGGAATCAGGTGGAATATCTACCAAATCGCCCCACCACCCCCACCTCCAATGCAACTTTGTTTCTCCCAGACTCTGCAATCCACAAGAAACAGTGCTCATCTGACAATGCCCAGAGATACCCATGAAGATCTGCTAACTATGGTGCAGTTACCAGAGTTGAATCTTCTTCTTGCTATTTAATTTCAAAACACTGGTTTATTTGCACATGATGAAGGTGTGATGGGCTATGGCCATAAGAAATGAGGCGAGGTCAAGGCAAGGGGTGTGAGCAGTGGTAGGTGCATTTTCTATATGTTAAACATCTGGACTGGGACTGGGAAGTTGGCAGCAATTGCTGTGTCCCCAGCCTGGCCAGTTCTGCAACCTGAAGGGTATGAAATCCTAAGGAAATCTCGAACAGCCATATCCTGACATTGGCCTTGTTTAGCTGTCATTAGCTGGTCTCCGCTAATAGAGGGAATCCTTAAACTCCCCTGTAAAGTTCATTTTCTCTCCTGCTTGGGTCCTAATCTCAAGAGATTACTTTGGTGGCAAGATCCTGCTATTCTTTTCAGAAAACCAATATGTCAAACCTAGTTTCTGGTGCTCAGCACTGCCTTAAATGATGGGGTGGTACATAATCTGCACCAGTGTGACTCAAAATGCCCCTGCAATATCTCCATCTTTTCACTGCTTCCCCTCTTCTCTGCCTTACACCAGCAACAAATTATCACACCCCTGACACCATGAGCAGGGATGGAACCCAGACTGGCCCTGTCACTTCTCTACTCTGGCAGGCATGAGGATTGACTGGGCTTACACCTGTGCTTACACCTGTGCCCCCAGAACTAAATCTGGATAGTCAATGCAGTTGTATAAGGGAAGTTCCCACTTCTCTGAAATGGGAAAAGATGATGACTCTAATACATTACACTGTAATGTTATTATTAACCACTGGAATTAAGCCTCCCTTACAACCCCTCTTTGGATACTGATAGAGTTGAGCAGGTCAGGAAGTTTCCTGGAGGGATTTAGGATCATAGAGTTGGAAGGGACCATGAGTGTCATCTTGTCTAACCCCCTGCTTTGATGCATGATGTCTGCTACACTGTACCCTTGTTATAATATGTTTTAATATAATGCAAATTCAGTTATAATGCGGTAGGGGACATGACCCCCAATTTGCAAACACAAAGGGAGCAAGCCTTCATTCATTCATTCGTCAAAGAGCCCCTTGATCACAGGCAGTCAGATTGGAGATTTGTCATAAGCATCACCAGACTTGCATTGTCTAAGTTAATGGTCCATTACAGCCACTCTCCAGGCTGGGAGGAATGTCCCTGCCACTTAGGGACCTGATGATTCATTGTCTCTTAAACAATATAGTTCTTCTGAGTCTTTCCCCTGGAGAAAAAAGGCCTCTAATTTGTCTGCTGTCCATCCGCATGAGCGGGTTCTGCATAGCCCAACACAACACATTGAGTGAACTCACATGTAACACTGCTAGAATCCGATGATCCCTGGATCACTGTTGGGTGTGAGTCAAGTCAGCCAAGTTCCAGCCCCGCTTTAAAATTGGATCTGATGATTAGATCTGAACTGGTTATGGATGGGGGGCAGAAATGGTTATGGGNAGGAATTTAATTTCTTTTTAAAAAACTGATTGAAACAGCCCCAACACTTAGGTATTTTGATAGTAAAAGGCAAACCAAAGTGTCTACAGATGCCTCAAAAGAGGGCATGGTGGCAACCTTATTGCAAAAATACTGGAGACCAGTAGCATATGCACCCAGAACACTCAATGAATCAGAGTACAACAGATAAAAAAGATACACACAGATAAAAAAGGCAGCGTTAGCCCTGGGGCATGGATGCAAAAAAAAAAATCACGTGTTCCTCTATGGGAGGCCAGTCATAGAAGAAACGGACCACAAGCCCCTAGTATCCATTGCAAAGCAGGGGCTAGCGTAAATGCCTCCCAGACTCCAGAGACTTTTTTTTCAGCTACAGTAGGACTTGAAATTGGAATATACACCTGGAAAAGATCTGGTGATTGCAGATACCTTGTCCAGGTCATTTGACAAAACTGTTAATGAAACTGAACTGGAATCTGATGTTGTGCATCATCAGCTTGATAAAAAAAGAGTCTGGTCCAGGATCAGATGAGATGTGGAAGAGGTTTGCAGAGGCTACAACCCATGATGAGACACTGCAGAAGGTAATCAAAGCCATCACCACAGGGTGGCCTGGCCTGGACATTATATACCAAGCCCGTATTTTCAGTTCAAAGCACAGCTTTCTGTGATTTATGGCATCTTATTTAGAGGTCATAGGTTGGTAGTGCTAAAGAAATTACAATCAGAAATGCTCATAAGAATACACGAAGGACATCTAGGCACTGAAAAATGCAAAAGGAGGGCTAGAGATGTATTATATTGGCCACTAATTAATCTTGAAATAGAAGATGTAAACAAATGGGCTACCTGCCAGACGTACAAGCCAAAAAATAAGAAAGATCCAATGTGGGTAAACAAAGACAAGTTAGAGCCATGGCACAAAGGGTGAAAACAGACATGACGCTAACTACCCTTTAACCACCCTTGGTGGTTATTTATACATGTTGCAGGGCTGTATTGGTGCCCTATGCAGCCCTGCAACATGCATAAATGACCACCAAGGGTGGTTAAAGGGTGGTTAG
>QEPC01008045.1:21020-39368 GCA_003113815.1 Sphenodon punctatus | reverse complement strand
CCTGGACGGGGGAGGGAAAGTGTTTGCTTTTTTTCTGGGTTTTTTTTTAGATTGTGGCCATACATTTGAATGGCTGCAATGTAAAAAAATCCGGCACAGGGGGAATCCGGTAAATTCCCCCAATTACCGGGGTAATCCGATACTGCCGGTACACCCAAAACCCGGCAGTATCGGATACCGGATCATCCGGTAGTCCCACCCCTACCATACACATTTATAGCTACAACTTCTTTATTGTCCATACAATTTGCATGACACCTGTGAATATTATGTCCCTTCACAAGCTTAAATACTTCTGCCAATTTTCAGAAAGATTGGATAAAGGGTCCTGATGGTATAAGACATTAACTTGAAAATACATTTCCAGCTGTAACATTTTTATATTCCATCATGTTTCAGGACATTTGGTAGGAATGTATCAGATACCTTCCCTGATATCTCTGCCAAACTACAGGACAATTTGATAAAGGGACCCAATTTTATAAGCAATTGAAGTTGTCCCCTTGAAGACCATTATTCAGATTAAATAGCTGCACATGCAGTCAGAGGCAGGCACCTGGGATGGCAGGGGGAGGGAGGCTGTAGGAGGGAGGATGTGGAGCAACCCAAAAGACTGACAGACACATTCACTAGCCAATTACTGCATGCTTCCAGCTTTACAGGACCAATTGGTAGTGGCTTCGAGACGGGGATAGGAGGCGGCCCTCAGGTGGGCATAGAAGGGACATAACTGGGACTTTGGGGATAGCATCCCAGCAATCAGGAGACATAGTTTACACATCCAGGCTGGCCAATTATCATCACAATCACATCCTGTAGCACTGTGACAGAGGGCATAACACAAATCTCTATTGGCTCTTTCCTAAACAGATGCTTCTGACTTCCTAGTAACAAGTGTGGGAGAGATGTTGGGATGGTCACAGCACAGAATGAGGATATTTGGTTGACATTTCTGCTGGCCAATTGGCATCACAAACTGATCTTATATCACAGTGACACGGAAGAGAATCCCTGGCAGGGATTCCATTGAAACCAATGGAAAACAAAAACAAAAGCAAAAAGGAAAACAAAAATTTGATATTTATGAAAACAAAAATGACAGATTTAAATAACAAAAATGAAAAATGAAAACAAAAACATAGGCCCTGGTGCGCACCTCTAGTACTCAGGAAATAATGTATGTCACCTTATGAGTCCCACTTGATTCTTCAAAAGGGGACTTGTGTTGATGGAGCATTCTGATAATCTGGTTGCCTCTCAATTGCTCAGTGCAGTATATCTTCCCATATTTGCACCTCCCATATCCAGACACTTCTTTATTCAGCATGCTTTATATTTTCTTCCTTCCGGACAAAATTAATAACCATCTCATATCTGGATGTCTCTCTAATCCAGATGTGAAAGCATATCCCTTCAAAGGGTTCAGGTGTGGAAGGTTACACTATACAGTCAAACCTTGCTATCGACACCCTGATTACATGTATTTTATTCAAATTTATAACTAACTCAACTTCAAGAACTTCAAGTTTATTGCCAAATCCTACTATAATAAATGTCCTGACAAAAAGAGCTTTTGCTCTGGCCCCAGGGGGGGTTCTATTAATTATACTGTATTTTCAGAAGTCATTCTCTTGCCTGTTCTTCCTTATAGAGATTAGCACATAAAGGTGTGCGAGACGGACGGGGTGAAAACAAATGAGACATTAGCCCACACCAGGTGCGTGTCCACTTGCTTGTTTATTAGGAGGTCACCAGATGTTAGCCCGCACTCGCTATGTGGCCAGCACCCACCCACCACTCACTGTGTCTTCCAGGAGATTGCGGGCCCACCAACCAGGCAAATGCAGGCTCATTGGTGCCCATGTGTCTGCGCCTTGTCAATTAGGTTCGCCCGCAGCCTCACCCGCATTCAGGTCTGTCAGCATCATAGAGTAGTGTCAAGGGCACCCGACCCGCTGACAGGCAGGCCGGGGAGAGGGAAGAATGTTAGTGCGCCTGGCCAGCTGACAGGCAGAATGGGGAGAGAGAGAGTGAGACAGGGGGTGCAGGAAATGGGGGGCTCCTGCCCCCCACCCCTGCCCACCATCCACTCCTGGAAGCTTAGAGCATTCAAGGAGTGACTGCTTCCTCCTTCTCTTTCCACTCTTTCTGGTACCACTGAGTGGAGGCTGCTGCAAGCACCTAAAATATGTGCAGGGGGCTGCCCGTTTATTAGGTTGGACACGCTAAACCTGTGAGTGGCAGGGTGAGGGGTGCCTGCAGTGATCAGACACTGACTCTAACGGGCTAACTCCCCATCTGTTTTCACCCAAGGTTTCCCTCCTGTATCTGTGCTGGATATTTAGTTTGTGGATCCTTCTTTGCAAAATGGCTGCTTCTTTATTGTAAAGCAGCGGTTCCCAAATGGAAGCTCAGGACCCTATGTGGGATGAAGTGAGACCCAGAGTGTCTTTAGACATAACGCTGTTCAGTGTTCTGAAACACAGTGGCCTACCGTTACCGTGTTTAGACATACCGTCAACACAGCGTTCACCCCAAACACTGATTAAACTGTCAAGACCTGGCAGCATTCAGTTCCAGTGTTTGGGCTGAACACTGTGTTGGCGGTATGTCTAAACAGTACTGTAAAGGTAGGACACTTGTGTTACAGAACGCTGAACAGCGTTATGTCTCAAAACACCCCTAGAGGCTAAGCTCTTCCGTGCAGAGACTTTCCTCATGCCTGTGTCAACTATGTCTCCCAGGCTTCATCAATCCATCCTGATAACAATGGTATATGGAATAAGTGGCTCCAGGCCCCTTTGACTCAGTTTGTTTGGTGATAACAAATACTGAATGTCATGGAAGTAGGTCACTCTGAGACCTGCTTTCTCTCACTTTGGTTTCAGCCTTGCATCGGAATTGCATCTCCCTTTGAGCTAGTCGCTGATATTTGCATGAGACTAAAGGTTCCTGCTTCAAGGCATGGAATGATCCTTGTCTGAGATAAGGTTGAAATATCCCCTTGTGGGACAGGACTAGTTGCATTGTGGGAATTTTGTGCCTGACTCGGAAGCAGCTGCATTTGGGAGGGTTGGTGGGTCCACTGGACAGCATACTGCCCTCGGCACTGCAAGTACCAACTTCTGATTCTGGACTTAGTGGATAACTTTGGGCAAATTATTCAGTTTCCCATCCATAAACAGAACTGCTGACATCAGGCCTGGCCAACCAATCAGTATAATGTGTGCATGATCTGCTTCTGTTGATCCTGGCACTGAGGATAAAGTGAGAATGACATAACACTCTGGAGCAGCCATGTCATACCCAGGACACCTAACATGCATTCTTTTTCTATCAGAGACGGATTCTGCATTCCTCAGACCTTTCAAAGTCCCATTCACCTCAGGACTGGATAATTAAAAAGTCCTTTTATTCTCTCCCTAGACAGACTCATTCAGATCATATTTTTAAATCATACAAAAATGATACAGTCTGACACCGAGGTAAATCAGGATTAGATCCCTTATGTCTAGGGAGTGCTACTGATATAAAACAATTGTAATGAGGAAGGAATCTGACCTCTCCATCAAGGTATCATTAAAGTTTGTGAATACCAGAAAAAATAAAGGATATCTACAAATGGAAGTTGGGAGAATAAAGCAAAAATTATTCTCAAATATTAATTTAAATTAGAAAGTTAGTTTTGATTTAAAGATAATCATAATCAGAAGGGGGAGATATATTTTAGAAATCTACCTTTATTAACCATTTGAAAACATTCATGTATCAAGTTACAAAAAAGAACAAAAGAACTATGCATTGCTTTGCAAACCACTCACAGAGGACTAGTAAAAATCTTCCCCTGGGATTTTTCATTCTGTTTCATTCTACCTTCTTGTTTTACACACCGTAGAATCTGCTTGTTTCACAGTCATTTCCCTGTTTTTCTTCTTTCAAGAAACAAAAGTTTTCCTGAACAGCAAAATATGTGCAAAATTCCCACTGATATATTTTGGCCAAACAAACTTTCTAGATCACTGAATTTGTGAGGAAAAATATTCCCAGGAAAATGTTTACTCAAAGAAGATACTCAAAGACTGGCAGAACTCCTTTGCATCAGAATCAGGCCATGGGCCACAAACCACTTCCTCTGGAGTAGGGCTGATATGAGAATCAGTTAATTTCTTGCGAAAATCTCATGAGAATTGAGAATCATTACTGAGATCTGGGGATGATCTCAGTAAGGATTCGAGATCTCAGTCAAGAATTTTTCTCAATTCATCATTTACCATTTACCGTGATTCCATTTACCATATACTGCTTACCATGTATTGCATTCATCCCAGTAATACGCATGTGCAAAATTGAACAACATTTAAATCTGTTGAGACCAGAGCATCTGGATTCTACTTTTCTTATGTCCCTAGCCTAGGAGCAGGCCAAGAATTACATTACAAGAGGAATCTTCCTTATTTATAACGTAGACATTTCAATCTAGATAGGGGGTGTCATTAGACATAATGTCAACGGGTGTCTGAATGTGTGTTTTGACCTTGATACGAACACCAGTTTGGCACATTGTTCACCGCGTGGTGCTGCTTAGACACACCGCCCATTTTGGGGCAACTCTGTGCTTTGCTCGCCACTTGATCTCAGGACTCAAGCGCTGCCACCTCACTCCCCATGTTGCACCTGCTAACACACCACGCGATATCATTAGACACAACATTGGCCACATGTTCAGCTGAGACATGCAAATTTTACTTGTGATGCACTGGTGTTCACATTGCATGTTCAACGGGTGGCCAAATTGGTGTTGGGATTGTTATGGTGCTTACACACAATGGCCAAACATGTGCTTAGAGGTTTTGACACCCGATCTTTGTTATGTCTAAAGATGCCCATGAAAAGATTTAATTGAATTACATTTCTCTGAGGAAACAGTAATAGAAAGAAATAATGCTCCATCAGATAATCCAAAGTCATTATTGCAGGATCTTGCACAGCCATTTTATTTCCATCCATAGGCCTGATTCAATGGTGCCTCTTAGTTACATCTAGTAACATGCACAGAACTGGTACGTAGCAAACATGGGGTGTTAACAGATGAGACAGTAGCTCACAATAGCCCACATTGGATGGCTGACCACCTTCCCGTCTTTTAGGTGACCGCCATATGTTTGCCCGCACCTGCCACATCCCACCCCCAACCCCACCCCCCCACTCGTAGTGTCATCCCAGAGAAAGTGGAGCCCTCTGTTCGGGTGCATGCGGGCAAACACATGCAAATGTGCACACATGTGTCTGCCTCCCATTTGTTCGGGTGTGCGCAGCCTCAACGGGCGTACAGGTCTGCCAGGCGGAGAAACTAGACTGATCTGCGGAGCGAGCGCTTCCTCCACTCTTGCTCTCACAGGCGCCTGTTTAATTTCACTTTTTGGAGCGCTCCAAAAAATGAAAAACAAACAAAACAAGAAAACTGAGAAAAACCACAGCGGGGTCAGCTTTGCTGTGGCTGTGAGTCAGGAGACAGGGTAGGGGTAGGGGCTGGAGTGTGGCGCCTGCCCATCTGTCCCGTTTGTCATGTGGAACTTGCAAGTAGCAGCTCCGTGCGGGCTCCATGGAGAGACCCTGGACTCTAGCTGGATGACCTCTCATTTGGTTTCACCCATGATATAATCAGACTAAATGTGCTTTTCCCAGGGCAGTTTGTGTACAAATATGGTTGGGTGGCAGAATTTAGTGGGAAGTATGATTAAGTTTATTTCAAAAGGAGGAAGCAGATGGAGATAAGAAACCATGAGTACTAATAGCAAATGCTGTATGTAGACACTGAGGGCACAAACATGCCATCATCAGAGCACTTAGTTAGTTATTGTTTCTATAGGACTTCCAGTGTCCAAAGTGCTTTACAATATTTATCTATTTCATCCTCACAATAATCCCGTGAAGCAGATTATTATTATCCCCATTCTACAGCTAGCAAATTGAGTCTGAGAGATAGCAACTTGCCCAAGACCATATTTTTAAATCATGCAAGGATGATACAGTCTGACACTGAGGTAAATCAGGATTAGACCCCTTATGTCTAGGGAGTGCTACTGATATAAAACCATTGTAATGAGGAAAAAAGATCTGACCTCTGGTTTCCATCAAGGTATCATGAAAGTTTGTGAATACCAGAAAGATTAAAGGATGTCTACAAATGGAAATTGGGAGAATAACGCAAAAATTATTCTCAAATATTAATTTAAATTAGAAAGTTAATTTTGATTTAAAGATAATCATAATCAGAAGGGGGAGATAAATTTTAGAAATCTACCTTTATTAGCCATTTGAAAACATCATGTATCAAGTTACAAAAAAGAAAAAAGGTAAAAAAGAACTATGCATTGTTTTTCAAACCACTCACAGGGGACTAGTAAAAATCTTCCCTTGGGATTTTTCATTCTGTTTCATTCTACCTTCTTGTCTCACACACCGTAGAATCTGCTTTTTTCACAGACATTTCCCTGTTTTTCTTCTTTGAAGAAAGAAAAGTTTTCCTGAACAGCAAAATATGTGCAAAATTCCCACTGATGTATTTTGGACAAACAAACTTTCTAGATCACTGAATTTGTGAGGAAAAATATTCCCAGGAAAATGTTTATTCAAAGAAGATACTCAAAGACTGGCAAAACTCCTTTGCACCAGAATCAGGCCATGGTCCGCAAACCACTTCCTCAGGAGTAGGGCTGATAGGAGAATCAATTCATTTCTTGTGAAAATCTCAATAGAATTGAGAATCCTTACGGAGATCTGGGGATGATCTCAGTAAGGATTCGAGATCACAGTCAAGAATTTTTCTGATTTATCATTGACCATTTACCATGATTTATTGCTTTCCATTTACGATGATTTACCATGTACTGCTTACCATGTATTGCATTCATCCCAGTAATATTCAAGTGCAAAATTGCCACCACAGCTGTTCTACATACACACAGCCCTCTTCCAAGATGGTGCCAGCAGCATTGTCACCATTTTGGAAAAGGGAAGCCATTTTATGCATGCCCGATTCGAGGTCCTCTGGGTTTCCTGGGTGGTGACGATGGGGAGGGTGTTCTCAGTGGACGCACCTAGGCTGTGGAATTCCCTCTTGATGGAGGGCCACTTGGCCCCAGACCTCCCCTCTTTCCAGAGACAGTGTAAGACCTGACTGTTCTGGCCGGCCTTTGGGGAGGGAGACAGGTGGGGGAAGGGGGGTTGGAGAGGCGTTTGGGTTCTGCTCTTTTAGTAATTTTAATGAGTTTTAAATTTTAAGCTGTGATTTTAATTGTTGATTTTATTGTGCATTTTTGATTTGTTGTGCACTACTATCTGAGAAGGAGGGTGCGGGATAAAATACTCTGAAATGAATTAAAAATATATAAATTACCAGGATGAACACGGTGCACAGTACCAGTACACAATAGTTCGGTAAATGACGGTAAATGGTAAATCATGGTAAATCATGGTAAATGGCAAATAGTAAATCAAGAAATTCTCAACAGATAAAGTGTTCTGAACCGGGGGTTTTCTCAATGATTGATTCTCACTCAAAACGAGTCGAGAAACGTGATTCTTGGTAAGAACTGAGGAAAAATCAAGATTGAGTTTAAGACCTACTCTGGAGTAGTCCTGCTGAAGTCTGCAGTCTGCAATTTACAAATCACTTACTCTGGAACTGAAGCCCACACCACAGTAAGGGGTTTGGGGATCAGACCCGAATAAATTGCTGGAAAATTTCGGGTTCTTTTGAGAGAACAAAATCTAAATCTGTTGAGACCAGAACATCTGGAGTCTACTTTTCCTATGTTCCTAGTCTAGGAGCAGGCCAAGAATTACATTACAACAAGAATCTTCCTTATTTATAAAGTAGAAATTTCAATTTAGATAAGAAAAGATTTAATTGAATTACATTTCTCTGAGGAAACAGTAATAGAAAGAAATAATGCTCCATCGGATAATCGAAAGTCATTATTGCAGGATCTTGCACAGCCATTTTATTTCCATCCATAGGCCTGATTCAATGGCGCCTCTTAGCTGCATCTAGTAACGTGCACAGAACTGGCATGCAGCAAACATGGGGTGTTAACAGATGAGACAGTAGCTCACAATAGCCCACATTGGATGGCTGACCACCTTCCCGTCTTTTAGGTGACCGCCATATGTTTGCCCGCACCCGCCACATCCCACCCCCAACCTCACCCCCCCACTCGTAGTGTCATCCCAGAGAAAGTGGAGCCCTCTGTTCGGGTGCATGCGGGCAAAGACATGCAAATGTGCACACATGTGTCTGCCTCCCATTTGTTCGGGTGTGCGCAGCCTCAACGGGCGTACAGGTCTGCCAGGCGGAGAAACTAGACTGATCTGCGGAGCTAGCGCTTCCTCCACTCTTGCTCTCACAGGTGCCTGTTTAATTTCACTTTTTGGAGCGCTCCAAAAAATGAAAAACAAACAAAACAAGAAAACTGAGAAAAACCACAGCGGGGTCAGCTTTGCTGTGGCTGTGAGTCAGGAGACAGGGTAGGGGTAGGGGCTGGAGTGTGGCGCCTGCCCATCTGTCCCGTTTGTCATGTGGAACTTGCAAGTAGCAGCTCCGTGCGGGCTCCATGGAGAGACCCTGGACTCTAGCTGGATGACCTCTCATTTGGTTTCACCCATGATATAATCAGACTAAATGTGCTTTTCCCAGGGCAGCTTGTGTACAAATATGGTTGGGTGGCAGAATTTAGTGGGAAGTATGATTAAGTTTATTTCAAAATCAAAAGGGGGAAGCAGATGGAGATAAGAAACCATGAGTACTAATAGCAAATGCTGTATGTAGACACTGAGGGCACAGACATGCCATCATCAGAGCACTTAGTTAGTTATTGTTTCTATAGGACTTCCAGTGTCCAAAGTGCTTTACACTATTTATCTATTTCATCCTCACAATAATCCCGTGAAGCAGTTTATTATTATTCCCATTCTACAGATAGCAAACTGAGTCTGAGAGATAGCAACTTGCCCAAGACCATATTTTTAAATCATGCAAGAATGATACAGTCTGACACTGAGGTAAATCAGGACTAGACCCCTTATGTCTAGGGAGCGCTATGGATATAAAACCATTGTTGTGAGGAAAAAAGATCTGACCTCTGGTTTCCATCAAGGTATCATGAAAGTTTGTGAATACCAGAAAGACTAATCCCCCCACTAAGCGCCCTGTGCACTGTGGGGAACTTTGTGCCCACCTCTCAGAGGAATGTGGCACAGGGTTTGGGGGGAGACGGATCTTTCCCGCCATTCCTGGGAGTGGGGTCAAACTGGCTGCAGCGTTGCAAGCTGCAATCCGCTCGGGATTGCAGTGTGCAAGGCAGAGGCGGCGGCACGAAGAGGCGCCCCTTTCTGTTTGGCCGGTTATGGCTATGTGGTGTTGTAGTGTGCTGCGCAGCCCTTCATTTGGTCGGTGGTGCACTAGCGAAGAGGACGCAGGTCTGCTGCTCCTGTAGGCCTGTAGGCCTCGGGAAGGATCGGATCTCCCTCCTCCCCCCCCCCCGGGGGTTGATGCGGCACTTATGTGGTGGTGACAGGAGTGGCGGCGGGGGGAGTACCTTCTGGTTGTTGGGGTCCGGGATGTTCTGGGCTGCGGGGAAGGATTGCCCCCCCCCCCAAGTAGATGGAGTGAATTGGGTGGTGCCGTGTGGAGAGTGGTGGCTGGGGTAACATCGGGGCTTGGTGTGCCTGGGTGGTGCTGCTAGGAGGAAACCTAGGGTTGGTGATTACCGGAGGATAATGGGGGGGAGGAATCAAGCATTGGCTGTCGGCCCTGCACTCATGGGCAGGAGAAAGGGGAGTGGGCGTGCCAGTTCCCACAAGAGTGGTATGAGGCAGGTTGCTGGTGTAGGGAGGGGGAGAGGTGGATGGGTTACGCCAGACCCCCTCCCACTGGGTCAGTTAGGTGGTTTTGTCCCCGAGCAGGGTCTGCTGATGCTGGGGATTGGTGACAGTCTCACTGGGGAGGTAGGGTGGACTGTGGAGGTGACTGGGCCATCTGCCTTGGGGGATTTGCTGCAGCAAGCTGAGGCTGCTGTACAGCCAGGCGGCCCTGCTCCCCCTGGTGGTGCTTTCACAGTAGCGCAGCCCAGGCACCCTGGACAGGCTCCTCCAGTTGAGGGGTGCCAGGATGGTCAGGGGCAGGTGTTGTTGCAGGCTCTTGAGGCCAGAATGAAAGCGTGGGATGGCGTTATGGGGAGGTTGGCAGAAGCTGGAGTGTTGAGTGCTGCCCCAGGGCATGATTTGAGCATGGCGGCAGCTGGGGTTGTAATTCTGACTCTGTTTTGTCCCAGCCTAGCACGAGTGGAGAAGGTGCATGTGTGTCTGTGGTGGCTAGCGGGGCCTCTGGGGTAAGCAGCCAGGCGGTTGAGGAGCTTGCGAGAAAGGTTGACTGCATGGAGCAGCAGATATCCCAGATTGCAACGTTACTGGAGACTGGGGGCCAAGTGGCGATGACGCGTGTGTCTCCCGTCGCACCGGCCCAGGATGGGTTGCCTGTACAGGTGGCTACAAGCGTGAGGGATGGTGAGTATGTTGGGCAGAGCAGGTTGGTTGTTGGTGGCTGCAAAGGTGTTAGGGGCTCCCAATCGCAGGGAGCGAGTGGGGAGACCACGATACTGCCTGTTGCCAGCCAGGTCTCACCCTCACAAGCGGAGGGGACCGCAGGTGGGGTAACGGGAGCATGGGTGCAGCAGCAAGCACTAGGGGTTTCAGTGGTAAGGCAGAATCGTTTGGGTCAATTGCAGGTGCAGCAGGACCCAAACAGATTGATGTTGGCGGACAATGTCTGGCACCCGCATTCAGTGGTGGGTCCTACCGGCCACACCGAAATGGCAGGAGGAGGCCAGGGTCAGGTGGGGCTAGGTCAGGGTCCCCAAACGCAGACTCAGGAAGGGGCTGTAGGTATGGTAGGGATGTCAGCAATGCCAGGAGCGCCGGTGGGTGAGGTCCCCCCATTGCAGAGTGGGTACGCTAGGGTTTCTGCTCCCATTGGCGTGCACTTAACTCAGTCCACATGAGAAAAAATATGGAAAGGGGAGTATATTGATTTATTTGCTATTTTATTTTGTGACCCTGTGCCAGACCCCAATGCGAATCCCGAGCCCAGGGAATACGAAAGAGCAAAGCGCAGGAAGCTAGATCGGAACTGTGATAACTGGGAATCGGCATTTATAATTTATGCCGGGGTAATCATGCAGGCCTTTCCGGAGAGGGCTGTGGCCCTCTGGAAAATTTCAATATTGTGAGGCGGGCCTACTTGACTAAGGAAGGGTTCAGGTGATTATGGTATGATGAGGCCTTTCGGCAAAAATGCCTCCATCACACCAGATGTCAGATGGGATGTCAAACACCATGCTCTCTGGATCAAATACATACAGGAAAAAGACGTGGTCAGGGCGGACAGCAGCCATTTGATAGTGAAGGGTGGTGTACAGCCAATGGATAATTTTCGTGGCAAACCGGCCAAAAAAGGGAGCCAGGCGCTGGCATGCTGGGACTTCAACGAGGGGTCTCGGTGTTTTTGTGCCAGTTGCAGATTTAGGCATTCCTGCTTGCAGTGTGGAGGGCCTCACCCCTTCACTAACTTCCCTAGATGGAAGAGTGGGGGACAGAGGGGTAAGCGCCCCCTCTCAGGGGGTGAAGCCCGGGGGTGTGTGTGTCTCCCAGGCAGGTGCCAACAAGAATGCCAACGCCAGTTAGGTGGTGGGTGCTTAAGGAATTATTGGTTGATTATCTGTTAGAGGGAGTCGTTAGTTATGTAGTTGAAGGGTTTCGTTGTGGTTTTGAAATTCCGTTTCAAGGCGTTCGCAGGCACATGTCAGTGCAAAACTTGAAGTCAGTGGTGGGTTTGGAGGAAGTTGTTGAGCGTAAGATAAAGAAGGAAGTTTGGGGGGGCAGGGTCGCCGGCCCTTTCAAGAGTTTGCCTATGGGCAACTTAAGAATATCGCCACTGGGTTTTTTACCCAAGTAGGCCCCCGGGGAGTACAGACTCATTCATCATGTGTCATACCCCAGGGGGTCTTCTGTGAATGATGCTATCCCGCATGAAATCTGCACAGTGCACTACGCTTCACTTGATGTTGCAGTAGAACTGGTTCATAAGTGTGGAAAGGGTGCGCTCATGGCAAAGAGCGACATCAAATCTGCATTTCACCTTTTGCCAGTACACCCTAAGGACTTTGACCTGCTTGGGTTTTAATTCGGGGGGCAGTTCTATTATGACAAGGCCATGCCCATGGGATGTTCCATCCCATGTGCAGCCTTTGAGAAATTTAGCACTGCACGGGAGTGGATTGTGAAGTGTAGGGCACGGTCTGGTCATGTGACCCATTACTTGGATGATTATTTGTTTATCGGGAAAGCAGGGTCTCCAGAGTGTGGTGACTTGTTGGGCTTGTTTAAGGAAGTTGCAAATTTGGTGGGGGTGCCTTTAGCAGAAGAAAAGACCAAGGGACCTGCATCGGTGATGACATATCTAGGCATAGAATTGGACTCGGTCAGAGAATTGTCTCGGCTACCCGAGGCTAAGCTTGTTGAGTTGCAGATGGAGGTAAGGTCATGTATAGTGACTAGTAAAGTGACTTTAAGAGCACTGCAGTCATTATTCAGTAAGTTAAACTTCACTTGCCGTGTGGTTGCTCCAGGTGGGGCCTTTTTATTGCGTTTATACACTAGGACAACCACGGTATCATTGCCGCACCATCGGATCCGGGTGACAAGGGAAATGCGGGAGGATTTGGATGTTTGGTTAGAGTTTTTGAGGACGCACAACGGAGTTAGCCTGTGGCGTGAGTTGTACTTACTTGAGGCTGAATTACAGGTTCACTCTGATGCAGCTGGTGCGGCTGGGTTGGGAATTTATTTTCAAGGTTGCTGGTGTGCTGAGAGATGGCCCGTGCCATCGGAGGATTCAGGTATTTTGAGGGATTTTACCTTCTTGGAGCTATTTCCTATCGTGTTTGCAGTCCACCTGTGGGTGGACAGCTTTCAGGATAAGAGGGTCATATTCTGGTGTGATAATTTAGCAGTAGTGCATGTGGTGAATTCGCTTTCTCCTAAGTCAGAGAGGGTAATGCGCCTGGTTAGGGTGTTCGTTTTGTGGTGTTTGAGTCATAATATAGTGTTTTGTGCAAGACATGTCCCAGGGGTTAAGAATGAGATAGCTGATGCCCTCTCTCGTTTGCAGATGTGGTGTTTTGGGGCGCTTGCTCCCTTCATGAGGAAGGATCAGGACTTCATCCCCAGACAGCTTTGGAGCCTTGGAGGCTAGAACTGATGGACACGGTGAAGGGTTCTGTGTCCTCTGTGACCTGGCTTGCGTACGAGAGGGCGATCAAGGAATGTTTAGGGTTTGCCTGGGTCAGAGGTTGGGCGTTATTAATCCCAGTGCCTTTGGATCAGAGGGTGCAGTTCGGGCTCATATTGCACGGGAAGGGGTTAGCGGCTGGTACTATAGCTACCAAATGGTTTGCTTTGACTTTCATGTCTAAGGGTAAAAACAGACATGATGCTAACCACCCTTTAACCACCTTTGGTGGTTATTTATGCATGTTGCAGGGCTGTATTGGTGCCCTATGCAGCCCTGCAACATGCATAAATAACCTCCAAGGGTGGTTAAAAGGTGGTTAGCGCCATGTCTGTTTTCACCCTAAGATGGTGGGGGTGCAGGATTGCGATGTGGCCTCAGTACTAAGGGCAATGATTGTCTCATGGAGGAAGCAGGGCCGTGTTCGGGTTGATAGCAGGGTCCCATTGTCCCCCAAGATTTTGGCTGACATTGTAGACAAGCTGGGGGAGGTGTGCCATGATCCCAGGGAGGTCTGTTTGTTTAAGGCTGTATTTGTGGTGGCCTTTTTCGGGGTCATTCAAATTAGTGAATTGGTTGTGAGTTCCAGGAACGATAGGACAGGAAGAGAGTTACAAGTTGGCGATGTATCTATGACTGGGGTTGGCATCGAGGCTCGTATTCGTTTTTCGAAGACTGATCAGTTGGGAAGAGGTTTGAAGGTGGCACTTGCCAGGTCTATTGAGCTACTTATCTGTCCAGTGGCATGCATAGAAAATTATTTGAAGGTTAGACCCATTTTGCGAGGATCATTGTTTGTGTATCAGTCTGGTCTGCCGTTAACTTGTTACCAGTTGGCAGTATTAAAACTGCCAGTTACCAGCTGGCAGTTACCAGTTTGGCAGTATTAAAACGCTGTTTGTTTTTACTTGAGTTGTCTGGGGTGGTGTTTAGGTCCCATTCGTTTAGGATTGGGGCAGCTTCATCGGCAAAGTGCTTTACAATACTTATCTATTTCATCCTCACAATAATCTTGTGAAGGAAATTATTATTATTCCCATTCTACACCCACAACCATCACCTCTGTGGGTGAAAACAGACATGACGCTAACCACCCTTTAACCACCCTTGGTGGTCAGTTATGCATGTTTCAGGGCTGTATAGGGCACCAATACAGCCCTGCAACATGCATAAATAACCACCAAGGGTGGTTAGCGTCATGTCTGTTTTCACCCTGTCTTGTCGGGATTTAACTTCAGGCAGTTCACCATCATCCAATCCCCCACAGCCATCAAACACTGGGTATGCACCGAGACTGCTGGGCTTGAGTTGGATGAAAAAGAGAGATATAGCTGGGTGTCATCAGCATATTGATGATACCATACGCCAAACTCCCCAACAACCTCCCCCAAAGGCTGCATGTACACATTGAACAAGAGAGGGGACAGGACAGAATCCTGCGGGACTCCACACTTGAGGCCCCAGGGAGAAGATGAAAAATCACCCAGGACCACACGTTGGGTTCTCTGTGCCAGGAACGAGTGGAACCATTGAAGAACGGTCCCACCAATCTCTGTCCTGTCCCGCAGCCAAGTCACCAACAACTCATGATCTACGGTATCAAATGCAGGATCAACAGGGTCGAACGACCCTGGTCCAACTCACGGGAGAGGTCGTTGACCAAGGTCACAAGCGCAGTCTCCATGCCATATCCCAGACGAAAGCCAGACTGAGGGATCGAGAAATTTAATCCAGTTCAGATGCTCCTGCAGCTGCTGGGCCACCTCCCCTTCAATAATCTTCTCTAAAAAGGGAAGGTTAGAGACCGCCCGATAGCTGGCCAGGACACCAACATCCAATGATGGCTTCTTGAGTAGGGGCCACACCACAGTCTCCTTGAGACAGTCTGGCACCCTCCCCAAGGGAGGCGTTGACAATCCCCGCCAGCAATGGCCCCAATGTCTACCTGCTGGTCTTGATCAGTCAGGACGGACATGGATCTAGTTCACAATAAGTGGCTTGAACAGTCCTAAGAGCATCCCCCGCATCCGAGGGCAACACATTTTGAAATTCATCCCACAAAACAGGACAAGACAGGGGTTCTACTGCCTCTGGGTCACCTTCTGCTAAAAATGTTGCATCGAAACTGTGGTGGATTTGAGCAATTTTATCTGCAAAAAAGTCCACAAACAAATCACAGCAGGCATTTGATGACTCTAAATCCAGAAGGGAGGCTGGACTGACCAGCCCCCTCACCACTCGAAAAAGCTCCTCTGGGCGGGACTTAGCGGACACAATGAAGGCAGCAAAGAAAGTCACGGCATAGGTACACAACCAGACTCTATGCTGCAATTGGTCAACTTCAGCATGCAAGTGACGCCACCATCACTCTAACCGCCGCCCTTCCCGCTTCATCCACCGCAGCTCCTCTGTATACCACGGGGACCTGCATTGTCAGGAGTTCAGGAGCAGATGTCTGGGAGCCACCCGGTCGATTGCCTCCACCAACATGGAATTCCACATGGTCACGAGGTCATCGAGTGAGCGGCCATTGAGATCAGAGGTAACATCCCCTAGAGTGGTCTGGAACCTTCCAGGTTCTATAAGCCATCGGGGGCGAACCATCCTAACCGGTTCTGCACCCTCCCGGGGGCCGACATGCACCAGAATACCAGCCTGGAGGAGATAATGATCCGTCCATGACAAGGGCACTGATGACACCTTCCCCACTAATGGATCCCCCGCCTCAAGGCCTGTGCAAAATATCATGTCCAGGGTATGTCCTCCAACATGTGTGGGACCCACCATTCTCTGAGACAGGCCCATGGTAGCCATGGCGGCCATGAACTCACGCTCTACCCCTCCAAGACTGGCGTCGGCATGGATGTTGAAGTCCCCCAGGACTATTGCCCTGGACTATCAATGCCAAGGTTTGGTTTAACTAGTGGGGGTTGGCATCTGAGCTCCCCCTAGTTGGCATTCTTCAAAAAGCTCATCCAAGATGAGATGAACCTCTGGTGAATGATTTGATCCAGAGGCCCACAGCCAAATTACTTGTAGCTGGTACTAATTACTCTTTAACTTTGTCTAGCTGCTGCATGACTCAGATGTTTATCCAAAAGAATGACTGCATGATTAATTCCTGCTTGGAGCCCTATTATATTCAGTAAAGAGCAGGATGGGAAATTTTCCTTGCCCCGCAGCAGTCACGTACCCATCTCCCACACCTGGCAGAGCTATGCAGATAGGACTAAGTCAAGACACACAAAAAGCAGGACTGTAGGGCACAGGAACATTGTTTTATTATGTTTATTGGTTTGGATTTAAATGCTGCTGCAGGGAATCGCTACCATGGAGCAGTTGAGTCCAGGCCCCTGAATCTGAGGGGGCCATTTGCAAGCAGGTTGAGCACCATAAAAAATGTTCAGAGGGGAGAGGGGAGGGAGCAGACCAGCATAGACCTGATCAGAAATTCTTGGTGAGTGTGCTCCTGTCGGAAGCAGGGCATTCACCGAGATTTGTGCGACACGGAAACTTACCGTCTTTCCCACTGTTTTCACCGTTTTACAATATTTTTTGCATGTTGAATCTGGCTGCAATGGGCCAATCTTAAGCCCTGTGTGTGCTCCGCATGCAGTCCCAGGGGCTGTGGAGATGAAAACCTGCCGTCTAAGCACCAGTGAAGTGCTGGAAATTGCCAAAAGTGCTGTAAAACTGTTGTAAAATTCCCAGAAAGTGATGAAAAAGTCACAAAAGGCAACAGAAAAGTCCCAGAAAGTGATGCAAGTGACAAAAACAATGGGCAGAGGTGCAGAATCACTGGAAACTGACAAAGTACCAATGGATGCTCACAAGTGCTCCTGCAAGATCGGTATTTCCTTTTGGAACGGAACACTTGCTCTCATCTGAGTCCTAGTGCACCCACTCCACTTCTGTCCACTCTGAACATTTCCTAGTAGAAGTTTTCAGAGTGGCAAAGTGCTTGCCCTACCCCCACCCAATCTTAAAACTTCCTGGCGGGGTTGTTGCCACTGGGAGCTGGGGTGACAGCATCTTCATGAGTGAGCCCCAGCACCCATCTTAGAGACTACTCCACGACTTTGCCCATAACTGGGATGTGAGCCCTCGCTCCACCACAACCATGCTATGCCTCTGTGCTGATGAAGGACAGGGAATATTTAGAGCATTCAATTGTCTCTCCTCACATATAGCCTGGCAACACACTAGCAGAGTTTGGAGTTTATTGTTGTCATTGATGGGAATTTCCTTCATTGTGGGTTTAGTAGTGGAACCTTAGATGCCTTAGGGGCAAGGAGGAGGCGACTTGCTCGATTGTTCCTAACCTGGAGGCCATTACATCTTCACGAGGGCCAGGTGAACAGGATGAGGCTCTTTGCCTTGTTTCTTCCTACATGTTTGATGGCTCTGACAATTCATAGCTAGGACCCAGAGCGCATTACAGGTTATGAAATTTCATGAGATATGGATCAGCAGTTCAAAGCCTGGAATGCCTCCCACTTGAGGGGACAATACACCCTGTTTCCATAAGCAGCTCAGCATAGGGGCCTCTTATTCCACCATCTCAGGGCAAATCGGGAATGGACTTGGCCCTGAAAACGGCTGCTTTTGTCTTATAGCCTTGTCCTGCCACCTGTACAGCCTGGCTAATTTACCTCACCTGTCTCCATGCACTGCTCTGCTACCATGTCCTGGGTGGACATGCCTCATTTAGTCATGAACCTTGCACCCCCATGCTTCTGACCACACACCCCAGCTAACCTTCTGACTTGACATCTCTCTCAGACTGTTCTGCCAGCTTTTACTCTACTGGGTTGGTTATTATTATTAATTATTATTATTATTATTATTATTATTAACAAACATTTATATAGCACCAGCAGTGTACCTGGCACTTTACAAAGTAATCAAATAGACACGGTCCCTGCCCCTAGGGCTTACAATCTGAGAGACAGGAGCTGGGGGAGAGACATAGGAAGGGGAACAGAGGGAGAGACAAGGGG
>QEPC01008045.1:6058-20920 GCA_003113815.1 Sphenodon punctatus | reverse complement strand
AAAAAAAATCCCGGCTGGGCAGGGTGGGTGGGGGGGTGTCCCCCCTTCCACCCGTGCAGCCTGGACTCGGGGAGGGTTTTGGTGGGGTTTTTTTACATTGCGGCCATTCATTTAAATGGCCGCAATGTAAAAAAAAATCCGGTACCAGGAATCCGGTAACCGGACCGGATACCGGGTTGAATCCGATAATGCCGGTACGCCCAGTACCGGCATTATCGGATACCGGAAATTCCGGTAGTCCCGACCATAGTAGCAGACGTGACAGAGTCCGAGGAAGTGATCCAAGTTTCAGTAAGAGCAAGGAACTGGAGGGAGCGAGAAAGGAAAAGATCATGGTTATTAGATTTTGATTGTACATATATGATGCACAGCACTTGGATGCTTGTTGATGAGCATTACATAAATACCTACACTAAACTAACTCACTCACTCGTCTGTGCCAGTGCAAACTGTTAATTGTTCTGGAACCACAACTGTCTGGATTTTGCTCTTCTAAAACCCTATAGGCATCTTCAATTAGCCTTTGCCATGTGGTGTCATCACATCATTTCTTCTCCTAATGTTTCCATTTTTCCACTGAAAATTATTTCAGTGAATTGTGCTGGCCATTCCCTCAATCATTTAGCAATAGATATAGGAGCACAGAAGCTCCTATACTGCCTCAGGCTCATAGTCCATCTAGCACAATATCCTGCCTCTGAAACTGACTAACAACCAGTGCATCAGGCTGGTGCAAGATTCTCATAGGGTGTTAATAAACAATACAATAACCCTCTATGAGTCGGTGTTTTCATTGTTTATTATAAGATGGTCAGGATTCTCGCGAGAAACAAATTGATTCTCATTTCATCCCTAAATTTGGTGCTTGTTGGCCTTTTAAGATGCCACTGAGAGTGAGAGTGGAGAGAGGGGAAGGAAGTGGTTGCTCCTCAGAACACTCTTGGTTTTTCACCTGTGGCCCTATGGTGCTGGTGGACCTGTATGTGCTCAAAGATGCATGTAACCTAATTGATGGGACATGAATATGTGGACACACATTAGCCTGCATTTGCCCACACAGCAGACTCCACGTTTTCTGACACCCTGACATAAGTGAGGGCTGCATGTCCGGTGCACAATGGCTGCATGTCTGGTGGGGCCGAACACCTAATAAAGCGACAGGCAGCCCCACCACCTGGCGTGCGGTAATTTGGGCTAACATCTCATTTGTTAACACCCAGAGAATGTGGAGTCTGATGTGTGGACTAGTGCTGGCTAATGTTGGTATGCTTGTCTATTAGGTTGCGGAGGAGTTGGCATGTGTGGGGGGAGGAGTAAGTGACGGGTTGTAGCTACTGTTGTTGTGACAGGAAGTGGGTGGCTGGAGAGCAGGGTTTGGTTGGCTTGGGTGTAATTGATTGGCAAATCAACTTGGATTGGGTTTGTGCTCACTCTCTCTCCAGTATTCCTACCCCCGCCCCTCCTGCCTTTCCCGCTCTACCCTGAAATGACTGCACAGGACTTACAGGAGAGGGAGCTGAGCTTCCTTAGTTGCTAAAGTGTCAGAGAAGTAGGGGAGGAGAGTGGAAGCACCTTGCTTCCATCTCCCTTTTGCACATTAGGGTATATGCCCCCTCCTCCCCACTCCAACCCTGTTTGTTTGTTAGGTTCAGCACTCACAGCACGTGGGTGAATGGAACACTCACACAACACCCACTTGTAGGGGTCTATTACTGTGTTGTTTATTAAAACCCATAGTAAGCAAATCCAGGACTATTTTGCTGGCTGCCAGATAAGAATATTACCATGGATTGCACAGGATGGGTAGTAAACTCTGGTGAGATCTGCTGCCCAGTAAGGTGTATATACAGTCACACAGAAAATTCATTTACTTTGCCATGACACAAACTGGGCAACTCCGTGTTTCGTTGGAGTGAAGGAGTGGAATGTGGAGTCAATGCAGACCTCACTCTGGGCAAGTGTATACATGAAAAACAACTGGCAGTCTAATCTGGAACAAAGTTATAACTCTGAGGACAACTAGTGCATAGGGAAGCAAAAACTGCTGTGGAAACTGCTGCGCGGTTTTTTTGTTTACTCCACAGATAAGCTTTCAATGATGCAAAGCCTATGCAATAGCAGACATAATATATTCAGGGTCGATGTCATAGGGGAAGAAAAGGTGCTAAAATGTGGTGCACTGACATTTCATTTTCGAAAGGGCTATTTCAACAAAATAAGGAAGCTAGTCATCAAGCCAATAAAGGATGTTGCATTTTTAGCTGAATCATGGGGTACTTGTGAAAGTTACACTGAGTGTTTCATGTGGGAAACACTCAGCTGGTGTTAACAAACTTGACAGTGGCCTGATGTGACCCACTTTGGCCTGTGGGCCACAGTCACATTTGTTAAGAGGCATCCAGATGTTTGCTCCGGAGTTTCCTGGGGCGTGGCAGTGGCTAGCCCAGGCTGCGACTCTGGAGACCTTTGGAGTCACCACCTGGACTAACCGCCACAGTGCCCAGGGAAAGGCCCGCCCAGTCAGGCTATCACATGTGGCCGGCCACTGTTCTCTGGCCAGTCTGGAGTGATCCCCATGATGGGCGGCCATGGCAGCTGTCATTGGCCACCATAGCCTCCCATCATGGGCGGGGTGTGTGTGTGTGTCACTGGGTGCAGCGCAGGGGCAGGACCAGCTCCACGTTTGTGCAGCATCTCCTCCCCACTCCCCAGGCCCAGCTGCATGAACGCTTGTTCCGTGGCCAGACCTGATCCTGACCAGGGTGCAAGTGGCATCCCGATCTGGATCATGGCAGCCCATCATCACATATGTTTTCACCCAACTAGTGGAAAGTGAATTTAAAACCCTAATTTGTCAGCTGCATGACAACTACTTACTTACTTGCTTCACACAGCCAGCCTCAAATGGAAAGAAGGACCAGTGTGTAGGGCAAGCACCAGCAGGGAGCTGCTGTGAGGTCTAAACTGGGACATCAAGGGAGAGACAGGGCAGTGGAGAGCCGTCACCACATCAGTGCTCTGCCCATTGGTCTCTTGGTTCCCGATGGCAGGACTCTGGAAGCCATTGCTGCTGCTTCCCATGGCTCTCTGGGACTGGTGCCTTCTCCTGCTGCCCTATGTCTCAGAGAGCAACAAGCAGCAGCGAGTTCCTGGTGAGCAGTGAGTAGGAGAGGGTCCCCGAGAGGTCCTAGAGATGGAATTTGCAGATCCTCAGGTGAAGATAAAATGTGGGGTCCTGGTGACCCTGCACCATTTGCCTCATGCCCCTTTTGCCTCATGCCCCCTTGGGGCACCCTCTGTGGGACCCTAGAGATGGTTGCATTTGGGGCCTCACGGGGAAGGATTGGGGGCCCTGCATCCTGCCCTGGTAAAAATGGTGGGCACCGTGGGGATCCTGGAAGTAGAGATGATAACCAGGCTCAGGGCACTTGCCCTTGGTCACCCTGTGGTAAGGCTGACCCTGCCTGTTACCATTCCTTGTTGCTCCACATGGTCACAGGGAGCAATGAGCAAGATGCCTAAGATGCTCCTCAGTCCTCACTGCTCCCTGGGACTGGGGGCCTCTCTTGCTGTCCTTGCTCCCAAGGAGCAGCAAGCCATCATGGTAGATGCAGCAGCAGGTCTTCCTCATGACTTCCTGAGAGCCAGCTGCCAGCGAACAACAAGCAGCGGTGGCAGGAGAAGTAGCAGCTCTCCAGGATCTGCCACTGCTCCTGACACTGTTGTTCACTACTGTCTGGGACCGGTAAGATTCCCTCTCTCCACATCAGCTCATGGGTAGCTGGTGAGTAGCTACAGGCTCCTCACAATCTGTAACGTGTACCTAGTTCTTGTGTTGGCAATCTTGAATGCGTAGGAGGCATAATGTTTTAAAATACCCGTGGATTCTCTGAATGCATAAATATAGGGGTGGGACTCCAGGGGAATTATCGGTTACTGGTTTTCTCAGTATCAAATGATTCTGATATTGGATTTATTGGTATCGGTATATCTTTTTTTAACACTGCCGATTTTCTTGGATCTTTAACATTGCAGCCATTGTTAAATGGCATCGATGTTAAAAATCTGAGAGAAACTGGCAATGTTAAAACCACGATATATTGATACCGACAATTATCATTATTATTGGATGAATCCGATACCAATAGTCCCACCCCTAATAAACATTGTGTTAATGCAAATGGGAATTAGGTCTGCAAGGCACAAATTCCCTGCCATCTAAGCACTTGATTTCTCAACCTAAATTTGTCACACTACTACTAACAACACAACTATGGAATGAGGGGCCAGTGTGTGTCAGTAGGTCAAAGCTCCCACTAACGGTTTTTTAATGAGTTCAGGGCTTTAATGAGCCAGTTCCTTCATCTGGCCCAACGTTACACTTACATTAAAGAAACATTCCAAATTTCAAAATGCCTCTGTACTACAGAAAGCATGGAAGTGTCTCATATTCCCAGCTTCGTGGAAAATGAGAAAAGATCCCTAATAATTTCAGATCTCCTCAGCTCCACAATAACCTTTACTTTTTTGGAATTTTGATCTGAATGACCTATGCACATGTATGGGGGAAGAGCCCAATTTACATTACTTACATGTGTTTTGAGGAAAGATATCTTCACTCACTTTCCTCTATAAGTGTCTTCACCCATGGGATTTAAAGGATGTGGACAGGGCTATAAATAAGCCATACCACATTTTTCAAATAACATAGTGTGCCACAAATGCTTCCACTTCCTGTGTCAGGCTCATGTACTCTTGCTGGGAGAGATGGCTTGATCGCCAGCAAGAACGGGGAGCCATTTCCTTCCCTCAGCCTACTTTGAAATTAGTATGAGCTCCAGGGGTCAGAGAGGACTTAGGGGGAGGTGTTTAAGGGGTGTGCTCAGACTGAGGGAAGAAAGGGGTGGAGCCAGCTCAAGAATCCATGCCATCAATCCATCCACGATCTTTGGGTGCCCGCTCTCCTCTCTGCTCTCTTACTCTAGTATTCAACGGTAAGGATGGGATCCAGGGGCCAGATCCAGGGATTGGAAAGGGGCCAAATAAAGACCAGCCATGGGCCAGATTTGGCCTATGAACTGGAGGTTCTCCACTCCTAATCATCAGAAAAGGGCAGCTCTTCAGCATCTGAATATGATACACCTCGGTATTGCCTGTTTCAGCTTGAATCATTAGTCTAACTCCAATCTTCTTTTGGTGGGAGGCACATGCTGCTGTGAAAGAACCATGTTCATTAAATCAAGTCACTGAAACTAAACATGAAACTAAACATTTAGTTATGAATAAACTAAAACCAATGATTATGAAGGAGTTGAATCAATAGACGATCTGTACTCAAAAGCACTTCTGTTGTAGTATGACTCTGCTAGGCATTCCCCTGAATAGGCAAAGGTTGAAATCTTGCAACATTTGCAAAAACTTGTAAATAGCTGAGCCACAGCTTTTTGAACAAGAGTTTATCCCTGACACATCTTACGTGTGGGTTCGATTGGGTGCGGTGCATGTTTGCATACTTTGTTGACAAGCCATACGTGCCCGTGATTGCATATGTAATCTACATACACTTTTAAAGTCCTGGAAAGTTGTGTGGAAATGACTCACTTTTACCTGGATGATATTATATTATATTGAAATATATTGCTAAAACCTCCAGTGGTGTTAATGAGTGTTTCTCTGTTGCAGTGACTCCCAAACCTCTTGTCTCTGTGACCCCATTTTGAGACAGATATGATTCCATGACTCCAGACATCAACAAAGACATGGAAAGTATAGCAAATAGCAATTGAAATCGTGACCCCCATATACAGAGCGCACAACGGATCGATTGAATCCAGTGCAGATGTGCTGGTCGTCAAAGTAGCTATGTTGAGTTACCAGCTGAAGACATGGGCCACAACTACTAACTGGAGCTGAATGGGTAGGGTGTACCCACGGAATTTCTGGTACCCGAAGTGACCCCCAAAGTTTGGTTGTTAATTGGTACCCAGTTGTGGCCTGATTTGGGTACCTGGTGTCCTGGAATGTTGACTTCCAGTCCTGGAATGTTGTCTTCTGCTCCTGATTTTTTGAGTTTCCATCTCGATTTACTGATAGGTAACTGAAAAATTGGTAAATCAGTAAAGGAAATTACCATTTTTTCAGGTATTCAGGTACCCGACCAGTGATTGGGCAGCTGGCTGGGTACTCCAAAATTTGGGTATTACCTACAGGTATTAAATTAGGCACCTGTCTCAGCTCTCCCACTAACCGTTCTCCCACTTATCGCTCTACCACTAACCATTAGGATGTTATAGATTCTCTTTAGACTTCATACTCCACTTTCATTATTATTAATTATTATTATTATAAACAAACATTTATATAGCACCAGCAGTGTACCTGGCACTTTACAAAGTAATAAAATAGACACGGTCCCTGCCCCTAGGGCNCTTCCGGTCCAGTGACACGGGGGACAGCAAGCACTGACAAGGGGGCGGGACTTCCGGTCCAGTCAACACAGACAGGGGGGCGGGACTTCCGGTCCAGTGACACGGGGGACAGCAAGCACTGACAAGGGGGCGGGACTTCCGGTCCAGTCAACACTGACAGGGGGGCGGGACTTCCGGTCCAATCAACACTGACAGGGGGCGGGACTTCCGGTCCAGTGAAAGTTTGATTGACGGTAGACCCCTTACCTCCTCGTAGGTATAGGGTAAACAGGAAATTTATTAACAGGCACTGAGTAATTAATCTAGAGACCAAATTTCTCTTTTTCAAGAGGGTTTCTATCATTATTTTCTTTAATTAAGTCAAAATATTTGCTGTTTAATATTATTATAAGTATTGTACTTAATTGAGTCAAAATACTATTATTTAGTATTATTATGATGCTTAGTATTATTGTACGTGGCACTTTAGTGTTCAGAGTGTTTTGCACTCTTTATCTAACTCACCCACCCAATCACCTTGGGAGGTAGGTCATGAGCATTTTACAGATGAGGAACTGATGCTGAAAGATAGTGACTCTCAAGACCACCCATGCAGGTCATGGCTTAGATGGAATTGAGCACAAGTCTTCCAGCTATCATATTGACCTAACATAGCGAGCACTAAAATAGGCCTTGAATTATTTCCTTTGTAAATGCTAGATATGGAAGGAGATCCCGGAGCACCCCGAGACTATGAATCTGAGTAATCAGGAGAGGCTGTACCCCATCAATGAGAAGGAATAATGGGAGACAGCTAAACAAACCAATGTGACTGCACAAAGAGCTTTTTGATGAGCTGAGAATTAAAAAGGACACATAGAAGAAATGGAAGAGGAGGCAAGTCGTGAAGGACGTCGACAGACAAGCAGCCCAGGCTTGCTGGGATGGTGTCAGGAAGGGAAAATCACGGAATGAGCTGAGGCTGCATTGAGCAGGGGGTTGGAGAAGATCACCTCTCAGGTCGCTTCTAACTGTATGACTCTATGATTCTATGACCAGCAGGGTACAATTTCCCCTGTCCATCTCCCGGCATAGATTATCGACCAACACCACAAGCACGGTCCCTGGACTGTACCCAGACTGACACAGGTCCAAGAATCCAATAGCATCAAGGTGCCCCCTGAAGCTACCAGGCAACCACCAATTCAATAACCCTCCTTTAAAATGGGAGGTTAGACAGGTTGGTAGCTGTCCAGGGAGTCCGCATCAAGCAATGTTTTTTTGAGCAGGGTCCAGACAACTGCCATTTTATGGGCATCCAATGTTCTGCCCTCTCAGTAGGGAGGAATTGACTACCACAGACAGCAGAGGCCCCAGTCTCTCCCAACTGGCTTTTACCAAGCAGGACAGGCATGGATCCAGTTTACAACTGGTTGCCCACAGTAACCCAAGAACATCCCCTGCATCGGTGGGTGACACCAGCTGAAACTGATCCAAATAAACAGGACACGGTTGAGCCTCCACAACCTCAAACTAGCAGTCCCCCAGTCGTGGCAGCTCCATGCTAAGACAAACTGTTTACAGCTATGGTTTGTATGGTGTTAATGCTGCCTTAGATATGATGGTGCAAAATGTGCTTCTTAAGGAAACATTATGTACCTTAATATTTATTTATTTATTTATTTAGATTTCTTGGCCGCCCCCTCCTGCTACAGCAGCTCACATATTAAAACATATACAAATATAATAATATAATATACAAATGACAATATAAAACCTGTAATAAAACATCTCCAAGGTGGAGATGAAATAAAACCTTCCCCCCTCCCCCACCCATCACCTGTCTCCCTCGCCAAAAGCCTAGCGGAACAGCCAGGTCTTACACTGTCTTTGTGAGGAGGGGAAATCTGGGGCCAGGCGGACCACCGTCGGGAGGGAGTTCCACAGTCACGGTGCCAACACCAAGAACACCCCCCTTATTGTCGCCACCCAAGATACCCGGGGGACTCTGAGGAAGGTGCCCCCGGCCAAGCACAGGGGCTGATACAGGACCCATGGGGTGAAGCAATCCTGTAGATAAGTGGGGACCAGACTGTTTAGGGCCTTTCTCTTATACACATCTAGATGTGTATAAGAGACAGGAGTAAGGACTGAGACTGCTGAGCCTGAGTCAGCTGAAAAAGAGAGGTAAAGTTGGGTGTACACCGCACACTAAACCCTCTGATGAGCAATATATGAGCAATATGATGAGGACAGCAGTAGAATCATAGGACTGGGGTAGTCTAGTGGTTGGTTTCCCAAATTATAGCCTGTGTGACCCAATATTCAGACTTAAATATATAATCCTGTGACCCCAGACAGCAACAAGGACATACAGAGTAAATCAAGTAACATTCACATCTGGTGGTGATGTGACCCCAGTTTGGGTCCTGACCTACAATTTGGGAACCCTGGATCTAGTGAAACCTTCCGTACTGTGACAGGAGCTACTACATCTAAACCATCCCTGACATTGGGTGTTTTCACATGCACACGGGGGTGCTCACCCCAGAGCAAGTCCCTACATCTGCGTGCTTGCAGCATCACCTGGGTCTGTTTGAAATGGAGCTGGTGGCTGCTTCAGCCCACAGTCTGCCTGCACAGTGCTCCTCCCTCACACCATAGAGTTGCAGGTGGATTGTCCAATGCTCTGGATTGCTGCTCACAACTCCATGATGTTGCCCAGGGCAAATCCCAGCCGATAGTGGAGCTGTAGTTGCCATCCAATGAGCAATGACCCGCCTCTGGCCGGCGTCCCAGGTTTGGGCTGCCCGCTCTGCTGGCAGTGCTCCTGGATAATTCTGAGCACCCCTTGTGGGGCTGCCCCAAAGCAAGGACAGTACAGCATGCCCCACCTCTGCTCCACCTACACATCTGGCAGGTGACAGGTCATATTTAAATGGATGGCCTGCCTGAGGGTGAGGCGGAACAGAGGCATGGGTGCTGTCCGTGTGAAAACACCCAATGAACATAAGAGAAATGGGGGAGGGGAACTGATGTTCACTCTAGGCCTAATGTTCAGACCTAAGTCCTTGCTCAACTGGTACTGGTATCAAAGTAAACGGGAATTCTGCCAAAGTAAGGTTCACAAGATGAGAGACTTTGCAACTATTGTTGATACAAGGCTGCCAGAAGTTGCTTATATTCACTAGTTTTTTGTTTGCTCTTCACTAATCATTCAATGGGTGTTTTTACACACACATTTCTTCTGCGTGTTTGCTGTTACATCCTGAACTTTCTGTGTGTCTAAATCACTCACCCAGATCTTAAACATCTGACTCTTTGAACTTCTGCATAGAACTTTTCCCAGAATGTTTGTGTGTAAAAGGTTCTCCTGGTAAACTGCTTTGCTCCAGGTAGCTGTGGTCACTTGGTTTCCATGGCAGCCCCTCACATCTACAGCTGCGGCTACTTTAGGCTGCCTCAGGCAATGTTTGTGTGAAGAANAATGAAATAAAACCGGTACCGGTTACCGGATTTAATCCGGGAATCCGGTTTTCGTAGAACCGGTAACCGGTAAATCCGGTAACCGGTAATGGGCCCGGGGTCCCACCACTAGTAAATATGCCCACTGATATATCATAGCTGCACTCAAATCCCATCCCACAAGCTCACCTGGGTACAAATAGCTTTGCCCTTCTGCCAATAGGCTTTACTTCTGGAAAGATGATGCTCTTGAACTTTCTGGCCCTCACTACTCATGATAGGAAAAAATGTAACCTGTGCCCTATGATTTTGATTGATCTTTAGAACTAGGAATTACAAGAATTGTTTTAAGCCGTATGTTAGGTAGAAGAGACAGATATAATTTCAAACTCAGTTGATCATCATGGATTAAGATCTTTGACTCTGCTTCTTATGTTTGTGGGTTTGCTTCCTGCTGTAAAGAGATTATGAAAATAAATAAGCAAAGGAAAAGAATCCATTGCTAATCAGTGTGCAAATGAAACCTCAATAGCTTGAATGATAATCAGAGAGACTGTGATGAAAGCAGTGGAGATTTGAAAAAAATATCCATCTGGAAATAATAAATACAAATCTTGAGCTGATGTCAACTCAGCTGGGCAACCTTGGAGAATTCACTGTCATTCAGCCTCAGTTTCCCATCTTCAAAATGGGAAGAATAATTACTTGCCCCAGAGGGTTGTTTTGAGAAGGAACTAGATAAGGATTGTAAAGCACTTTGGACACTGAAATCACTATAGAAATGATAATCAGTTCCAGAGTACAAAATATACATGAAATATAGCATATGCTATAGCTTAGATTGAAAGATTAATCTGCTCCTAATACAAAACAAATTTTACTTTTGGGCAAATAAAAAGATCACCTAACAAAGAGTTAAATTTCCCTTCAAAATTCTGACAAAGAGTTCAATTTCCCTTTAAAATCCAGCCTGATTCTGATCTAATTTACAACAGTGGTAAGCATCTGTATCTTTCTCAAGTCAATGAATGTGTAAAGGTGTAAAGTTGGTTTAACAAAGTGAGTTCAGACTCTATGGTTCAAAACAGAGTGCTCTGAGCTCTGCACTGGTTGCCTATAGCCTTCTGAGCCCGATTCACGGTGCTGGTTTTAACCTTTAAAGTGCTACATGGCATGGGCCCTTCCTATCTGAGAGACCACCTCATTCCTCGGGCTCTACGATGACCCTTGTGGACCTCCAGGGGTGCCTTCTTAGTGGCCCCTGAGGTTAACTGGGGGGACACGATGGACAGGATGTTCTTGGTGGCCACACCACGGCTGTGGAACTCCCTCCTGGAGGAAACTCGCCTGGTCCCTAGTCTGCTGGCCTTCCTCAGGGCCTGTAAAACCTAGCTGTTTGCTCAGGCCTTTGGGGAAGGGAGTGGGTAGGGTGGGAGGGAAGGGGAGGTTTTAGTCCAACTGTTTTAGCCTTATTTATGTTGGTTTTAGGTTCCCTCTCTGTTCATATTTTTATTGTATTTACTGTTTTTATGGTTTTGAAAATGTATTTTGTAAGCTGCCCCGTGCCATCTGTTGATGGGAGGGGGTGGGATATAAATGTAAATATAAATATAAATAAATAAATACAATAAAATGTTTTCTAGTATAACTACTAGATTGGTGGACACTGAGAACCCAACAAATGAGCGGAGGCTTGCTCTCTGACTTCTGTCTAGCCACTAGCCAGTCTTTCTCACATTGGGGGTTTTCAGATAGACACCTGCTCTGCTCATGCCCATTTGTGTAAAGGAGGGCCACCCTGCAGTGAGGTGGAGCACGGGTGGAGCAGGCACCACCTGCTCCGGGCCAGCTCCGCTTGCAGTGCTCTGGAACATCCCGGAGCACCACAAGCAGAGCCAGTTAGCTGCCTCAACCCAAAGCACTGGCCAAGGGCAGAGCAGTGGTTCATCTAAAGGTTGACTGGCTGCTGAAGCTCCACTCCCAGCCGCGGGTTGCCCCAGCAGCCACCATAGAGCTGCGGGTGGCAGCCTAGAATGGCTGCTGATCCACCCATGGCTCTCTGGTGCAGGGGAGGGGAGAACACTAGGGCGGACTGTGGTGTGCAGTGGTAGTGGGCGCCATTTAAACCCACTGGCACCTACCCAGGGTTGGCCCCCCTAGGTCCATTTGAAAATACCCATCGTAGCACTTTCACTGAGAGCCCAAGGTGTGATACTAATTTCATGTAATAAAGACTGGCAGCAATGGGTACTGAATGGTTTATCATCATTTACCACCATTACCCTTGATTCCCTTGCCAGCTATTGGCCAGTCTCTGACCTTCCCTTTTTAGGGAAGGTTATTGAATGGGTGGTGGCTCAGCAGCTTCAGGAATATCTGGATCGCATTGGTTTTCTAGATCCCTCGCAGTCCAGATTTCACCTAGGTTATGGCACTGAGACTGTGCTTGTGGCCTTGGTCAACGATCTGCGCTGTGAGTTGGACCAGGGGCATTCAACTGATCCTGTCAGTTCTATCAGCGGCTTTTGACATGGTTGACCATGAGATTGTGGGACTGAGCCAGTGTGGGTCGTACTGTTCTTGAATGGTTCCACTTATTTCTGGCTGGAAGAACCCAGCGGGTGGTCCTGGAGGACCTTTCCTTGTCTCCCCAGGATCTTACCTGTGGGGTCCTGCAAGGATCTATTCTGTCCCCTCTCCTGTTCAATGTGTACATGCAGCCATTAGGCGAGGTCATGAGGGTTTTGGCATCCAGTGTCATCAATATGCTGATGACACCCAGTTATACCTCTCATTTTCAACTGACCCAGGTCCAGCAGTCTTGGTGCTTACATGGTGTCTGGTGGCTGTGGGGGACTGGATGAGGGCAAGCCATCAAAACTGAATCCTGACAAGACGGAAGTGATGCTACTGGGTGGGACTGGAGGCCTGGGGGTGGGGTGGGGATTCCTGCCATTGATGGGGTTTACCCCTCTCTAGTCCCTCAGGTTCATAGTCTGGGAGTGCTCCTCAATTCACAGCTCCATCTGGATGCCCAGGTGGTGGCTGTCTCGAGGAGAGCATTTTGCTAACTTCATCTGGTCCGTCGGTTACAGCTGTATAGCTCAGACATGGACTTTGGCCACTATTGTCCATGCTTTCATCACCTCAAGGCTGGATTATTGCAACGCACTCTACATGGGGCTACCCATGGTGATGGCTTGGAGAATGCAGCTGGTGCAGAATGTGACGACACGTCTCCTGTCAGGGATGGGTCACTGTGAGCGTATAACACTGGTTTTGCGCTCACTGCACTGGCTGCCTATAGTCTTACAGGCCTGATTCAAGGTGTTGGTTCTCACCTATAAAGCCCTTCATGGCCTGGAACCCACCTATCTGTGAGACCACCTCATTCCCTGGGTCCTGTATCATCCCCTACGGTCAACTTGGGGCACCCTCCTCCAAGTCCTCCAGGTGCACCTGGTGGCGACGATGGGGAGGGCATTCTCGGTGGCTGCCCCGAGGCTGTGGAACTCCCTCCCGGTTGATGTCTACTTGCTCCCAGATTTCCTGTCCTTCCGAAAGCATTGTAAGACCTGGCTGTTTCTGCAGGCGTTTGGTGAGGGAGCAGGTTGAGGCTGAGGGGAGTATGGGTTAGGGAGTGGGGGATGAGAGAAATCTGCTTGGGACTATTGTTTTAGTATTGTTTATTGAATTGTTGAATTATTTATTAATTATTATTATTATTATTATTATTATTATTAAAGCACTTGTATAGCACCAGCTGTGTACCTGGCAGTTTACAGAACAGGAAGATAGACACAGTCCCTGCCTATGGCTTACAATCTAATAGACACGGAGGAGGAAGACAAGGAGAGGGGACATAGGGAGAGACAAGGGATAAATAACATTCAAGTAAATGCGAAGTCTCAGGTGCATGTGCTTGGCTTGGTTGCAGTTGGGAGGCGTCTGTGGGGAGGGCAGGCAGTAGATATTGCGGGGAGAGTTCTAACAGACGTCGGGAAAGGCAGCAAGGAAGAGGTGAGTTTCTGGTGTCTGGTGTATATAAAATATCTATTTTATATATTTTTATGTATTTATTCAATTTGTAAGCTGCCCTGGGCCACCACTGGTGAGAAGGGCAGGGTATTAAATATGTTTATAAATAAATTAAATAAATGACTTACATGGCAAAATTTTCCAGGGACAATTTGTCCAATCAGCCAGTGTGTAGGGCTGCCAGTGGCTATAGAAATGTTTGATTTGTATATGCAGTGATCGTAATTTGATATGAAAATTATGATCTGTGGTAGCTGCTCCTTAGTTAAGGCAGAGCTAACTCTTCAGTGAGAGGCCCATTGAGTTCAATGGGAATCCTTGGGGCAATTTCCTCTCGGTTGCGACCAATGTTTGACAGGGTTTTCTCTTTGATCTTGTCAGTAAGAGAGAATCTGATGACAAAGGAGAGTCAGGAAATTTTCATGGAGGTGCCACCATTTTCAGATGTGAAATGGACCGGTGGAAGATGCTTATTTTATGTTTTATTGATGCGTGTGTATGCTTTTACCGGACTTATGTTACGCATGCACATGACTGAAGGGAACAAGCCACCCTAGGGAAGGACCTGGGGTGGTGATTTGTAAGGGTGGCAAAATCCGCCCCCTGCTGGCTGCTCACACTGCCTCTGTGTGTGTGTGGGGGGTTCCGCCTGAGCCACCGGTGGCAACTAACAACCTGGGAGGTCTCCTCCCTTCCTCCTTCCCTTCCCCCTCCTGTGGCCAGCAATGAACTGACTAGCACCAGAAACAGCTGATGATAGGTGCTGCTCCGGCACGGCAAATTCAAGTCACTCGTAGCATGCACCTAGGCTGTGCTGGGACTGGCTGGGCCGAGCCAGGCCAGGCCTGGGAAGTGGAGCAGAGCAGAGGCTGGTGAGCACGGTTATTGGCTTACTGCTGCTGTGTGATGCTGCAACCCCCAACGCCCGCCCCCACCCTCAATTTCTTTTTGC
>QEPC01008035.1:825661-845797 GCA_003113815.1 Sphenodon punctatus | reverse complement strand
CATCCCTTGTCTTTCCCTCTGTTCCCCGTTTCCTGTCTCCCCTCCCCCTGTCTTTAGATTGTAAGCTCTCGGGCAGGGACTGTGTCTATCTTACTCTTTGTAAAGCACCAGGTACATTGCTTTCACTATATAAAGGTGACTATTAATGTGAATATTAATAATTAATACATAATACGTAATACGGAATCCTTAATACTTAATACTTAATAATTAATAATGTACTGTTCTCCCTTCTTTCTGACTTTAAACACCCTTCTAAAAACCTACTGCTTCTATCAGACTTTCCTTAACTCCTAAATCCACCTAGGTTGCTCACTGATGCTTCTCCTTTTTCTGTCCATTCTTCAGAATCTCCCTTCTGCCCTCACAGCTAGGTCGAGCATGTGCACCTCCATCCTCTCAGCTTCATGAGTACATCCCTTTCCTTCCCGATGTTTCCTCCCCTGGTTCACCACCTCTCTTGTTCATTCTAAATTGTAAATCCCTCAGGGTGTCTCTGATCACCATGGTTCATCACCAGGCACATTTCTGACACTATATAAATTGTAACTATAGGAGCAATAATAAAAAAAATACACAGCATCCTGCGTTTTGAATATGAAGCTTCTGTTACTCTGAAGATGGAGTCATGATCCTGTGTAGAGCTGAAATGGGTTCCTACTTTGGTACCCATGGGTAATACCTGCATTTTTAAGGACTGTGTCAGGTATTTGATGGGGTATTTACTGATTTTCCAGTTACTGATGGAAAAACCAGAACAAAAAATAAAAAGAAACAAGAAACTGGAAGTGAATATGTCAGGGCTTGAGGTCAATATTCTGGTTATTCTGGGACATCTGGTACCTAAATCAGGTTGTAATATGGTACCAATTATTACTCAATAGTTTTTACTCAGTTTGGATGCCAGAAGTTCAAGAGGTGTATTTGTTTTTTCCGTACTTGTTTCAGCTCTAATCCCAGGTGAAATTTCATATACTTTGAATGTATCTATGTCTTTTTCTATTTCCCCTTCCCCTTATCACTATTCCCATGTTCATCCTAGATTGCAAGTCTATTGGAAATTACCAAGATGGCAAACACACTCTCTCCAAGTGTATTGGAAGCAGAGATCTCTCTCTAATACCCTAGTATTAGCTCTTGGGGTATTTTCATAGCTCAGGTGCACATCCCTTGCAATAACTCACAAGGTAGTGGCTTTCCAGGTTTGACCTTTTAGGACGTTGTTGTCACCTGCACATAAGGAACACAATATCCCCAAAGGACAGTTGGTTTCCATTAACCATTTAAAACATGTGAACAAAAGGCCCCTTGGGTAGAAACATATCCCGATTCATTTTACCATGGTGTAGATTTATACCCCAACCTGTGGTAGAAAACTACCCCATCACATTTCATGTTTGTTTACATATTCAAGCAATTTAAGTGCCGGAGGACTGGGGTAAAAATGTATCCCATGAGACACGTAATATTGTATTTTTCAAGGAGTAAAAGAATTATACGTAAGTCTCAAAGGGGTCAAAGAATGATATATAAGTCTCAAAAAAAGGAGTCCACAGAGGGAAAAATCTGGGAGCCACTGGCATAGCTACTTGATGAATAATTACTGAATAAAAACCATGTTCCTATATTAAGCACAATAACATTGCCGAATCTGAATGTCTACATCCTGCTAATTAAAGACATGTTACCTATGCTTCTGCAATATGCATGTGAATAATTATAAGCAGCTTCTTAGTAGAAACTTCAGGTGGATAGAACAGTGGTGTTCCTTAGTGCTTTGGGGTGTCAGAGAACATTGATTGCAGCATAAATCAGTTCAGCATAAAAGGGCAAGAAAGTATCCCATAAATAAAGGATTGAGTAAATCTGAAAACTAGGGATAATGGAAAACACCATCTCTCCACAACATCACTCCTTCCCCAATCTCCAGTTCTCAAAAACGTATTCATCCTATAAGAATTCTCAGCCTTAAGAAAAATGACCTCCAATGGCTGTATTTCAACAGCCAAAGGCCTGTTTTAACTAACGTTTGACTACCCTTGCAACAGTTTATCTGCACAACAATGGGTTCTTAAAACAAAGTCTCAGAAACAAATGAAAACAAATCAGTACTTCAATGAGTTTAAAGGGAACTGAAATGTACTAATGCATGAATGCATGGGTGCAGCCAGACATGCAGCAGGGGGCCAATCCCTGCACGGCTCCATGGCGGGCTGGTGTCATACTGTGGGGTAAGCGTGAAGAGCTGGCCACATGGTGGCAAGGAAGCTGGGTGGATTGGCTCCTATTGGAGCTGCCACCATGGCTGTGGACTGAAGGTTCCAATTCCTGCTGAGGTTCAGGATGAGGCCTGTTACCAATAGGCAGCTGTTGGGGGATGGAGGAGGGCATGCTCTCCTCCCACCCCACCTGACTGCTGATGGGGAAGAACTTACACCCCTGATAAGCTGTCAGTCAGGTGAATTGGCGTATATGGGAATCTTCAAAGAGTGCACACTCCCCTACTCCCCCCAAATCCACAAACAGCGGATTGGGGGAGGACGAACCTAGAGGAGTGCCCATTCATGCTCTTCTAGGCTTCTCTCCCCTTATCAGCTGTTTGTCAGGGTGGGGAGAGTGGCACACACACACTTCTCTGGGTTTCCCTTCACCCCAATCAGCCTGGCCAGACTGAGAGCCCACTCCCGGCTGTGATGTGGACCCATGCAATGGGTGCTCTGCAAGGGGAGGAGGGGGCAAACATTATCCTCCTGCTGCTGGTCCCTCTAGCTTTCCATTCACAGGTCAGAGAGCTAAAGGGAGGCGGGGACATAGAGGATCTCCCCCAAGCCCCCAGGAAGCATGCACTGGGTGTCAGCCCAGAAAAACACTGCTTTCTGCAGGATTGGGGTGGGAGTGGGGTAGGTGCCATGTGCTCCTTGTCTGGGTTCCTATGGAGAAGCCCAGCCAATCAGTAAGGCCTAGCGGGCATGTCAGGGCACCCTTTCAAAATGCTCTGGCTACCCCATAGCAACTTTTTCTCCTTCTGACCACTCCTCTACCAGAGTGGGAGGAGGGAGAGGAAGAGCTCACTCTTCCTTGCTCCTTCCTCTTAGGTTCACTGGAAGGGAGGGAGAACAGAGAGAGAACTCCCCCGCCCCCTATTATTTTTTTTTACAAGCGCGGAGATACCTGGGACTTGTTTGGAGTCCCTGGTCTCCTTGTTTGAGGGGGGGGGGAACAACAGAAGGTGGTTATCAAAGTCAGACTAGAGTGATCAGGAGGTCTCATCCTTTCAGAAACCTGGTAAGTTTTGAAAAAACAAATCTCCTGCCCTGATCTGCTGTACATAGTTTGTTTGCTTGTGCTTTCTTTTGTCCTCTTCAATCCCTCCCCACCCCTATGCATTACAGGCATGGGTAATTACTAATTTTGTGAGTCCAATTGGAAGGACTATGCTGCCTCACCTCCTATGCTTTCAAATATTTTCTTGGCCCTCCCTGTCACCCTAATTGTATGCTTTCTGTTTGCTTTGGGTTTGGAGGGGGATGGATGGAAGGGTTTTTAATCTTTGCTGGAATGTTCACTACATTTAAAATGGCCCCCTTTTCAGCACCAATTTCAAGGCTTTTCTGCTGCAAGAAGGCCACCATGCCACATGTTGGTTCACTAATGACTAGTATTTGCATGAATGTTTGTTCCATGTCTGATAAGTTTAATTTGCAACAGAACTGCATAGCATGTTCTGGGAGACAAGTGGAACTTGATGCTGCTGCTTTTGTGGTATGCTAAAGAATTAACATAATATTATTGGCTTGAGATGGTTTGCTTTGCTTGCTCTGTGTTTACATGTGTACTGCTGGGGTTCCCCCTCCTCTACCTCTGCCTGAAGTAGGAGATAAAGGAGACGTGGAGATAAAGCTGTTTGTAAACAAACAACTCCTGCCTATGTGAGTGATCAGAAGGCTCTTGCTTTGTAAAGAAGGTTCTTCGAGGTGGCTCTTAACATTCTCACAACTGGGTTGTGCATGGCATGGTCACCATATTCAAATAATAGGACATGTGATGGTCTCGAGCACCTCTAGTATAAAAATCATTCTCCCCCTCAGAATGACAGTTCCTTCCAACCCTTTTGAGGAATATTCCATGCGGGTCTGGAAGGGTGGGTGTTGTGAGAATATTCTGAACCATCTCAAAGAACCTTGTTTACAAGACAACAACCTTCTGTTCTTCTTCAAATGGCTCCTCACAGGCCATTTTTGCATGGCTCCGCCGGGTGGGGAATTCATGGGCACGCCGGTGTGAGGGTGAGGTGTGCACATGGCTGCACCCCCCACTCACCTCCCACTCATCTGCACCCACAGAGTAACCACCATTTCCCCCAGTTGCTTTGTGCAAGGGGAAGAGATGGGGGGTGAGTGGAGATGCATGTTAGGCAGGCACACACAGGCACCCGCAGTCACAGTGTGTGCGTGCACTGCATCATTCACATGGAGTTTCCTCACCCATGAACACTCAGAAATCTGCATGTTCATGGGTTGGAGAGAGGCCTGTGTAAAAAGGGTCACATTCTCATAACTGTCTTACTTATACTATCTTAGGTAGGAATTTAGAATGTAAAGCATTCTATCTTGGAAAAGCTGCAAATATGATTCTGAGATTAATATAGCTACTATTTCACTAACTCTTCTTAATGAAGTTACTGCTAAAAGGAATACTGTCTTGAGGGGGGCCCATCTTGTCCAGGGGCCCATTGCATCCTAACTACGCCCCTGCTAATGGCTAGTCTTTGCATGAATGTTCCCTCTCTGGTTGCAGCAGATGTATTTTACATTGCAAATTTAGTTTGCAACAGAACTACTTAGCATGTTCTGCGGGACAAGTGGAACTTCATCCTGCTGCTTTTGTGGTATGCTAAAGACTTAAAATAATATTGTTGGTGGCTTGAGATGGTTTGCTTTGCTTGTTCTGTGTTTGCATGTGCAGAATGGCTGTGCTGCATCTCCTCCTATTCTTTAAAATATTTTCTTGGTCGTTGCTGTTTTTTACCCTGTGTGAGACCCTGTCACCCTAATTGTCTTCTTTCTGTTTATTTTTGGTTTTTGTAGAGGGGGATGGATGGAAGGGTTTCTAATCTTTGCTAGACTGTTCGCTGTACTTAAAATGACCCCTTTGCAGTGTTGGTTTCAAGACTTTTCTGCTGCAAGTAGGCCACCATGCATGTTGGTTCACTAATGACTAGTCTTTGCATGAATGTTCCCTCTCTAGTTGCAGCAGATGCCTTTTACGTTGCAACAAAACCATGTAGCAAAGGGACAAGTGGAACTCCATGCTGATGCTTTTGTAGTGTGCTAAAGACTTCACATAATATTGTTGGCTTAAGATGATTTGCGTTGCTTGCTCTGTGTTTGCATGTGCACTGTTGACCCCGCCTACCGTTGACCCTTCCCACGTCTGACCCTGACCTGTGCCTCAGCAGTCTTGAAACCCACCAGCCGCCACTGAGACAGACAGAACTGATGGTCTCCCATACCCATCTCCAGACTGCCCAACATGAAGACTGCCCCCACCCCCTGCCAAACAGGGTATATATACTACAGTATTTTAATTCCATGCTGGCAAGAAACCATGAATACACTAAAATATCCCGAGATTTTTAGTTGAATGGTATACTCTTTGCAACTTATAAATTTGACTTACCAGGGTTCAGAATCAAAAAGGAGTTCATCCTCAGAGACATGGAGCCCAGAAACACAGATTAATTTGGCTTATCCAGAAATTCATGTTATACAAGTTCTGCTTAAGTGAATTGTATTTTAACTTTTTTTATAGCTTGTAATTACCAAGAACTCACGTGACAAATCCAGAGTGTCATGTTTCATACTGTTCCTGTTATTTATTTATTTATTTATTTTGTAATTGGCTTGTAATTACCAAGATCTCATGTGACAAATCCAGAGTGTGTCATGTTTCATATTGTTCCTATTTTATTTTTTTTCTTGAATTACATCACACGAAGTGCCACGCTGGGTTGGACCAATGGTCTATCTAGCCCACCTTCCTGTCTCTGACAGCAGTCACCTTTGGTTACTTCAGAGAAGCACATAATGGAGTGATCCGTTCCCTGCTCTAAACTCTCAGATCCTGACTGTCAGACATTACCTTTCCCAGCCACCTTGACTAACAGCCATTTACAGGTCTGTCCTCTAAGAAATTCTTCCTTTAAAATTCCAGTTAGGCTATTGGCCTTCACAAAATGATGACTTTTCTTTAACTGGGAAACAGAGGCTATTGGCATTTACTAAATATCTCTGCCTCTTGCCAATGAGATTTGCCTTATTTGAGTACAGTCTGAGATGTAGGCTGTGTTGTAGGTGGTCATAACTCATGATTTCCTCACATGACAAAAAACATACCCTCTTGATATTAACTCTGTTTCAGTGCGCCGTGCATCACATAAAATCATTGAAAGGCAATGACATTATTTATTTTATTTATTTTATTTATTTAGCAAATTTATACCCTGCCCCCTCCTGCAACGCAGCTCGGGGCGGCTTCCAACAATCATAATAAAACATTTAAAATTCATTTAAAAATATTAAATATAAAATATACCATTATAAAACAGGGCTAGAAAAATAATAAATAAATAAATGGGTGGGGGACTAAAATCATCCCTCCCCACCCTCCCTCCCAAAGGCCTGGGCAAACAGCCAGGTCTTACAGTTCCGCCGAAATGTTAAAAGGCTTGGGGCCAGGCGAGCTTCCTCCGGAAGGGAGTTCCACAGCCGCGGCCCTACCACCGAGAATGCCCGCTCCATCGTGGCCCCCCGCTTAACACGGGGGACCTCCAGGAGGGCACCCCCGGCAGACCGCAGGAGCCGTTCCGGGGCGCGAAGGGCGAGGCGGTCCCTAAGGTAAGAGGGGCCAAGGCCGTATAGGGCTTTATAGATCATTACTAGGACCTTGAACTTGGCCCGGCACACTATCGGCAGCCAGTGCAGCGCTCGGAGCACCGGTGTAATGTGCTCCCGGCGACCCGTCCCCGTAAGAAGACGGGCCGCCGCATTCTGCACCAGCTGCAGCCTCCGGGCCAAGAACAAGGGAAGCCCCACGTAGAGCGCGTTACAGTAGTCGAGCCGCGAGGTGACGAAGGCATGGATGAGGGAGGCCAGGTCCGGGCCAGAGACATACGGACGCAGCCTACGTACCAGATAAAGCTGGCGGAAGGCAGCCTTAGCGACTGCCTCCACCTGCCGCTCCAGCCGCAGGTCTGCGTCCAATATGACCCCCAGACTCCGGACCTGCTGAGCTACAGGGGGGCAAACCCCCCCAATCAGGGGGGCCACCACCCCCTTCGCCCTCCCCACCACCATCACCTCCGTCTTATCTGGGTTGAGCTTCAGTCTGCTCCGCCGCATCCAATCCGCCACGGCCTCCAAACATTGGGATAGCACCGAGACAGCAGGGTCTGGGTCGGTAGAAAACGAGAGGTACAGCTGAGTATCATCAGCATACTGGTGACATCGCACCCCGAACCCTCTCACGACCTCCCCCAAGGGCTGCATATAGATGTTAAATAATAATGGAGACAAGATCGATCCCTGCGGAACGCCACACGGTAAGGCGCGGGGGCTCGATGTTTCCTCCCCCAACACCACCCGCTGGCTCCTCCCCGAGAGGAATGAACGGAACCATTCAAGAACAGTCCCGTCCAGACCCCCCCGGTCACGCAGTCGTCTCAACAGCAGCCCATGGTCCACGGTGTCAAAAGCGGCCGAGAGATCGAGCAGGATGAGAAATGTCGAACATCCCGCATCCATCTCCCGGCGGAGGTCGTCCACCAAGGCCACCAACGCCGTCTCGGTGCCATAGCCGGGGCGGAACCCAGATTGAAACGGGTCAAGGAGCCCGATATTATCTAGATGACCCTGGAGCTGGAGCGCCACTGCCCGCTCAATAACCTTCCCTAAAAAGGGAAGGTTAGAGACAGGTCGGTAGCTGGCGAGCGCGTCTACGTCCAACGATGGTTTTTTCAGCAGGGGGCGCACCACAGCCTCTTTTAAGCAAGGCGACAACCTCCCCTGCCGAAGGGACGCATTCACCACCCTCGCCAGCACCGTCCCCAACGTCTCCCCGGAAGCTTTTATTAACCAGGACGGGCACGGATCCAGTTGACAACACGTGGCCCTCACAGACCCCAGGACATCCACCACATCGGCCGGCGTCACTTCCCGAAACTCTCCCCACAAAGATGGACCAGACGGGCCCTCCGTCACCCCGCGCTCTTCCCCTACTTCCATCAACCCAGCATCAAAGTCGGTCTGCATCCGAGCAATCTTGTCTGCGAAGTAGGTGACAAACTCCTCACAGCGGACCCGGGACAAGTCCCCATCCAGGCGTAGTTTCGTAGCAGAGCTAGGCCACCATCATTTTCATCATGGGCTGCAAAGTCGAACAGAAGTGGTACATCTAACCATCGGTTTTACATTCTGTACTGAGCGCAGAGGTTTTTTTGTGGAAATGCATAATTTCTGAGTTAGTGCAAAGTGTCATCGTAATTGCTTCTTTATAAAAAAAAATCTCTGCTTTGACACATTGTTATGCAAAATACATATTGTTTGTAGTCAGTCATTAACCTATAGGCACAAAAGTAGACACTTACGTGGTGACACAAAGTCTGTGACAATTTGTCTCTCCTCTCAATACCCTGCTACTTTGCCCTGTCTTTGGCATTTCCCTTTAATCAATATAGATTTTCACCTTAATTCAATTCAAAACTTTTCATCAAAGCTTTTATGCCGAAACCTGAGAGTTATCATTCTTTCATTTCGCTTCAACAGAGCTGATTTCAGAGCACTATGGTAATTTAACTAATTAGGTCTAGGTTTTTTTTTTATTTTTAATATAATACTTTCATAAAAAAAATATCTGGGCAATCTTGAACCTAGCCACCAATTTTGATAGGTCATCAATGTGTGGCAATGTGTTTTAACCTGTTCTTCTACTGCTCTGCATTTGTATTTTGGAAATCTTCATACTCCCTTTTCTAACAAAAAATGAATCAGGATTTTAAATGTCATTTTTAAATGGCAACAAAAAAAATAGTAAAACATCATGGGTACAGCCTCATGAGCTGCAGAGGGCCCAGTCCCTGCAGGGCCCCATGGCAGGCAATTGCCGTTGCTACATTTGGGATCAGCGTGGGGAGCAAGGGACATGATCATTCCCCCTGCACCCATGAGGAAGCCGGGCAAGCCGGGACTCTCTCAGAGCTCCTGCAATGGTTGAGGCAGGCCGAGGCACCAATGACACAAACAGGCGCCTGGCCCTACCCCACCTCCCTCCCATGGCCTCAACCAAGATCCTGGTCCCTGCTGTGATGTGGTCATGTGTGACGCATGACAGTGCCTGCTGCTCAAAGTCCTGCACTGGTGCTTGCGGCATGCTGGGGCAGACACAGACCCTACCCACAAGTAGCACCCACCTTGGGCAGCCTTACCCCAGACTGGGTAAGGCTGCTACACGAAGGTCCTTGGACTTTTTCCAAGGCCGTGTTGTGGAGCATCCAGTTGCTCACCCTGCTCCAAGGCAAACATCTGGTGGATGTCAGCCACATGATGCACTGCATTGTGCGGCCTAAGGCTACCCAAGTATTGGTAGCCTCCCCAGACTGTCTCATGTGGCTTCACCCAAAATGAGCTTGTATGGAGGAAACAGAAACTAACAAAAACTTTTAGCCAAAATTCACGTATTACTTATTGTGAGTGGGGAAAAAACCTCAATTAACATCTCTTCCATACATTCCCCACTTTCACTCAATTTTTGTTTTTCTTTGTTCCTGCTGGAACTGAAGGCAGAAGTGCCAAAGTTTCATGAGGAAGCTATTATCACTTGTTTCCAGCTTGGATGTACATAGGAAATGCTGAAAATATTTGTGAGGTGCCTTTTTTTCCTTTCATGTAGACTGAAGAGTTGACAGTAATTTATATGAACTTCAAAAACGTTGATGGTTTTATAAAAAACAAAAACTAGTTTTAGGTCAGGTGCAGAAATTGTTAAATGACTTTTTCTATTGCCTGTGCTGTATGATTATGGGTATTCTGTCAGACCTTAAAATGTCTGAAAACCAAAGTGAGCTTGCAATATTTTGAGAGTTGTTATCTTCAGAAATCAGAATCCCATGGCCCTAACATCACAGGATAGACCTGGATGAAAAGGAAAGGAATGATGGCATTATCCAAATCCTGCTCTCAAATCAAGCTCTGAACACAAGTCAAGTCACACCCACTTGTGATGCTATTCACAGGGTATTTTTATTTCAGACATGAGGGTTTGAATGCGGTGGCCATGCTTTGACCTGCGTGTCCACCCATGGTGCTGTCACATCTGAGCCAGCCAACTAACTGTTTCTCTGGACGGATCCGGGGTTTCCCCAGGCCATGGCAGTTTTTAGCCCGGGCTGTTACTTGGGTCCATGTGAAGATCAGTATTGAACAGAAGTCTTCTACTAGCACTTGAAGGACAGTCATTGAAAGCAGAAACAACTCTACTGCTTGCTTCCTGATCTTCCCATTCTGACCTTGAGAGAAATATGGGGAAGGAGAAAAAAAGAAAAACGTTATGAGCTAATGAATGTATAAACAGCTATAAAGAAAAAGGTACATTGAAACAGATACTGAGGCTTTGGCCAATTTAAGTAAGATGATACCATTCAAGCCCACGCAGTGTACACGTCTGGTACCACTCATTTAAAAGTGATATTGTGTGGGTATGCACTCCTGGGACATATGCACCTCCACCTATCTCCACCCATCTTTTTGAAGATAGGGACAACATTTGCTCATCTTCAGACTGATCTTTCTGCACACACCCCTCAGAAGGAGGTAGGACCAGTTAGGATGGTCCGCCCTCGGTGGCTGATGGAACCTCAACGGTTCCAGGAAGTCCTGCAGGAGTTAACTCTGGTCCTGGACGGTCACTCTGTCGATGAGCTGGTCCACTCTTGGAACATCTTGCTGGGGGAGGCCATCAACAGACTGGCTCAGAGAGGCCCTCTGCCTCAATGTCGTGACTGCAAGGCCCCTTGGTTTACTGAGGGACTGCGGTGTATGAAGCAAGTTGGCAGGAGGCTGGAGTGACACTGGCAGTGTACTCGCTCTGACTCTGACCGACTTCTCCATAGGGCCCATTTGCGGTCCTATGTTGATGCTGTGAGGACAGCAAGGAAGAAGTTCCTTGCTGTCCTCATAGCGTCCGTGAAGTCTCGCCTGGTGGAGCTGTTTTGGGTGGCGCGGGGGTTGGTTAGTACGGCCTCGCTCCACCTGAATGAGGACGTGTCCCAGGCCTGCTGCGAGGAATTTGTCAGCTACTTCGTGGACAAGATTGCTCGGATTCAGAGAGACTTTGCAGCCAGATTAGGGGCAGTTGGTAGGGAGTGCGAGGGTACAGAGGCCCCGTCTGGTCCATCTTTGTGGGGGGAGTTTCAGGAAGTGACGCCTGCCGATACGGCGGAGGTCCTGGGGTCTGTTAGGGCCACATGTTGTGAACTTGATCCATGCCCGTCCTGGTTGATGAAAGCCTCCAGGGAGACGTTGGGGATGGTGCTGGCAAGGGTAGTGAATGCGTCCATGCAGCAGGGGAGGTTGTTGCCCAGTCTCAAGGAGGCTGTGGTGCGCCCCCTGCTGAAAAAAACATCGTTGGACGTGCCCGCCCTCGCCAGTTACCGACCTGTCTCTAACCTTCCCTTTTTAGGGACGGTTATTGAACGGGCAGTGGCACTTCAGCTCCAGGTGCATCTAGACAGCATCGGTTTCCTAGACCCATTTCAATCTGGGTTCCGCCCTGGTTATGGCACCAAGACAGCGTTGGTGACCTTGGTCGACGATCTCTGCCGGGAGATGGATGCAGGATGCTCAACATTTCTCATCCTGCTAGATTTCTCGGCCACTTTTGACACCATGGACCATGGGCTGTTGTTGAGATGGCTGCATGACCTGGGGGGTCTGGATGGGACTGTTCTGGAATGGTTCCGTTCATTCCTCTCGGGGAGAAGCCAGCGGGTGGTGCTGGGGGAGGAGACATCTTGCCCTCGCGCCTTATCATGCGGCATTCTGCAGGGTTTGATTCTCTCTCCCTGGGGGAGGTCGTGAGGAGGTTCGGGGTGCGTTGTCACCAATATGCTGATGATACTCAGCTGTACCTCTCTTTTTCAGCGGACCCAGACCCTGCTATTTCGGTGCTATCCCAGTGTTTGGAGGCCGTGGCAGAATGGATGTGGCAGAGCAGACTGAGGCTCAACCCCGATAAGACGGAGGTGATGTTGGTGGGGAGAGTGAAGGAGGTGTCGGCCCCCCTAATTGGGGGGGTTCACCCTCCTGTAGCTCAACAGGTCCGGAGTCTGGGGGTGGTGCTGGACGCAGATCTCTGCCTAGAGCGGCAGGTGGAGGCGGTCACAAAGGCTGCCTTTCGCCAGTTATATCTGGTGCGCAGGCTGTGTCCGTTCGTCTCCGGCCCGGACCTGGCCTCCCTCATCCATGCCTTCGTCACCTCGAGGCTGGACTATTGCAACGTGCTCTACGTGGGGCTTCCCTTGTGTTTGGGTCGGAGGCTGCAGCTAGTGCAGAATGCGGCGGCCTGTTCCTTTCAGGGATGGGTCGCCGAGAGCACATAACACCGGTGCTCCAGGCTCTGTACTGGCTGCCGATAGCGTACTGAGCCAGGTTCAAGGTGTTGGTATTGATTTACAAAGCCCTGCACGGTCTCGGTCCCTCATACTTCAGGGACCGCCTCACCCTCCGCGCTCCGGAGCGACTCCTGCGGCTGTCTCTTATACACATCTAGATGTGTATAAGAGACAGGCCTCACCCTCCGCGCTCCGGAGCGACTCCTGCGGTCTTCCGGGGGTGCCTTCCTGGAGGTCCCCCGCATTAAGCGGGGGGCCAAAATGGAGAGGGCATTCTCGGTGGCCAGGCCACATCTCTGGAACTCCCTGCTGGAGGAGGCCCACCTAGCCCCAAGCCTTTTAGTATTTCAGTGAAGATGCAAGACCTGGTTGTTCACCCGGGCCTTTGGGGAGGGGGTGGGTAGCTGATTTTTATTCCCTTACCCTCAGTAATTTATGTCCCAGACCCTGTTTATATGTTATTTTAAATGTTTATATATGGTATTTTAAGTATTGGATTGTTTTATATTGTATTTTATGGTTGTAAGCCACCCCAAGCTGAGTTCAGGATGGGGCGGGGTATAAATTTAATAAATAAATAAATATAAATAAATCTCCAGTTTTCTGGCACCTCACCCGTTCTCCAAGAGTTCTCAAAGATTATAGACAGAGGTTCTGAGATTACATCTACAAGTTCCTTCAGTATCCTAGGATGTAATGTTGATATGCTGTTGCTGTGCGGGCAGCAGAGAAGCAGTTCCTTGCTACCGTCATAGCATCTGTGAAGTCATGTCTAGATGAGCTTTTCTGGGTGGTGCAGAGGCTGGTCAGATTGGTCTCTCTCTGCCTAGAACTGGAATCTTCCAGTGCTTGCTGTGACATGTTTGTTGACTTTTTTGCAGATAAAATCACTTGAATCCATTAAAATTTTGACACCGCACTTACAGAAGGTAGTGAACTTGAGATTATGGAAGCCCCGCCTGGTCTGATTTTGTGAGATCAATTTCAGTGGGTGTCACCTGCTGATGCAACAGATATCCTTGGGGCAGTAAGAGCCACCTGTTGTGAATTAGATCCATGCCCGTTGTGACTGGTTAAGGCTTGCCGAGAGACCTTAGGGCCATTGCTAGCCAGGGTTGTCAATGCCTCCTTTAGAGAGGGCAGAGTGCCAGACTGCCTTTAAAAGGCGTTGATGCGGCCTCTGCTCATGAAACCATCTCTTGACATTGACTCCCCTGCCAGTTATCAGCCAATCTTTAACCTTCTCTTTCTATGGAAGGTTATTGAATGGGTGGTTGCTCAGCAGCTTCAGGGGCATCTGGATCGGATCAGATTTCTGGATCCCTCGCCGTCCAGGTTTCATCCTGGGTTTGGCATGGAGACTGCGCTTGTGACTTTGGTCAACGACCTGCGCCGTGAATTAGGTCAGGGCAAATCATGTCTTCTGATCTTACTAGATCTGTTGGCAACATTTGATACCAAAAATGATAACAAACACGATACTAAAAATGATAATAAAAACAATAAAGACAACAAAAATGACATTTTTGAATAACAAAAACGAAAACAAAAAATGAAAACGACATGGGGGCCTGGTGCATACCCTTAACTAGTGTTCTTTATTTACCATGTCATCTCGTAGTCCACCACCAATACACAAACACATTCCATCCACATGGGGTCTCTCCCTCTGGCTAGGCAGTCCCTCCTAAACCCTGGCACCATCCCATATGTAATCCCTGGTTACCTTCTTTGATTCAGACTCCCATGGCCAAGCACAATCCCTCCTGTAGCTGGTTCCTCTTAGGTGGGCATCTGCTCTCCAGGTCCCTCTGGTCAAGTACAGTATCGCCTGTCAACCGCTATAAGGCAGAGCCCTTCCTGGCTCCTGCCTCTCCGCTGTCTCGCTCTACTGAGCTCGCAAGCTGCATTTTATCTAACTCATGCCCAGGTCTGGCCCACCCAAGTTCAGTCGGCCCCAGTGGAGGCTTGCACAGCTGTGAGGGCTTCAGGCACTGTTCCCATCAAGCTCAATGCCTGTCGCTCACTTAGCACTTGCTAGTACATGATCCCTTGCTAGCAAGCATGCAAGCCCTTCAGGCAGATGCTAAACTACCTTACCAGTTCAGATTTTGCCTCCTAGTCTAACCTTGTTACACGGAGTACTTTCCAAGGCCTTTCTATTTGGCCAGACATTTGGTGGGAAGGGACCAGGTTTTTTTGCGGTTTTTAATTTTTAAAAAAATATATCTTTATAGTTGTGTATTTTATATGTTGTTTTCTATGCTTATTTTTTTACATGTTTTAGAAATTTTTACCTACCCCTGGCATTGGAATAGTGGAGGATAACAAATCCAAATAAAACCGATTAATAGACAAACAAACAAATCAGCCAGGCAATATCCCATTTTTAAATTATGGCAAAGAAAAGGGACCTTATAAGATGACTGCTCTGATTTCTGCTGCTGCGCTGCCTGAAGGAGTAACAGACACTTTATTGCTGAAACTTCTTATTGCCATGCTAATGCATTTCCAGTATCCAGCTCATAATGTTCTCAACCTGCTGTGTCAATCTTCTTCTCCCCATGAGCTTAACAATGAAGTCTGACTGTGATTAAAAGGCAGGTGACCCATCTTCTGTGCAATTACCTTGGATTATGTTGTGAAAAAAGAGGGGTGGTGCTCATTCAGAGCCAACATAGGTAGGCTTTTTCAATTGCTTCCTTGCCACATGAAAAAGTATCACCTACAACCTACTGTTCAACGATGTAGGTTTTGCTTTGGGGCGCATTCGCTCTCCTGTTGTATTAGTCTGCCAAGGAATTGTCTGCTTCAGAATAGAAGGCTCATTGGCTCTCATGGGAGTCTTTCTACTTTTTTTAATGGACTTTGGAGAAGGTCTAGACTGCCTTTGAGCACTGCAGTTTCCAGCTGTATATATTTCTGAATAAATCATCTTAATGAATCAAGCATTTTCTTTTGTGAAAACTGTGTTGGAGATTAGGGATGAAAAATATTTATCCATGGAAAATATTGTATTTGTTGAATTCACCCAACTTAAATCGTTTTCGACAAAGAGGGTACAAAACACTACTTATATATTTGTTCCTATAGCTTCAGTTTTCACTGTTTTTCTAAGTTTTCAGTCAGTTCATTTCAGATTTCTGGCTGAATATTTAAAATGGCAGAAAAACAGGCGTTTTAGATGTTAAATTTCTCTTTTGGGTGATGAAATTCGTTCTAATATTTGGAAGACTATCTGAAAATGTGAATAATATTTGTAAATACAGTCTGCTACTTGTGTTAGCTTAGATGAGATAAATCTTGCACTCTTTTCTGACAGTTATAATGCTGTACTCTTTTATTGTTGATGGGAAACAAATGACTTTATTATATTTTGCAATGGCTTTTGTCAAGCAATTAAAAAAAATAAAAAAATAATTTATATCCTACACATTGCAAGAAACTGTGCATAAAGGAAGATCTGAGCTTGTTGGACTTATTGACTATGTTCGTGCTGAGCACGAATGCTTTAAATGCCATAGGACTATCTATTTAATACAACATGCCAGTTGCTGTTATAAAAACAAAGCAAAACAAGGAAGTCCATGTCTATCAAATAAGGACAAATATTAGCATGTAAATATTTCCTTCATTTTCTAAATTCGTGGGCTGGTAATAGGTGAAATCTTTGTTCGCAATCCATAACTCATTTATGCACAGCTTCAGCGTGATTTCTGTATGGTTTGCCCAAGTGCCACAATCCCCAAAACAGGGGTACACATGGGTAGCAGGAGTGCACTCCTCCACATGGCTTGGGAGTGGTCCCACCAAGTCTTCTACATTTTTATTAAGATGTAAGCATTTCTTTTTTTTTTGCTTGCATATGAAATCCTGGCTGTGCGGAGGCCAGTGAGAAAACACCCATAGACTCCAGTGGGGCTAGGATTACACCTGAAGGGGCCAATCCAAGCTCCACTGTGCAATACATACTGGGTGCATGCATGCAACATGAGTGGAACCTGCCAAAGTTTCATGAGGAAGCTATTATCACTTTCTTTCCAGCTTGGAATTTGGGCTATTTCACTTGTTCCAGTTACTTTATTCTGGTATTTTGTTTATTTCAGTAGCTTTGGTTTGGTGTTTCAGTTACTTTGGCACACCGTTTAAGGGTGCTGCAGACTGGTCAGAGACTTTTGTTTGGCAGCAATGGGGTCTGCCAACAAGAACTGTGAACACAGGACCTTGAGTATGGTGCCTTTTTCCCTCTCCTGTAGACTCGAGATCGGCACATCGCTGCTGTTACATGTAGGCACTCATCGTGCCCGCATCATGGTAGCAGCACCCCTGGGTGCCATACCGGCTGTAGCCCCACACCCACCTGCCATCCCACTGCCAGTGCCCATTCCTCAGCAGCAGCAGCCCAAACCACAGGGCCCACGCATCCGCCTCCCCATCCCGCCAGGGCTGAGATGGCAACAGCCAACTCACCAGGTGCAGCAGCAGCAGGCAGTCCTGGGCCCAGATCAGCCCCCAGCAGCAGCCACAGAGGTGAGCCAGGAGGCCGCTGTCAGGATTCGCGATGCCGTATCTCAGCGCCGCGGGATGCAGAAGGGGGCCGGGCGGCGACGGAGCCCGGTAACAGGGGGAGGCCCCATCCCCATCCGGTAAGCAGCCCTGCCTACAATGCCAGAGGTGAGGGGAGAGCAGGAGAAGGCCATGCCCCCCTACACAGAGCTCACAGTCCCCGGCTGTACTGACAGCGTGGGAGGGCCGGCCGCACCACAGGAGGGCGGGGCCCCCCTACAGACGGCGGAAGCGGCGCCACGCCCCCTGCGCCGCTCCGCAAGGGTCGCACAACGGAAGGAGGGCGGGGCCAGGACGTTATAAACCAGGCTGGCCGGAGCGTTCAGGGCTGGTGATCGAACGCAGACCGGCCGCCTGGAAGCTAAGCTAAGAGTGTTATTGTATTGTGTGAGATTTTGGAAGTGAATTGATTGTTGGACCCTACTGCCCTACGTGTGAGTGTTGTCTGGTATTGCGAGAGTGGGTGAGCGAGTGTTATCCCTGGCCCGGTGGTGTCCCTACCCTTCCCTGAGGGTCCTGGTGCTTCAACCCCTGCTCCGCCCCTGCCTCCCTGTGGGACCTTGTTACACACCTTCCTCACTGGCCTTCCGCACCATATCCCCCTGCTCCCTGAGTGTACGAGTACCTGTGGTCGTGGTGAAAGGTGAGGGCCTTGCTCTGCCTGTAGTCTCGGCGCCCTATGATGATAGGGGCCTAGCCCAGACCTCGTGTCAAGGGCGTTGGCCCACATACTATCCTGACGGGCATTCCTCCACCTCGGGAGCGCGTCGGCCGGACCCCCAGGCGCAAGGTAGCGTGTGGCGTGTGGTGCGTGCGTGGTCCCGCTACCCCCATCCCACTGACAGAATCACCAGCATAGATAAAAAGTCCCAGGGTGGGATTATGAATCTTGCCGACGAGATGGCGGAGCTAACCCGGGCAGTTTGCTCCCTGGCCATGGATGTGCGAGACATCCAGGAAAAACAGCAAGAGCTTGTGGCCCTTGTCGGTCAGGGGACAACCCCGGCTGGGGTTCCCCCGGCAGATGGAGCCATGGGTGGGATGGCACCGGCCATAGGGGTGCCCCCCCCCCTTCGGCAGGGGGCTTCCCGAATTTGGGGCTCGGGCTTCCCTCACCCGGGCTCCTTCCTCGAGAGCCCCGAGGCCCCAGGGTAGAACGATTCACAGGGGATCGCAAGGCCTATCAAGGTTTTCTGGCCCTATGTAGGTTAACGTTTACCCTCCAACCTATCACATATGCCTCCGATGAGCTGAAGGTGGCATTTGTTATAGGAAATCTCGGGGGGGTAGCCTTAGAGTGGGCTACCACCCTACCTAAGGGGAATAGCCCCCTTCTCACCCATTACGAGGAGTTCATTACCGAGCTCTCCTTCTTGTTTGATGACCCTCAGCGGGTTAAAGATGCAGAGACAGCCATGCTGACGACGAAGCAGGGGAAGGGGGGCCTAGTAGAGTACATCACACAGTTCCAGCAGCTGGCCTTGGAACTCCAATGGCCGGATGCCGTCCTTAAGGTGATGTTTCGGAAAGGCTTAGCGGATGACATCAAGGATCAGCTCGCCTTCACGGAAACGCCGGAAACATGGGAAAAACTAGCAAGCCTAGCCTTACGGATTGAGGAGCGTCTGCGAGAACGGCGTCGGGAGCGTCGTCAAGAGCCTCGGACTTTTGGGATTCGACCCTTCTTTCCCTCACCGACCCCTCCTTCTACTCCCAAGAACGATGACACGGAGCCCATGCAGCTGGGGGCGTCTCGAGGCCCCCTTTTGGCAGGGGAGCGAGACCGGCGCCGCCGTAGCCGATCCTGTTTTTATTGTGGCGAACCATCCCACTTCATAAGCGACTGCCCGGCACTACCCCCAGACAACAAGAGAGTGGGAAACGAGGCTGGCCAGAGCAGACAGGGGCTGCCCCGGCCATAAGAGCCATCCCCTGCACCGCCAGCACCCGGGGGCAACATCTATGCCTTCCTATAACCCTTCACACCCAGCCCCAACGATCACGAACGGTATGGGCCTTAATTGATTCCGGGGCGTCCGGAAACTTCGTCGACGATCAATTTGTTCACGACAGTGGCATTAAGACCCAACCCAAGGTGGTCCCGGAAAAGGTGCAAGCCATTGATGGCTCCCCCTTGGTCTCTGGCCCGGTGGTTTGCCAGACGTGCCCTCTTCGATGCGTCATTGGAAATCACCAGGAAGAATTAACCCTGGACATAGTTCGGACCCCTTTTTTTCCTGTGGTACTGGGCCTCCCCTGGTTATGTCACCATGACCCGTTAGTTAGGTGGACTACCCGCTGCCTTTCTTTTCGCTCGCCTTATTGCCAACAACACTGTCTCCATTCTCCACCCCCCAGGGAAGGCAAGATGGGTGCTAGTATGCGGAAGGAGCCTACCCCTTCCTGGTTACCCCGAGAGTATCTTGAATTCCAAGACGTGTTTAGCAAACTACGAGCTACGCAATTACCACCACATCGGGCATATGATTGCCCCATCGACCTGGTTCCCGGAGCGGAACCTCCCTTCGGCCGAATTTATGCCCTCGCGGCCCCAGAATTAAAGGCCTTACGACAACATCTCGACGAGAACCTGGAGAGCGGGGCCATTCGACATTCTTCCTCGCCGGCCGGAGCCCCAATCTTTTTTGTGTCCAAGAAGGATGGGGGGCTCCGACCCTGTGTCGACTACCGAGGGCTTAATAAGCTCACTATTAAAAACCGCTACCCGCTCCCTCTAATTCCGGAGTTGTTAGACCGGCTCCAAGGAGCCACCATCTATACCAAATTGGACCTTCGAGGGGCCTACAATTTGGTTCGAATATGCGAAGGCGATGAATGGAAGACGGCTTTTCGAACCCGCTACGGCCATTTCGAATATTGTGTAATGCCCTTCGGGCTTGCCAATG
>QEPC01008035.1:810085-822879 GCA_003113815.1 Sphenodon punctatus | reverse complement strand
CAAGGGTCGCACAACGGAAGGAGGGCGGGGCCAGGACGTTATAAACCAGGCTGGCCGGAGCGTTCAGGGCTGGTGATCGAACGCAGACCGGCCGCCTGGAAGCTAAGCTAAGAGTGTTATTGTATTGTGTGAGATTTTGGAAGTGAATTGATTGTTGGACCCTACTGCCCTACGTGTGAGTGTTGTCTGGTATTGCGAGAGTGGGTGAGCGAGTGTTATCCCTGGCCCGGTGGTGTCCCTACCCTTCCCTGAGGGTCCTGGTGCTTGAACCCCTGCTCCGCCCCTGCCTCCCTGTGGGACCTTGTTACACGCCTTCCTCACTGGCCTTCCGCACCATATCCCCCTGCTCCCTGAGTGTACGAGTACCTGTGGTCGTGGTGAAAGGTGAGGGCCTTGCTCTGCCTGTAGTCTCGGCGCCCTATGATGATAGGGGCCTAGCCCAGACCTCGTGTCAAGGGCGTTGGCCCACATACTATCCTGACGGGCATTCCTCCACCTCGGGAGCGCGTCGGCCGGACCCCCAGGCGCAAGGTAGCGTGTGGCGTGTGGTGCGTGCGTGGTCCCGCTACCCCCATCCCACTGACAGCCGCACAGAGCCAGGAAGCGATGGAGGGGGACACCAGTGTGGGCGAGGGTGGCTCGCAGACTGTGGAGCAGCTCGCACGGCGATGGAGTGGTCGCCCCAGGAAGCTGGAAACAGAGGAGGCCCCATGGGTGGAGGTGGGTGGAGATGGGTGGAGCTGTGCTGTGTCTGGTCCACACGCATCACTTCCTAGCCACCCCATTGTGCTGCCCATACCCTTATTGCATTACCTTGAAGCTCCCCTGGTTGCCTCCCCTGTCTTCCATGGGTTTTGGGGCCCCACTGTCCATGCTTATGAGACCCTCTGCCTGCAGCACCATGGCCGATGCTGCTGCATCAAAGCTCCCACTCGGTCCATGATGCTGGACCTACAGGCAGACCATGGCTCTAGCTGACCTGTAGCATTCCCCTGGCGTTCAATGGTTCTGGGCTCACATGCTACCCTCCAGGACACCTATCAGTGTCTGAGCTCAGGCCTCCGCCACTTTGGGTATGTGGCTACTGCATGCAAGTGCCGGCTCCATGCTGAGGACCTGGGCCTCTGTCCCTTTCCGGATTGGTGCATTCCAGAGGTACGGAGGTCGCTGGTGTCATGGTCTGCTGCTGAGATGGTGTCAGCTCTGTTAGTCTGTGCCTTATCCGGTTTCCAGATCTGTCTGGCGGAGGACAGCCCTGCCCTGGCTGTGTCCTACTTCTGCTGCATCCTAGGGATATGTGGCTACCAGCGGTCCCATGGGGTCTCGTATTATCGCCTGTTGGAGCTTGGGGAGCTGTCATGGCCCCCTGCGGCTGACTATGCCTTGCCCGATCCCACTGGACCCGAGCTGGTAGAGCTGTCTGAGGTGTGGTCCCGTGCAGATGTTCAGGTTGGGCTCACCGGTCCTGATCTGTTTGAGGGCTACTATCTCATTGCCCACCACATGGCATGGAAGGGCTGTCACTGGATCATGTTGCAGTGGCCCCACTACGTTAATCTGTTGGGCCAGCCTGTCCCACCCCCTTCGGGACCCTGTGTAGCTGGCTGTAGGTTCCCCTTGGGTCATCTGTGTGCAGCCTGTCACCTCTGCCAAGTGCTCCAAGCACCCCCTCTGGCCCTTCCATTCTGTGACCCGCTTCATTGTTCCCATTGTGAACCCTCTGCTGTCCTGGCTCGATCTTCTCCCCCAGTACTGCTTGGCTGTGCTGGTTTTCCTGCACCCTGAGGCCATCTGTGTGTCACTGCTATAACAGCTGTACCCTTGGGGTTCATTTCCGTTATCCGCCCCCCCAGTCAGCTGTTCGCTGCTATCTGACACCTGTACTGGGGATCTCCGTGGATCTCTGCACCCCTTGCTCAGCCACCACCCTGCCAGTGTCTGTGCTCAGCCCACACCTCCACCCCCGTGATGTCTCTTTGACTGTTTGTGACTGGGATTCCCTTGCTTATGCCACTCAGCATCCCCTTGGGGGGGGTACCATCAGCTTGCGGCTTGCTTCCCTCGCTGGCTGTGCATTACCATCTGGGACTGGTTATCTTGCTGTTGGAACCAAACTCTGCCCTCCCCACAGTCTTCCTTGGATTGGTGGCTCGTCCCCTGTGATACTGCCATGTCACCATGTGGACCCCTCTCTGTACAGCAGACTGTGTTGCTGTTGGGTGTCCCGTGCTGCCTGTGCTGTCCCTGGGGTGTTGGTGCCTGCTCCCATGTCCGGTTCTGTTCTGGCCCCAGCCCCCTCCTGTTTTGTTGCCCATTGTTGGCCTCAGCCCCTCCCCCCCGTGTCTTTGCCGCTGTCTCTTGGGCTGCTCAGTGTGGCATCCCCCATCCCCCATTGTGTACCCCGTGTGCCTCCCCCTTGCTCCCTTTCCCATTCACCTGTGTGTGTGCTCACCAGAGTGTGTATGGTTTGTGTTCAGCTCTGTCCGTGGCTTCCTTCTCCCCGATGTGTGTGTGTGGCTTGGTCGCTCCCCTCCCTTACCGTTTCCCTCACTTGGTCAGGGCTTTGTGACACTTTTGGCTTCCTTTGCCCTTGGTCGGTCATGTCTGTGTCCCGCCGCGCCCTGGTGGCTTCTAGGGGTTCTTGCCACTGTCCGGGATCAGTGTCATGTCTGTTGCACTATCCTGGATCATGGCCTGACTGTGTGTTTCCTTGCCGTGGTCCCGCTCCCATCTGTTGGAACCACAGGTCAGGGTTGGGCAGCTAGCCATGGTTGGGCAGCTAGCCATGGTTGGGGATCCACTGTGGTGACCCAGGAGTGCATAATGTCTGAAATTACCCCCTGTTCCCTGTCACTGGAACTGTGACTTCCCCCTCATTGGTGCCATGCTCCTCCCTTGTGTTCCTCTCTACCCTCCTAACCTTCTCCATTAGTCTCAGCTTCATCTTGGTGAAACTCGCATAGTGAGCTGTCATACTTGCTTTTGCCGGGGGGCGGGGGGAGTCACAGATAGTGGTCAAAACATACTCCACCTGCTGCATTAAGAGGCCAAAATAGCTTTTCAGTAGGGCTTAAACTCTCTCATAAATCTTGAAAATCATATTGAGAACAGGCCTCTCAATGTGATTTTTGAGATCCAGAATGAGTCGAGAATTGGCTATTCTCAACATCATACTTGCAAGAATCTGGAAGAATTAAAATGCTCCGCAGATGCACAAAATGGTTGCCATGGCAATTCTTCACATGCACAGCCATTTTCAATGACATGGGCTTCATTGCTGCCATTTTGGAAAAGTAAAACCAGTTCTGCGCCTCTGCAGAGCAGCTTCCCTTTTCCAAAATGAGGCAGGTGCAGAATGACTGCGGTAGCCATTTGTGTATGCACAGAGTGATTTTAATTTTTTTGAGAATATTGCGAGTTCTCAAACTGTTAAGCGAGATTTTCTTAAGATCTCACTGTCGGTTCTCAATTCTCATGAGATTCAAATGAGAATCGAAAAGACCGATTTTTGATTGAGCCCTAATTTTCAGCAGGGGTGTGCAGAGGCTGTTTCTGTTTTTGTTTACCAACCCCCCTTTTTTGGTGGGGTTTCATGCACAAACACGTTTGTTTGTTTTTCATTTTTTTCATTGTTTTTTTTGTTTATTTTTATTTAAAACCATTAGAAATTTTTTTTAAAAAAAAATTCACTGTGTATTTGCAAATGGCTACTATACAATTCTGCACATGTGTAGCCCTTTTCCAAAATTATGCAGGCACTGGTGGTGCCATTTTGGGAAAGGGCAGCTGGTCTGTGCATGTGCAAAATGGCCGCAGTTCATGTGCAGACTGGATGCCCTTTTCCAAAATGGCACTGACACTGCTGGCACCATCTTGGAAAAGAGAATACATGCATATATAACGGCCGTGACAACCATTTTGTGTGTGTGCGGTTTTTAAAAATACTTTTTTAAAATATTATTTTTATAACAAAAATTGATGCTTTTTTCTTTGTGTTTGATCATTTCTGTTATCCCGGCCTATCATTTTAGTCTCTTAATTACTAAAACAAATGGGGCTTCATTGATTTTAGTAATTAAAAAAAAATGAATTGCACACCCCTGCTTTTCACCTCCACCTGAAAACTCATTTCCAGGGCCACCACATCTGATACGAGTCAGTGATCCCCACCTCTTTGTCCTGCTTCTAGAGAAAGCCTGTCATTTTCTTAAGCAGCAGGCCGATTGGGGGGGGGGTGTCACCTGACTGAAGATGGTGGTCTCAGGGCTCAAACCATGGTGGCATCTTTGAACGGCTGGAGCACACACCCCACCTGTGACATTGCCTGCTAGTATGCCTGGGTAACCACTATGTCCACCCCTCTGTCACCCACCTGGGCCACCTCATGCAGCACTTTCAGTTGCTCCATCAGCTGCTCCAGCATGTCGGAGGTGACATTCCACCTGGTAGCCACATCTTGCAGCAGTTGGTGTTGGATGCCCATCTCCACCTGATTTTTGTGCAGGACCCGAGTGTTCTTCACACTCCCGTGGAAGGGTCCAGTCCGACTGAACTTTCTGGTGATCTCAATGAGGTCGTAAATCCAACTGCCACCTCCCCCCTTTGCCAGGTCCCCCTTGACCACCAAGTGCATGTGTGTTTCACATCTGATGTTGCTGAAGCTGCCATTCTGCATGGCCACTAACATGCCTCATTCATTCATTCATTCATTCATTCAATCAATCAATTTCTACCTCACCCTCCACAATAGCTCATGGTGGCTCACAAATATATAAAAACATTAAAAAAAACCATAAAACATACTGAGACATATTTAACATATAAAAACCATTTAAAACCTCTACACATTGCCCACCAACCCTCTCCCTAACCCCTGCATCCAATCCCACCCAACTCTACTCCAGTCCACCAAACGCTTGGCCAAACAAAAAGGTTTTACATCTTTTTCGAAAGGTGAGCAGTAAGGATGTGCAGCAGGCACATCGTATGTTTTCATTACCATTTTTTGTTCATTTCCGAGGATGTTCGTGACCCCCCCTTTTCCGTTTTCACTCACTTTTCATTTCCTTTTATTAAAAATAAAATTAAAAAATCACTGTGCATGCAAAAAATGGCTGCCAGTTCACGCAGACCAGCTGCCTTTTTCCAAAATACCCCTTTCTGGAGTCATTTTGGGAAAGGTTGTGCATGTGGCCATTTTGCACATCCACAGTGATTTTAAATTTTTCATTTTTCATTTTTCATTTTTTTTAAATGAAAACTGACATTTCCCCCTTCATTTTCATTTGTTTTATTTACCTTTTCCATTCATTGTGATATCTTAATTACTAAAATGAATGTAGTTTTGTCCATTTTAATAAATAAAAAACTAAAATGAATCTGCAAATCCCTAGTGAGTACCCCACTTTGGCTAAGGCTGCTATGCCCTGTGTCCTTGACCTTTTTCTGAGGACACAGGGTGTAGAAGTAATCTGGCTTCCCTAGCCCAGGCAGGGTGAAAATCTGGGGGCTGCTGGGCATATGAGCCTCTGCATCTCATGTAGTGCCCAAATTGGCTTAAGCCTGCTGTGGGATCAGTTAGCACCAAGATCGTGGTCCAGTCTGTATTTGAATGACAGTAGAGAAAGTCCAATATTCCCCACAGACTTCTCAGAGCAGTTTGAAGAAATGGCACCAAATCCATGCAGGAAGGTGCCAAATTTCCACTCTCCACGGTGCACCTTGTAGGCCTGGCTGAGGTGATTTGGTAATAAAGGAGATAAAGCATTGGTGGAGGAGAATGGGCATCATCAAACAGCCCAAAGGTACCGAGAATGCCAGTACTGAAACCTGCAGTGGTGACTACAGTGCCATTCCTAGAAGACCACTGATAGGTCTGACAAGTGGTCCACTCATCCAATGGGTGTCCAGACCCTACTCATTTCCATTGCAATCAAGAGTCACTTCACTGCTCACTTTTAGGGTTATCATTTCCCTGTGGGAGGACATCCATAGAGTGCAGGGCTAAAGGTCTCTCCGACAACTTTCTGACATAACCCATCTGTTACGGAGCACTGAGATGTCACAATGCCCTTCTGGGTCATGTCAGAAATGGAGCAGGACAATGGTCTTTTCTGATGTCACAACACTTTGTTGTGGGTGGGACCACATCAGAGAGATGGCAGGAAAGTTCCTCTGGTCCACCTCTGACCTGGTCAACCTCCCCCATTCCCAGAAGCTCTGATTTCTCTGAGTTAACCATATGTTTTCCATTAGAGTTCTATCTTGTCCCCTCTCTTGTTCAATGTGTATATGCAGCCTTTGGGGGAGGTTGTTAGGGAGTTTGGCATACGGTGTCATCAATATGCTGATGACTAGGGATGGGACACCAGGGAGAATACCGGATACCGGATTTATTAGTATTGGATCTCTCCGGTATCAGATTTACCGGTATTGGCATACCAGATTTTTAACATTGGCCGCTTTACCGGTTTTTTTACATTGCGGCCATTCACTTCAATGGCCGCGATGTAAAAAAACTGGTAAAGTGGCCAATGTTAAAAATCCGGTATGCTGATACTGGTGATCATCAGATTATTGGATTAATCTGATGTACCTGATTATCCACTGTATCGGATTTATCTGATACGATATTCCCACCCCTACTGATGACACTCATCGATATCTCTCTTTTTCATCTGACTCAGGCATGGCAGTCCCGCTGCTTACCTGGTGTTTGGTGGCTGCAGGAGATTGGATGAAGGCGAGCCGCCTGAAATTAAATCCTGACAAGACAGAGGTGATGGTGGTGGGGAAGGTCAGGGGAATTGTGGCCCCCATCATTGATGGGGTCTGTCCTGCCCTGGTATCTCAGGTTTGGAGTCTTGGGGTGTTCCTGGACCCAAAGCTATACCTGGATGTCCAGGTGGCAACTGTGGCGAAGGGGGCATTTCCCCAGTTATATCTGGTACATTGGTTTTGGCCGTACATCTCAGACTCTGATCTGGTCACAATTGTCCATGCTTTTATTACATCGAGACTAGACTACTGTAACGCACTCTATGTGAAGCTACCCTTGGTGCTGGTTTGGAGACTGCAGCTAGTACAGAATATGGAGGCTCATCTCCTAACAGGGCTGGGCTGACATGAGCACATTACACCAGTGCTTCGCTCTCTACACTGGCTGCTGATAGTCTTCCAGGCCCAATTCAAGGTATTGGTGCTGACTTTTAAAGCCCTAAAGGCCTGGGCCCCACCTACCTGCAAGGCGACCTCACCCTCTGGATCCTGGATTGGCCCCTGCGGTCAGCCAAAGGTGCCCTCCTCGAGGTCCCCCAGGTTTCTTGGGTGTCGACCTTACAGAGGGCATTCTCTGTGGCCATGCTACAGCTGTGGAATTCTCTCCCGCCAGAGGTCCTCCTGACCACCAACCTCCCCTCTTTCCATAGACAATGTAAGACCTGGCTGTTCCACCATGCCTTTCCTGAGGGACATGGGGTGGGTGGGTTGGGTTAGGGTGGGGTAGGGGTAACTTGTTTTTATTGTGGAATTTTAACTGTATTATAGTTGTTTATTTTAATCTGTTTTACATGTTGTTAGTCACCCTGAGATGCTTTAAGCAGGAGGGGGTGGCATAAAAACTTTATAATAAATAAATAAATAAATAAATGCATCCCACCTAACCCTGAGAAATTGGGGTTTCCCTGTAGCTCATCCTATCTCTGGATAAAACTTGGAGAAGTGGAAACCCCATTCTTTCCCCCCAAATAGGGTCTGAACTAGAGCTGAAATGGGTAGCAAATTTTGTACCACAATTTCGTAATATCTGAAATTTTGAGCAGCCTAGCCGATTGGTACCTGCATATTGGACTATTCGAAATGCCAGGTATTACAATTTCCAAGTAACCAACTCTGTTTTACTGACCCATTTCAACATACTGTCTTCCCATTATAACATATTTTCATCATTTTTGTCATTGTGCACACACACACATCATGAGAGGCCAAGGGACACCCAATGTATGAGTGGGAATGGATGGAAAAACAATAAACTGGTAACTCAGTAAATGTCACAAAATGGAAATCTAGTAACTCCGTAACAGAAAACTGGCAACTCAGTGGATGCTTTTACATGAGATGGTCTCACTAAAGTGCGTGCCTCTCACCATGCGTGCATGCTCCCATCCCCATTAACCCCCCACGCATCCCCACTCATGGAGCAACTGGTGAAAACGGAGGTTGCTCCATGAGTGGCGATGCATTGGGCCATGGCGCCCCCTATGCGCACTGGCCATGTGCTGCTCACTCTGTGGCATGTACACCCTCCACCCATGCTCCTGCGGCTTGTATAAAAATGACCAATAATTCAGGTAATTTGTTGGGCTCTAAATGGATACCATTGAATACCCAATCTGTCTGAGATGATTTGGGTACCACTATGTGGATGAGTATACCCATTTTGTTGGCACCATTTCAACCATTCCTCAAAGAAAATCAAGTGAAATTAAGTCTAGCCTTGGGGATTGCCCACAGACAGCACACTGGGATTAGGAACAGCAACTGACACACAGCCACCTCCAGTGCAGTATTTCTGGACTGGCAAGAGGATTTGCAGTTTCAAAATAATCCCTTATGGAACTTCTTCCATAAATCAACTCCAAGAATCCACTTATAAACCACACGCTTACTGACTTAGCAGTTTTATCTAAACCATTGATTCTTGAAAGCTTTAAGGATAATTTGCTTAAATCAAGGTTACCTTAATTATGGGAAACTTGATTAATTGCCACAATGCCCTAACTTCCTCACAACATATTAATCCTAATAGAGGCACCTCGGCATCTGAGCCTTGACAAATCTTTGCTATTTTATATATGGCAAATATTTCATGTTATCAGTAATGTAACTGCTACATACCAAAGATACATTGTTTCCATACAACCATTATTGCATCATTTTGTGTAATTGTTCCTGACTGGGCTAAGAGTAGATGTGACAAATGAAACATAACGTAGACAAATACTCAGGAATACATTGTGCATGGCTTGCAGAAATGCAGAGCATAAATACAAAATGAACAAGAGAGACCTGAAGCTGACTTTGATTGGAACTTAAGGGAATAATGTAGACTTGCTCCCTGTGCGGTTTCAGCAACGTGGAGAAGCAATTTAAAAGTAAATAAAATGCTGGCTGCACTTTTCTAAACAATCACGAAACAGAGGGTTACTTTGTTTTGAGGTTAACATGAGACTGCAGGATTCTTCTCAATGCTCTTTGTGATTAAGCTCTACGTAAGAAACTGGAAGGTTCAGGGAGGCTAAAGCCCCATTCACAAAAGAGATAATATGGGTAACAGGGAAAAAATGGTAAACTTGCCAAATTGTGACAGTATCTGAACCAAAAAATGGTGGTTTGGGTAACCTTCTCTTGGCTAAGACTAAGGGCCTCTACTCCATTTTTGTGCTCTTTGCTGCCTTTGACACTGTCAACCATGGCCTCCTCCTGGATTCGTTATACTAGCTTGATTTTCTAGTCATCTCTCACCTTGACTACTGTAACTTCCTCGTTACTGGTCTTCCTTGCTCTGATCTTCATAGCTCTCAAACTGCTCCTTCAAAATTTCTCTTTCTGGTACCTGGTCTACGTTACTTTTCCTCTCTGTGGGAGTTCCCCAAGGCTCTGTCCCGGGCCCTCTTCTCTTCTCCCATTACACTTTCTCGGGGTAAACTATTGGATCTCATAGCTTCCAGTACTGCCTATATGTGGATGACATGCAACTCTCTCACCATTCCTGTGCTCTCCTCCTCTGCTTGGATGTCTTCCAACTCAAGCTTAATTTATTTTATTTTATTTATTTTATTTAGAAAATGTATATCCTGCCCATCCTGCCTCAGACAACCCGGGGCGGCTAACAACAATAAATATAAAATACAGTAAAACAGTTAAAATATCCACAATAAATAACAATAATAGCAAAAAACAACAAAAACCCCAAATCCCCCACACCATCCAACACATCACCCCTCTCCCTTGCCAAATGCCTGATGGAACAGTTGGGTCTTACAATTCCTATGAAAGGTCTGGAGGTCCAGGGCCAGATGGGCCCACACCAGGAGGGAATTCCAGAGGCGTGGTGCGGCCACCGAGAACGCCTTGTCCTGTGTAGCCCCCGGAGAACCCGAGGGAAATCCAACACGGTGCCACCAGCTGAACGCAGGGGCCGATCCAGAACCCAGGGAGTGATGCAATCTCACAAGTAGGCAGGGCCCAGGCTGTGTAAGGCTTTATAGGGTTTTTATCTCTGTCCTACCCTGCTTTATTGGGTTTTTTGTCCTAGCCCTGTTTTAACTGTTTATATTGTTATGATTGTTTTAAATTTTATATTATTGTACTTTTAATGTTTTTGAAATTCTTAGATGCCCTGTGCTGTTTTCAGGCGGGGCGGGATATAAATTGATTAAATAAATATATAAGATGAACATTTTGAATCGAGCTCTGAAAGGCAGCCAACACAGAGATTGGAGCACTGGTGTAATGTGCTCCTGGTGACCCACGACCACCAAGAGTCGGGCTGCCACATTCTGCAACAGCTGCAGGTGCCTTCCGAGCCATCACCATAGGTTGCCCACATAGAGCCTGTTACAGTAGTCTAACTGAGAGGTAATAAAAGCATGGATGAGTGTGGCCAGATCTGGAACAGAAATCAGCAGCCGAAGCTGCTGCACCAGATGTAGCTGGCAGAAGGCACTCCTCACCACAGCCTCCACTTAGAGATCCAGACGGAGCTGGGCATTGGGGAGCACCTCCAGGTTCTGCACCTGAGAAGTCAGCGGGGGACAGATCCCATCAATCTAGGGAGCTATTACATCCACTGACTTACCCACTAACATCACCTCTGTCTTGTTGGAATTAAGTCATAGTCGATTAACCCTCATCCAGTCCCTCACAGCTACCAAACACCGGGTAAGCACCAAGGCAGCCAGGCCTGGGTCGGTTGAAAATAAAACGTACAGTTGGATGTCATCCGCATACTGATGACACCTCACCCCGTACTCCCTGATCACCTCACCGAGCGGCTGCATATACACGTTAAGCAGAAGAGGGAACAGGACAGAACCCTGCAGACCCCACATGAGAGGTCTCGTGTGATGAAAAACAATCACAGAGTACCACCCGTTGAGTTCTCCTGGTCAGGAATGAGCGGAACCATTCGAGAATGATCCCGCCCACCCCCGGGCTGTCCCGCAGGCATGTCACCAACATCTCGTGGTCAATGGTATCAAATGCAGCTGAAAGATCTAATAGGACTAATAGGGTTGAGCAACCCCAGTCCTTTTAATGGCAGAGATCATCTACCAAAGCCACAAGTGTTGTCTCAGTGCGATGGCCCGGATGAAAGCCAGACTGATAAGGATCAAGATAACGGACATGATCAAGATGCCCCTGGAGCTGCTGAGCCACTACCCATTCAATAACCTTCCCTAAAAAGGGAAGGTTAGAGACAGGCCGATAGCTGGCAGGGGAGTAAGTGTCAAGTGATGGTTTCTTGAGCACAGACTGTACCACCGCCTCCTTGAGGCAGTCCAGCACTCTGCCCTCCCACAGGGAGGCATTGACCACCCCGGCCAGCAATGGCCCCATTGTCTCCTGGCAGCTCTTAACCAGCCAGGACGGGCACGGATCTAGTTCACAAGAAGTGGCTAGAACCACTCCAAGTACCTCCGCGTGTGTCACCGACTGAAAATGATCACACAAAATCAGACAAGCTGGGGTTTCTACAACCTCTCCATCCTCCACTGTATTAAGTGCGGCATCGAGGTCTTGGTGGATACGAGCAATTATCTCCACAAAATAATCCGCCAAAAGGTCACAGCGGGCAGATGATGACTCAACCCCAGGGTTGAGGGAGGCCAGACTGACCAGCCCCTGCACAACCCAGAACAGCTCCACCGGACGTGATTTTTAGGGATTGGTAAAGAGATCACAGTTCGGGTTCAGCCATTCAGTTTGGCTGCGTTCGGTTCGTCCGTTCGGTTCGTCTGTTCAGTTCGGCTGCATTCGGTTTGTCTGTTTGGTTCGTCCGTTCAGTTAGTTCGCCAGGTTCAGGTTCAGCTGTTCGGTTCGGCCATTCAGGATATGTTATGGGTGTTTTTTTTGTTTTTTATATAGTTTTGGGGTTTTTTATTGGGTTTTATATGGTTTTCTTTTGTTTTTTATTTGGTTTTTTTGTTTTTATATGGTTTTTCTTTTCAAAAAATATCTAAAAATATATATATCTACACTAAATATAACTTCTATTAACTATTCTAAATGCTATGAACTAAATGGATTATCTAATAAGTATTATTATTATTATTATTATTATTATTAACAAACATTTATATAGCACCAGCAGTGTACCTGGCACTTTACAATGTAATAAAATAGACACGGTCCCTGCCCGTAGGGCTTACAATCTGAGAGACAGGCGCTGGGGAGAGACTTAGGAAGGGGAACAGAGGGAGAGACAAGGGGTCTAACATTCATGAAGATGCGAGGTCTCAGGTGCACGTACTTGGTTTGGTTACGATGAGAATGACAGCAGGCAGGTCCATGTCGCAAGGATAAGGGTAAACCGATTGTAGGTATAGGAATAGTGGCTCAGCAGGATAAGGAGTCAGACAGAGCAGAGCAAAAGAGGTGAGTTTTAAGGAGAGATTTGAAGGTATGAAGGGAGGGGGCAAGGCAGATGTGGACAGGGAGGGAGTTCCAGGCATGGGGGGCAGCAAGTGAGAAGGGACGAAGGCGCTTAGGGGAGCAGGGAAGGCGTGGAAGGG
>QEPC01008035.1:785155-807279 GCA_003113815.1 Sphenodon punctatus | reverse complement strand
CTCTCTATCTCTCTCTATATGGGATGGGGGGGGGGAATCACAAACACAAGGTTTCAGTTTAAGGTTTAAGTTTCATTTCAGTACAAAACTGAAATGAAACTTAAAGCAATCTAATAATCCTACTCAATGCCTGCTGTTCAGGAACAATGACTAGATCAGAAGGTGTTGGGAAGGGGGGAGGCAGATAGTTTCATTTCTTGCAAGCCTCTCCACCCCTGGTGCCTAGAAGTCTGCTCCTCAGTGACTAGTACTATTCCCCCCTGTCACCTTACAGTGAACCTTTTTTTGCCACCCGAACTCACCTGAACGCGATCCGAACTGACCGAACTGTTTGGCCATTTTGCCATTCAGTGTTCGGCTCTGTTCGGTATGTTTGTGTTCCGGTTTGTGTTCGCGTTCGGTCGTCCAAACAGACCGAGTTCGGGCCGAACTCCGAACTTCTGAACCACGTTCGCCCATCCCTAGGGATTTTGCGGATGCTATGAAGGCAGCAACGAACTCCCTCTTTGCTGTCTGCATAGCCACAGCATAGGCTTTTAAACTCATAATATGGCCAAGACTGAATTCATCATCCCACAAAAACTTTCCCCTCCTATTTCCCTCTCAGTTTTCATTGAGGGTGTCACCATCCAGTCTGTCCCTCAGTCGCTTAACCTGGGATTCATTTTTGACTCTTCCCTCTTCTTTATGCCTCAGATCCAGGTTGTTGCCAAATCCTGCTGTTTGCCCTGTATAATATTTCTAAAATCTGGCCCTGCCTTACTGTCAGCATTGTAAAAAACATAATCCATGCTCTAGTCAACTCTTGCCTTGACAACTTCCTCCTTACTGGGCTCCTCTGCTCTGATCTCACCCTCTCATCTCCGTTCAATACTCTTCTGCCAGTCATCCACCTTGCCTGTCACTGACACTTTCCCCTCCTCTCCACCATATACTGTGTTCCTCTGTGGGAGAACATTCAGCACAAGCTCCTGGTCTTCACCGTCACATCAACGCTCTTCATGGCCTTGCTCCCCCATACTTCTCTGTTCTTGTATCCTGCAACATTTCTGCCTGGGAGCTTTGCTCCTCCTCTGCCCCCACCCTCACCTGCTTGCAACTCCCCTGTTCCTCTAAATTTCTTCAGCCCCATCTCTCTTGCAGTTCCCAATGCCTAGAACTCTCTGTCACTGGATACGTTCATTATTATTATTATTATTATTATTATTATTATTATTATTATTATTATTATTATTATTATTATTATTAAGCATTTGTATAGCGACAGCTGTGTACCTGGTGCTTTACAGAACAAAAAGAATGACGTGGTCACTGCCTATGGCTTACAATCTAGTAGACACAGAGTGGGGAGACAAGGAGAGGGGACATAGGGAGAGACAAGGGATACATAACATTCAAGCGGATGCGAGGTCTCAGGTACACATGCTTGGCTTGGTTGCAGTCTGCGGGGAGGGCAGACAGAAAAAAATTGAAAGGAAAGTTCTAACAGGGGTCGGGAAAGGCAGCAAGGAAGAGGTGGGTTTTCAGGAGGGATTTGAACTTTCAATTCCCTCCTGAAAACCTATCTGTCACACTTTCCCTGGCTCGTCATGAATGAAATTGCATCTATCTCTTCCCTCCCTTCCTCAGAATCTCTTCACTGTAACTAAGTTAAGCATGTGCACCTGCATTTCTCAACCTCACAAATGAATCCTCATCTCTTCTGATATATGCCTTTCCCTCGTCCCCCATTTCCTTGTCCCTCTTAGATTTTTAAACCTTTTGGAGAAGGAACCTGACTATATGGGTGCTTTCATATGTGATGGCCTTGAGCACTACCATGCTTCAATCCTGCCCAGAGTGAGCATCCTCACTCCAGGAAAGATTTGGTCCATCTACCAAAGAAACATGATGATGGGCCAGACTGGGGAGGGGGAGGGGGAGGGAAGAGGGTGTGGTGACCTGGAGACATGTGTCTGCATAGTCCTGCCCTCATGCTGCCAAGAGCGACCTGCCCCACTTCCTGACGGGTGGCCGCAGCAGCCTATTAGGCCACCCAGAACCACTGTGGACTCCAGACCTACTGGAGTGAGTGCAAGTGGGCCAACCCTCATGATGGCCCGCTTTACCCCGGTCCAGAGTCCTTTGGACAGGTTGTGGCAGCGCTTAACATGGGCTGCTTCTCGTGGATGGTTCCAAGGAACAGCCCAGCCTAAGCACTGCCATGGCCTTTGGAAATCCAGGTTCTGGCCTGGGCCAACACCTGGTGACTGATTTTAACTATAACAAGAGCATGGATTTCCACGCTTGGAAAAGTGTGGAAATCCATGTGCTCATCATGTCAGAAAACACCCTTAAACTACTGATTGTACAGTGCTAGGTACACCGCTGGTGTTAATAATAATAATAATAATAATAATAATAATAATAAATTAGTACACACACAGCTGCTGATTCCCCTGCGTTTTTATGGTGCCATGGCTTGCCTATTTCTCTGCTATTTTCCCACAATGAAAAGGACAGGCCTTTGTAATATCTCTGAATGCAGTTTTTCAGAAGTAACATGGAGTAGGATAGGGGTTAGCATGAACAGCATGGGTATAGCTTCAAAGAAACACAGGTGCTTTTGGCTGGATTGGAGTAAAAAGAGTGAACAATTTATTTCCCCTTCAGGCGGGGCTGTTTTTGGACATACATTGGTCAGGATACAACCCCACCACAACCTTTATTTAAATCCATGAAACGATTATTGTAAGATCATGCTGCACTCCTGAACTACTTTCTCCTTGCTCACAGAAGCTGTTTTGCTTCTAAAATTAATATTATTTATGCAGCGCCTGTCCGCCAGAGGCACTCAGAGCACTTTACAACAACAGTTAAAGTACAATAAAACACTAGACATAAAATCAATTTATTTATTTATATTTACATTTATATCCTACCCCCTCCTGTCAACAGATGACTCGGTGCGGCTTACAAAATACATTTAAAAAACAATAAAAATATAAACAGAGGAAGAACCTAAAACCAACAGAAATAAGGGTAAAACAGTCAGATTCACCCCCTCCCCTCCCACCCTACCCACTCCCTTCCCCAAAGGCCTGGGTGAACAGTCAGGTTTTACAGGCCCGGCGGAAGGCCAGCAGACTAGGGGCCAAGTGAGCTTCCTCCGGAAGGGAGCTCCACAACCGTGGTGCGGCCAGCAAGAATGCCCTCTCAATCATGCCCCCCCCCCCGGTTAACCTGGAGGGTCCAAGAATCACCCTAGGGCCCGAGGAGTGAGGTGGTCTCTCAGATAGGAAGGACCCAAGCCATGTAGGGCTTTAAAGGTTAAAACCTGCACCTTGAATCGGGCCTGGAACACTATATGCCACCAGTGCAGAGCTCGAAGCACTGGTGTTATGTGATCCCTACGGCCTGTCCCTGTCAGAAGACGGGCTTTGCATTCTGCACTAGTAGCAGCTTCCGAACCATCACCAGGGGCAATCTCACATAGAGCGCATTGCAGTAGTCCATCTTCGAGGTGATGAATGCAATTTTAAACCATTTTAAAGGGGAAGGTAAAAGCGGGGTGGGGGGGAGATATGCAGGGGGAACCAACAGTAAATCCTCTAAAAGAACCTGGAAAACAAAAACATTTTCAGGTGCTTTTTGAAGTTGAGAGGGCAGGAACAAAGATGAACATCTGGAGGGGGCAAGCTCCACACTGAGAGGCACAGCAAAAGCCCAATTGCTCGCCGACTTAAGATGCAATAGCAGAGGCAGTAGCAGAATCCCGCCCCCCCCCCCAAAGTGACTGGGATTAGAGCGCAGATAGCCAGAAGCATGAGGTTCCAGCAGTAGGTCTTGAATCTAGCCAGGGCCCATTCAGGGCCTTAAAAACCAGCAGAAAAAAAAATTAAATTCAGTCTGCCGCTTCATAGGCAGTCAATGCAGAGAACACAGGGAGGGCATAGATATGATCGTGGCTGCCCAAACTGGTAAGCAGTTGTGCTGCTGCATTTTGAACAAGCTGCAAGCAAAGAAGCAGCACTTCTGGAAACCTATATAAGAGGAAATTACAAAAATCAAGCCTCATGGTTATCAGGGCATATTTCGCCTTGGCAAGATCAACTGGGATAAGTACAGGCATATTGGGATAAGTACAAGCATATTTACACAGATTGCACAACTGGAAAAAGTAACTTTTTGAATCTCGTACAGTACTTCAGTTTTCATGGACCAAGTGAGGTTAAAAAGGACACCCAGGTTTCTTACCTTGTCCAAAACCTCCACCCAAACCCCCGCAACATGCAGGGCCCCAAGGAAGGAAAGGGTATTTTCATATTGGCTGCCCCTCCCCAGCAACATCACCTCAGTCTTCCCCGAGTTGAGCACAAGATAGCTCTGACACATCCAGCTGGCTATGCCCTTCAGACACTCCTCCAGGCCAGAGGCTAAGGTGACAGAGTTACATGGCAAGACATATATACTGACGTATCATAAGCATGCTGATAGTACTCAACCACGTGCTTAGCCATAACATCCCCAACGGGTTGTATATGTACAGTGAACAACATGGGCAATAAGGATAGAACTAGGGTTGAGGTGACAGCAAGTGTTCCCGTACCATTGAGAAATACCTATCTTTTGGGAGCACTTGCAGCTGCTCATCAGTATTTCCTCACCAGTCAGTGATTCTGTGCTTCCACTGTTGTCGAGATTGGGCCTGTGTGTCAGGGCGCACGCCGCCTGAGTTGGGCCGGCAGCTTGGGTTCCACTGCCTAGCAACGGCCCGACGAGTGGAGGTTCCAGGAGCGCTGGGGGCGCCGCTGCAGGGGGGTGGAGCTACCCTACACTTCCAGGATGCTCCAGACCCCGCCCACAGCATGCTGAGCGTGGCACAAAGCTCAGCGGCGGGTTGGGACCCTGCCCTGAGCACACCGGCCCCAATTAAGGTCATTTCCTATAAAATGAACTGGTGGGGCCAGAAGCCGCTGCCGGTAATCATTCATGAGAGGCTGGCCCTGGTGTTGCCTGAGTGGTTTCCTGTCTGATCTTGTTGGTGATATTGAATAGAGTGACTGGTTCTTGTGTTCCCCTTTTCCCTGGTGTGAGGCTGTCATAGGTTTGAGCATCTGTTACCGTATTGTCTTGTCTCCCTCGCCATGTAAACGTATAGTGTGATCTTGGTGTGTGGGCTACCCATTCCCTTACTCCGTGCCCTTAGATTTCTCCCTGTATATTCTTTGCAAGTCCTTCCTGTAGAGTTTAAGTCCTTTCCCTCACCATCCCCTTGCTCCCTGAATGCCTCCCTGTTCCCTTCCCCCTGCCTGGGATCCCTCCTCCCCCCTCTTTCCCCCCTTTCACTCCCTTTTTCACGGTGCCCCGGGCCCCGTGGATATCCCTGAGCGCCTGGAACAAGTCCCTTGTGTAGACCTTGTGTTTTGGGGCAATTGGCTCCCTCTCTTTCCGTCCCAATGATGAACCGGGTTGCCCTCTGAATAAGGGGGAAAGCCCACACAAGACCCTGAGGGACCTTGTTACCTTCGAGAGATATTCCTTTAAGAGAGAGAGCCGCCCCTTTGTCCTTGTCCCCTACTCCTTCCTCCTTTTGTCTCCCTTTTCGGATCCCCATTCCCTCTCCTCCCCCCGGGGCAAACTATTCCATTCCCCTGCTCTGCCCCTTAGACCCTCCCCTTTTCCTCCTTCCCCTGTGACACTGTGATGTTCTGTCAATTTATGTAATTTTCTGTAAATTTCCAGGATTTTCTGGGACTTCCTGGGACTTATTCAGGACTTGTTCAGGATTTTCCGGACTTTGGAGGATTTCCAGGCACATTCTCAGCACGATTACATCTTTTATTTTACTTCTTCCTTTACATATTAATTTACTTACATTTACCGAAAAGGAACTAGTGACAATAGTGAAAAAGCTGGTAAGTTTCCTCATTGTACAAGCACAGGCGAATGCTCTGTTTCTGATGGTGTAACAGGCTAGTGGTCCCTGCGATGAGTCTTGTAAGAACCCGCTCTCAAATTATACACTCTCATAGGCAATTAACTCATACAGTTTATTTACATATATTTATTATTTACACAATCACAAAGTCCTTCACAACCAAAGAATCAGCCTCTGGCTGAGTTTTGTCCGTTTCAGGTCAGGGCATGCCCTCTGACCTCTTCAAACCTGTGGCTCAGTTAGTTCTACTGCAAAAACCCCATTTATACCCACGATTGGGTGTCAGGAAGCTGGGTCCAGTAAGTCCTGATGTCCATGGTGGGGTGAGGAGTTGAGGGGGTGGAGGCTTTCTCCCTCCCAGACTTCCTACAACTCAGACCTTTCCATTGGCTCTCACGTCAGGTTTAGCAGCTGTCAGAAATCTCCCGGGAAGCTCCTCTTTGATCCAGTCTCTCCCAGCTTTACCAGCTGTCCTGCCTTCCAAACTGCCAGATTTTCAAGCTGGAGTGCCTTCCTCCTCTGTCTCCCAAGGCAGACTGACTTCTGTGCTTCCTGCTTCTTTCTTATGTAGCCAGAGTGGGTGTGGCTCACCCTCTGGCTCCTACAGGCTTAAAGAGCCAGGTGCCTCCCAATTTCTCTACATTCAGGCTTCTCTGCTTATTTCAGGCTGGCTCTGCCAAGCCTCTCTCAGTCACTCTCCAGTCTGCCCCATGCATGTGCATAGTCATGTAGCCAGGCTACACTCTCTTAAAAGAGCAATAACTCCTCTGTGCTTTAATCTGCCACAGATGGAAACAGCTTTCATTGCAATTGATAGATTCAGCTGAGACGTTTGAGGATGCCACTTTTCAAGTGTCTTGGGAAAAGGGCATAACCACCCATCACCACTGTCTGACTCCGCTCTACAAGGTAGATGGTGTTTCAATATGTGTGCTGATCTACCCATCTGGCAGCACTGGCTGATCCACTGTTTTGTGCCATGGAGACTACCGACGCAGAAGATTTCAGCAGCCTCATTACAAGTGTGGGAACTCATCGGTCTGCCCTTTCGTACAAGCAGGTTGACAAACGCACCGGCAATTTCTTTCAGCTACTAGATCGCAGTTGTCTCAATTGTCTGTACACCACTGTAGCCCAATAGTGATCTAGTGGATTTTAAAAGGCTGGGGCATAGGTTGGAGGGGAGATACCGAACAATGGCAATTACCAAATGGGATCTGAAACTGATGGCAAGGTGGTAAATGAGTAAACAGGATCCCAGTAAGCAAACTATCAGTAAATGGAGAAATGCCTGCTGTCATTCTCATCGTAACCAAGCCAAGTACGTGCACTTGAGACCTCGCATCTTCATGAATGTTAGACCCCTTGTCTCTCCCTCTGTTCCCCTTCCTAAGTCTCTCCCCCAGCTCCTGTCTCTCAGATTGTAAGCCCTAGGGGCAGGGACCGTGTCTATTTTATTACTTTGTAAAGTGCCAGGTACACTGCTGGCGCTATATAAATGTTTGTTAATAATAATAATAATAATAATAAATGAAATGTCAATTGCTGTTGACTACTGAGAAGTTCTTCATTCAACCAAGATGGTATTGAGAACTGGGATTTCTACGGAAATTCACATTTTTGTGAAATCTCGTTTCAGCCCTATAACCAATATCCATTCATACTACATCAGGTATTAGTTTTGGTTATTTCAGGTTGTGGTGTTTTTTCAGGTTTTGGTGGGTTTTTGGTTCAGTTATTGTGGTATTTTGGTAATTTCAGTTGCATCATCTTGGCAATGGTGAAAATGGCATAACTTAAATACCACAATGGTCGAGCAACCAAAATAACTAAATCGAAAATGTAAATACAAAAATATACACAACCCCCCCCACACACTCCACTCCCCCACCAAAGTTCTCATTTCAGTCATGGATGTTATTTAGGCATTTAGAGGGATACTCAAAAGTGCAATGCAAATAATATATGTGAATAATAAACCCACTATCTGTTTCATCTCTAAGTAATGCCTTATCTCTGTAAGTGAATAGGTAGAGCAAGACCCACTCACTAAACAAATGTTGGGAAAATCTGGCCCATAAATACCTCATCCTATTCTCAGAGCATTTCCAGACTGGTTTTAGCCTTGAATCCAGAGGTTTTATAACCCTCCCTCATTAGTAATTATGAGAGCAATCCAACGACCAATGTATGGCAACCCTGACACACGGTGCACGGCCAGAACACACACACTCACATGCACATGTGTTCCATGTGCGCAGCACAGCCCTGGGTAGCTGTGCTGCATGCACGGCATGCATGTGCACCTGAGCGTGTGAATTCTGGCCAGTGCACAGCACCCGCAATTGGCATACACAGGCCGTTGGATTACTCCCTCTAGCTCTAGATACTTTGATAATAGCAAAAGCCATGTTTCAATAATGCCGTAACAACCATGAGAAGATATTTTTAAGCAAATCTCTGATTTGTAAATATTAAATATTAATGGCTTTCCTCCTGACTATTTAATTAGGTTAACGTTCTCTTCCACATGGCTGTCACGCTGCTACTGTCACAGATGACATCTCTTTCCAGCAAGATGAGAGCCTCCAGCATTGTGCTCAGAAATGCCAATTACCATTATAAACATAAACAAATGCACTTCATGGCTTATTTGTATTGGCAAGGAATCCATAGCTAGTGAACTTTAAGATGTCTGGGATGGGCAGAATGGGTGAAGATTAGTCATTATATGTTTTCACCCTTTGGACCGGGGGGATCCCAAAGCTGGGTTTTTGTTTTTAAATTGGCTGAGTTCCAGTTCCTAAATCTGGCCCATGGATCCAGTTCCTACTATGGCTGAAGCGGCAGCAGTGTTGCTGTTTCATTGCTTACTGTCAACGTTTTGCATTCTTGCCACTGATCCAACAGCATTTTCCATCAGTTTATGACGGTTTCCCACATTTTGCAGCAGTTTCTGACAATTTGCAGGTTTGTGACACTTCTGATATTTTACAGGAGTTTCCTACTTTTGTGACATTTTTCCTCTTTGCTTTCTGGCAGTCCACTTCAACTCTGTGTCCCACTGCCCATGCTGGCACCCCACAGCAGGACTCGTGTTGCCCGCTTCACCATCCACCCACACCCACTCCACCCCCAACTGGTCACAGCCCCCACCCCCCCGCCTGTTTCCCTACTGCTGAAGTTACTAACCAGCAACGGATGTTAGTGTCAGTGGTATGGGGTCCAACTCCATCCAGAGAGCTCGCTGTGAGGGTCAGAGGTGAGTAGTTGGGAGTCAGGGGCTGCGCGCTGCAGGATTACGTGTGCAGGCTGAGGACTGGACATGTGTGGGGAAATCCAGCAGCCTATAAGTAATTCCTTAGTCTTGAAGCTTTACTGAAAGTCAGTGGTGCTGAGCCCTACACCCAGAGGGTGACTTGGGGGTGGGAGCACCTCAGCCCCGTGAGGTTTATGCTTCAGCTTTGTGGTCATTTGTGGAACTTTGTGGTCATTTGTGGAACTTTCCAAAACCTTGTGACAATTTCCAAAACGTTGTGGCACTTGCAACGTTTAAGTAGTGGACTTGACTGGGGAAGCCAAGCTGGGAAAATAGAAATGGATGGGCAGTTTCTGACAAAATTGTCAGAAATTGCAACATGTTGTTTTAGGTCTACTTTCTACCTTCAAGTACTGGAAGAGTGAGGTTGAGGAAGAGAGCAAAGTTGAATGTACTGGGAATGCAGGAGGCACATAATTCAGTTTAGTTTTAGTTTTTCATTTTCCTTTTTAAAAAACTTGCTCATTTGGAGGGTGGGGGGCTTCGTAAAGGACTCTACCAATTTTGTTCCAACCATTCTCCTGCTTGACCCTGCTACTGCCTTAGCCCTTCCACAGGACAGAATGAAATCCTTGGCAATATCTCCAAAGCATGCTTTTCTCGTTTTTGGCATCCTAGCCCTGGGTCTACCAGGTGCTCACCTCTGATTCGGGTCACCCATGGTCCAGCAGTAGAGTTAAAATAAGTACCTTCAAAAAGAGGTATACCTGTTAAAATTCCGGTACGTGAATCAACATGAAAATTTGGGGTATGAATCAGTACACAGTTTTGACCCAATTTTGGGTACCCAGTGTCACAGAATACCAACATCTAGTCCTGGAATAACTTCTAGTCCGGATTTTTTTGGATCTTCCATCCAGTTTGGTTTTTTTTATAACAATTGTTTCATCAGACACAGGAAAATCAGTCCTGAAATTACAATTTTTTGGGGGGTATTAAGGTATCAGATTAGTGATTGGGTAGTCCATTGAATACCTAAAACCGTATTTGAAAATGTGGTTATTGCTCATGGGTACTAAATTAAGTACAATATCTATTTGTGCCTGCATCTTAAAAAGAGGTAAGAGACACAAAAACTGGGCTACAAAGACCACAACACTTTATTTAAATAAACAGTCATTCTGGAGATAACAAACACCCTATGCTACCATCCAGGTCTGTGTGGGCTCCCTCTACATCCCATTTTACCATCAACAATTTTATTTATTATTATTATTATTATTATTATTATTATTATTATTTGATTAACATTTATATAGTGCCAGCCATGTGTCTGGCGCTGTACAGAACATAGAAATAGATGCGGTCCCTGCCTGTGGCTTACAATCTAAAAGACAAGGAGGGGGAGACAGGGAGAGGGGACAGTGGGAGAGACAGGGGAGAAGACAAACAAACATGCAGGCGGATGCGAAGTCTCAGGTGCATGTGCTTGGCTTGGTTACAATCAGGATGGTTGCAGCAGTCTGCAGAGAAGGGCAGACAGTAAGTGTATGGGGAACGACTAGCAGGCATTGGGAAAGGCGGCGAGGAAAAAGTGGGTCTTGAGGAGGGATTTGAAGGAGCGGAGGGAGGGGGCAAGGCGGATGTGGGTAGGGAGGGAGTTCTAGGCATGGGGGGCAGTGAGGGAGAAGGGTCGAAGGCGGTTAGGTGAGCAGGAGAAACGAGGGAGAGTGAGGGAGGAGACAGAGGAAGAGCGGAGTCTGACAAGCTGCTTTGGGTGGCCCCACCCAAAGGTCGAGGCAAGATATAGTAAGGGTGAAACATGAATAGTATACACCCACCCACCGTAGGGACAACCTATATCAGGGTTTCCAGGGAGAAGTGGCAGTTTTGACACCTGCTAGGTATCACCGGTATCCTGGCATAGCGAGGAAGCTCCTGTCAGCTCCATGGGGTTTGAGGTCAAGCCATGGGTCACTTATTCCCTAAGCAGCAAACCCTTTCCCTCACCTCCTAGGGAGGTACCTCCCCTTTCTTTCTGTTGTGTTCCTGTTATCATCCAGTTACACTTCTCATTGCACTGGATCACCAAGTGAAGACAATTAACAATAAGAAATAACTATCTTCCTAGGCAATCCTAGGAAGAGAGGATTCTAGGAAGAGAGGATTCCTAGGAAGAGAGGATTCCTAGGAAGAGAGGCTTCTAGAATCTTAGGGAGATAGGATTCTAATCCTATCAGCAGCTAAAGCTGATCTGTGCCAAGGGACAAAAAAATCTTTCCTGGCCCTTAACATAACCAAGGAAACCATCAGATGCCAATACAAGACAGTGGGGGGGCATATTCATGTTGCACCCTTCCCATCTCTTGCCTCGACCTTTGGGTGGAGCCGCCCAAAGCAACTGGTCAGACAGTAAGATGTCCCCCCATCTCATAATCTACTTGGTTTATGGCCATTAATGGACCTATTCCCAAGAACCTATTCAGTCCTTTTTTAAACCCAGTTATACTACTAGCCCTGGCAAACTCCTCTGGCAACAGATTCCATTATTGAACTGTGTGTTGAGTTCAAAAATACTTCCTTTATTTATTTATTTTTAAATCTGCCACCAGTTAGTTAGTTTCATGGAGTGTCTCCTAGTTCTAGTGCTACTTGAGAGGGTAAATAAATGTTCCATATCTACTTGTTCCACTCTACTCAAGATTTTATAAACCTCTATCATATCCCCTGTAAGAACATAAGAATTGTCATGCTGAGTCAGACCAATGGTCCATCAAACCCAGCATCCTGTCTTCAACAGTGGCCAATTTCAGTCTCATGGGAGAAGTACCAGCAGTCACAGTGGACAATCCATTCCCTGTTGATCACTCCCTTCACCCAAAATCTCCAGACTCAGCAGTGACCCACCTGTTCAAATTACCCTTCATAGCCACCTTAAACCTTGCCTTTCTGGGGCTGCTCTATGCCTATCCCATCCCACCCCACCCCCTGTGGCCCCATTAGTGGAGAGAGGGTCCACAGGTGGGGAAGGGGAATGGAAAATGTTATCACTCTGTGGATTCAGTAAGTGTTCCTGCCATGTATTCAGCACCAGAATCAGTACCATCAATTTCCTGATCCATGTGAAGGAAACCATCCTATCATCAAGATTAACAAAAAACAAAAAAACAAAAACTGAACTCTTTTCAAAATATCTGGGTGAAAACTCATGCATGCTGCTTATTAGATGATAGCTTGTTTGTGAAATGATATAAAATAAATGTCACTTTAATAAAAAGAAAACACACCCTAATTTTTCATCAGTGATATGAAATGTGTTTTTTACTCAGTCATGCATTTTTCAAAATGGCTTAGTGATAAAGGTTCTGAGGTAAAGGCAGTGAGTCATTCAAGAAGCAATAGATGTTAAATGGCATGAAATGGCATATTGAGGCTAATGGACCTTGTTTGAACTTTGCTTTGTTTCCTTATTAGCACATTCTCCCATGTTCCTCTGACACTGCCCATCACTTTGAGAGACTCCACTGGAAAAAGAGAGAGAGAAACCACCATATCTCTTTGAGAAGAAGAAAGCAACTCAAGAACTGGGTGGAGTGTTAGTCCAAGATTTAAAGTGATTTGTAATTTACTCTTTTTATACGCATTTGTCACTTGGTCGATTATCCCACTGAAATAATTGAGAGAGTAGTAAAAGTGTACAGATATTGGGTACTTTCAGACATGACGCTAACCACCCTTTAACCACCCTTGGTGGTTATTTATGCATGTTGCAGGGCTTCATAGGGCACCAATACAGCCCTGCAACATGCATAAATAACCACCAAGGGTGGTTAAAGGGTGGTTAGTATCATGTCTGAAAGTACCCATTAGAGCTGAAACGAGTATCCACAAAAAACGGTATACCTGCCAAATTTCCGGTACCCAAATTGACTTGAAAATATTGCTACCCGATTTGAGTAGCCAAAGTCCCAGATTGTCCCAGAAGTTCCTTCCTGTCCTGATTCTTTGACCTGATTTTTTGGTTTTCGATCTTGGTTTACCAATTGGTAATAAAAAATAAATAAAAATCAGTATAGGAAATAACAGACTTTTCTGGCAGTCGAGTACCCAATCAGTAATAAAGCAGTTTGTTGAGTACCCAAGATGGTACTAGAAATTACAGGTATTATCTATGGGTTGCAAATGAGCTACCCTTTTCATCTCTAACAGATATAGGTGTACAATATGGTGGTTAAAAAGAAAATTATAAAATCAGTTATTATAGGTTGCATAAGAACACGAGGTTAGTCTATTATTATTATTATTATCATCATCATCATCATCAATAATAATAATAATAATAATAATAACAACAACAACAAATTATTATTTAGCATTTATACATCGCCAGCGATGTACCTGGCACTTTACAAAGAATACGATAGACATGGTCCCTGCCTGAGAGCTTACAATCTAAAGACAGGGGGAGGGGAGACAGGGAAGGGGGAACAGAGGGAGAGACAAGGGATGTGACATTCATGAGGATGCGGGAACTCAGGTACACGTTCCTGGCTTGGTTGCAGTAAATTGGGAGTTTACAGATAGCAGGTGAGGGATAATCCTGGGTGGGGATGGTTAGTAGGAGTTTGGAAGGGCGGAACGGAAGAGGTGGGTTTTGAGGAGGGACTTGAAGGTGTGGAGGGTGGGGACAAGGCGGACGAGGGCAGGGAGGGAGTTCCAGGTATGTGGTGCAGTGAGGGAGAAGGGACGAAGGCGGTTGGGGGAGCAGGAGAGGCATGGGAGGATGAGGGAGGGGATGGAGGAGGAGCAGAGTGCTAAAGCAGAGGTTTGGAGGGAGATCAGGGCAGAAAGGTATGGGTTTTATTCCAAGAGTAATAAAGTGGGATTGTGTTTCTAAGTCTCCCTAACCTGGCTATGAGAGAAAAGACTCTTCAGCTCCAAAAGGGGTGGAAAAGAAACCAGTTTGCTCCTAGGATTCCACCCTGGCTTTTACAGCAAACAGTTGTTGATTAGTTGCATGCTGGGGGGGTGCAGAAGTGACCTCATTTGTTTTAGTTCTTGTTTAATAAAAAAAACATTAATTTATTTTGTTAAAAACCCATTTGTTTTTGTATTTTCTTTTTCATTTAAGAAGTATTTGAAAATAAAATAAAAAATCACTTCACATGCACAAAATGTCCCCCTGGACCTTTCTGCACATGTGTGCCCCTTTCCAAAAATGGCTGCAGCAGCATAAACAGTGATTTAAAATAATAATAATAATATGAGAATGAAAACAAATGCAAACCAATGAATGTCGTTTCATGTCCTCGTAAAGATGAATGGAACTTTGTTTTACTAACTAAAAACTAAAACGAATTGCACACCGCTACTGTAAAGACATTCTCATGGCAGAAAAGAAAAATAGCTAGCAGTATCTGAATTGACACAGATGAATAACTAACTGCTTCTTGCTTGTGCTGTGATCTGATTGGCTATGAAGAATATTCATATGACTGGAGGAGCTGGTATTCTGGTTTGCAGCAGTCAAGCTTCAGGACTAAGGAAATACTTATAGGCTGCTGGATTCTAATTGGTTGCCCATCTAACAAGAGCTGATTGGAGGAGCTAGCATCCTGGCTTAGAGCACCAAAGATAAGCTTTCATAGTAGAGATTATAAAAGGAACTAGAATAACCTGACACTCTAATTGGCTCTGGGCTTTCTAGTTACCTTTGCTGTTCTGGTTCAGTCAGCTTTGCCGGAGTTATTGTTATGATTTGTGTTACCTGTCTGTGTAACTGATATCTGGGGTTTGCAATAGCTATGTGGTTCTATTAACTTGTCTATAACTATTCGTTGTACAGTGCCAGGTACACCAGCTGGCACAACAACAACAACAACAAGAACAACAATCATAATCATAATCATAATCATAATCATCATCATAATAATAATAATAATAATAATCATAATAAATGTGTATATAGTTAATTAGATTATAATGCATAATTGGGTAGATAGTTATTAAAAAATATTCCACTTTAACATTTGTCTCATTAATGTAAATATTTTTCCCCTAACTTTATTCCAAGATTGATATTCTGTTAAGAAAAGATATGCTGTAAACACATTTTATTTTCCAGCGTAGACTGGACAATTTCCTGGGTTATCAGTAATAACTCTGGTTGAGGGTAGGGCTGAACCAAATAGTAAAAAAATTATTCGTGTTTCCGAGGACTGGCCCAAGTGTTCAGCTGAGTCGGTAAAATACTCGGTAAATACGTGGCAAAATACTTGGTAAAATAAAAATGAGTACCGAGTATTTTCTGAGTACCAAATACCCTTATATAGGGGTAGGAAAAGTTCCATATGTTGCTCATTTGAGGATTTTATGAGTACCAAGTACTGCATACTGGGCTGATTCCTCAGTTCCTCGGCACTTGGTAAATCCTAGTCAAATACTGAAAGACTCAGTAAAAACTGAGTAATTTTAAATACCGAGTTTCATGACTAATTGAGGGTTCTAGTCAATGGGTTGGAGAAAGGACACTTGGATATCCATAGACAAAAAGAACCCGATCTTCTTGCTGCAATTAACAACCTCTTGGCAGAAGGGCACAAACCTCATTTGCCACATTCAAGGTAGTGCGTGCATTAGCTACATACATGCTGCTGTGCTTAAATGGATGCCAAATCCCCTTTCAAAGCAAGAGGCATCGGTGTGCAGTATTTTTGAGTTTTAAAAAAATGTTAAGTCTGGGGGGGATATTTATATATTTATTACACTTCTATCCCACCCATTCCCTCAGGGCTCAGAGTGGGTTACAACACATGAAACATCAATTGCAATACGTATGATAAATTCAAATATTAAAAATACCCAAATGAAACAAGTAAAAACAGATACAATCTCCAACCACAACCACCGTATCCCTGCCTGCTAAACAAGACTGCCTTACATTGCCTCCAGAAGATGAGCAGGCTTGGTCTCTGATGACCCTCCAAGGGAAGATAGTTCTATAATTGTGGAGCAGCCACTGAGAATGCCTCTGTGAATGCCCTTGTTGTACAAACTTGGCAGAGAGATGGTACCTGGAAGAGGATGTTCCCAGCTAGGACATAATGGGAGAGGCAGGCTTTCAGATATTTGGTGCCTAGGTCCATCAGGGTTTTATAGGTCAAAACAAGCCAACACCTTGAATTGCACCCAGAAAAACTTTGGGTAGTGAGTGTAGACTCCAGAGCATTCGCCACTGCCAGAATGTAGGTCACTGTGTTCTGCACCAGCTGCAGGTTGTAAACAGTCATCAAAGGTAGGGATGGGTGAACAGATCGCAGTTCGGGTTCGGTTGTTCAGTCTGGTTCAGTTTGGTTCGCTCGTTCGGTTTGGTCTTTCGGTTTATCGCCGCGTTCAGGTTTGGCCATTTGGTTCAGTCGTGTTCGGTTTGGGCATTCATAAAAAGTATCGTGACAGCTCGTGATCAGCCCGGAAACAGGAAATTCGAGTGCGTGCAGAGCTTGTGTGGGTGAGAGTGTGTGTTGTGGCTGGCTGTGTGTTCATTTTTTATTTGTGTGTCTTTTGGCTGTGTGGTGTGTGTTGGTTTTGGTTTGGCTGGTTGGTGAGTGTTAATGGGTGCTGTGTGTGTTGTGTTGGCTGTGTTGTATGTGTGTTTAAAAAAAAAATTGAGAAGAAGGTGACCAGTGCCACCACCATTAAACGCCAGGCCTGGGGGAAGGCCAAGGTGGCGGAGCCGGTGGTGGAGGAAAAGGTTCCTTCGGTTGCTTCTGGACTTTTGGTGGTGGAGGAATAGCCAGAACCCATGGGCACAGGAGGTGCTGCTGCCACTGTTGCCAGGATTGTAAACTTTTTTTTTACTTTGAGGACAAAAAACGTAAGGCTCTATCCATTAGAACGAGCTCACTGCCGTGCGGGTGGGTGCGTGGGTGTTGAGCATCATTCAGGCCCCTCCCATGCTATTCAAGCCCTGTTCAGGTGACACAGTCAGAGAGCCATAGAGCTGGCAGTCCAGGTCTTTAATACCAAGGTGAAATCGAAATTGTTGTATAGAGCAGAAATTTGGGCGCCCGACCTGGCTCATAGGGTCAATTTGACCCAATCCAAATTCCTGATGAAACTATTGGGAGTTCCGAAAAGTGTTCCGTCTATTGTAACCAGGACTGACCTGGGCCAAAAATCCTGGCATTTATCTGCCATGAAATTTGCCTCTAGGTTTTTGTGCAAGTTGCTGCTGAACCGTTGCTCATTGCTACTCAGAGAAGTGGAAGAAGACCCCTTTGTTAATCCTCTGGCAGCTGAGCTGCCATGGATGTGTTTATGACATCCATGCCCTCTTCCGCCCCCTCCACTCTACTGAAACTGACCTGACCAAGATCACCAATGATCTACTTATCGCTAAATCTAAGCGCCTCTACTCCAGCCTTGTCCTCCTTGACCTCTCTACTGCCTTTGACACTGTCGACCACTTGCTTCTATTGGACTTGCTTTACTCTTTGGGCTTCCATGGCTCTGTCCTTGACTGGTTCTTCTCGTACCTCTCTGACCGCTAATTTAAAGTCTCGCTCCCCGAGTCCAACTCCTCCTCCCTCCCCCTTTCGGTTGGGGTCCCCCAAGGCTCTGTCCTTGGCCCTCTCCTCTTCTCTATTTACACCCTGTCCCTTGGCAAACTTATTGCCTCCCACGGATTCCAATATCATCTCTACACTGATGACACCCAACTCTATCTTTCTACCCCCTCTCTCTCCTCTTCTGTCCACTCACGCCTCGTCAACTGCCTCTCTGATATCTCCGCCTGGATGTCCCGACGTCAACTCAAGCTCAACATGGCCAAGACCGAACTCCTCATTTTTCCTCCCTCCTCTTCCTCTCCCTCTAACCTGCCCATCTGCATCGATGGAGTCACCATCCATCCTGTTCTCCAAGCCCGTAGCTTGGGCTTCATCTTTGACACGCACCTCTCTTTTAAACCTTACATTGACTCTGTTGCCAAATCCTGCCGATTCGCCCTCCATAACATTGCTCGGATCCGCCCCTTTCTCTCTACCTCCTCGGCCAAAACCCTTGTTCATGCCATGGTTATCTCTCGCCTCGATTACTGCAACCTCCTCCTTGCTGGCCTCCCTCGCTCTCACCTGTCCCCCCTTATCGCAATCCAAAACTCTGCTGCCAAGGTCATTCACTCTGCCCGTCGCTTCGACCATGTGCAGCCTCTCCTCTTCTCTCTTCACTGGCTCCCCCTTCCTGAACGTATCCTGTTTAAACTCCTGGTATTCACGTTCAAAACACTCCACAACCAAGCTCCCCCTTACCTCTCGGACCTAATCTCCCTACGCACTCCTGCACGCGCTCTCCGCTCTTCCTCTGTCCCCTCCCTCACTCTCCCTCGTTTCTCCTGCTCACCTAACCGCCTTCGACCCTTCTCCCTCGCTGCCCCCCATGCCTGGAACTCCCTCCCTACCCACATCCATCTTGCCCCCTCCCTCTGCTCCTTCAAATCCCTCCTCAAGACCCACTTTTTCCTTGCTGCCTTTCCCAATGCCTGCTAGTCATTCCCCATATACTTACTGTCTGCCCTTCTCTGCAGACTGCTGCAACCAACCTAATTGTAACCAAGCCAAGCACACACACCTGAGTCTTCGCATCCACCTGCATGTTTGTTAGTCTTCTCCCCTTTCTCTCCCACTGTCCCCTCTCCCTGTCTCCCCTTCCTTTTCTTTTAGATTGTAAGCCACAGGCAGGGACCGCATCTCTTTCTATGTTCTGTACAGCGCCAGACACATGGCTGGCACTATATAAATGTTTATAATAATAATAATAATAATAATAATAATAATATCTAAGAGCTATCTATCCCATAAACTCCCCGATACCATGGCAAAGGAGGTCTTACTCAGAATGAGTGATATCGAGCGATAAAACGATTTGAGTAGAATCGCTGCCTCCCCCCCATCTGGTTATGTACCTCCCTGGGTTCCCAGTGTTGGACAGATGACCAAATATCCCTGATCACGACCAGAGCTAAGCACCTTTTCTTTTGAGCCCGCTTAAACGCTTTCCTGTCACAGGTTCTAGAGGGGCGTTTCCAGCGCATTCCCTTTGCCGAGCGTCTGTGCCCTTTTGATAATATTATTGCTGAATCAATTGGGCACATTATTCTATCATCCACCTATATGATTCCCGTAGAACTGAACTACTGGAACCTCTGCTTAATCTATTCCCTGGTAGATCAGAGTCAACCCTTCTGGGTCTCCTATTAGTTAGTGCAGATGGGCAGGTGATTTCTTACACTGCCTCTTTTCTCCTGCAAGCATTTTACAGTCAGAAAAATTTCCTTGAATTTAGGCATTGCCAATTTTAAATACACCTTCCATCCCCCCTCTCCCCTCTGTTTGGGTTATCATGTGGGATGGTCCTCGCATAGGCTTGGATATTTCCCTTGATAGGGGGGGAAATGCCTGAGTTTCCTTTTTTCCCTGCCTTAGTTTGATTGTTAGTTAACACTAATACATAGATTTTATTTGTATATTCATGGATGCCTTTGCGATGTGCTTGGCTTTCCGGAACCTGTGTTTTACGTTTAAAATTTTTGCCATGGTCGATGACCACGCAATAAAGATCTAATCTATCTATCTATCTATCTATCTATCTATCTATCTATCTATCTATCTATCTATCAGGCACAAACAGTGGGCATCAGCGGATAGCTGCGGCTGTCTTCCACAGAGAGAGAGGGTACTGTAGTGTGTGGGGCCCTTCCAGCAGTCAGGCACGAACATGAGCAGCACCCCCACCCAAACATGTGCCTCCCAGCAATCCCCACTCTCCAGTTGCCATCCCTACCTAGCAAACCCAAATAAGGGCAGGATTGGCACATGGCAGCCAGGGTCTCTCCATTGCCATCCCTCCCTAGCAGCACCCCAGGAAGGGAAGGATTGGCATATGCCAGCTAGGGTCTCTCCATTGCCATCCCTCCCTAGCTGGCAGCACCCCAAGGAGGGCTGGATTGTCACGTGCCAGTCAGGGTCTCTCCATTACCATCTTTCCTCACCACCTTTCCCAATGCCTACTAGTTGTTTCCCATATACTTACTGTCTGTCATCCTCTTCAGACTGCTGCAACCAACCTGATTGTAACCAAGCCAAGCACATACACCTGAGACTTCACATTGTAGATTGTAGATTAGATTGTAAGCCACAGGCAGGGACCGTATCAATTTCTATGTTCAGTACAGTGCCAGGCACATGGCTGGTGCTATATAAATGTTTATAATAATAATAATAATCCCTCCCTAGAAGCACCGAAGGGAGGGCAGGTTTGGCACGTGCCAGTCAGAGTCTCTCCAATGCCATCCCTCCCTAGCAGCACCCCAGGGAGGGCAGTATTGGCACATGCCATCCAGGGTCTCTCCAATGCCATCCCTCCATAGCAGCACCTCATGGAGGGCAGGATTGGTACGTGCCAGCCAGGGTCACTGTCTCCCATTGCCATCCCTTGCACCCCAAGGTGGGAGGACTAGTGGCATCATCATAAATGCAAGATATTACTTAGGTGTTGTTTTTGTGTTCCTGTTTCAGAGAGGAATTGGATGCCGGTCCATCCAGGTGGAGGTCGGACTCATCAGTGCCCCCCCCCCTGACAGTTGGCAGACAAACCGTGCCAATGTCTGGAGGTTTTATGATAAAGGTGATGGAATCGCCATCTGCAAGGTAAGGCATGGGGGCTGGAACAACAGGGAATGGATTGCCCTATGACCTGTTAGGAATGCACATTCCCTGCAGAGACAGATTGGCCACCCACCCACTTGTGGAGACAGAATGCAGGCAGAGCTTGACACAGACCATTGGTCTGATGCAGTATGGCACTTCTTATGTTCTTGTCTTTTTATGCTCTTTAGCTCTGCGGCAAAAGATTAAAGAGGCAGAGAGAGGGGACCACATCGGGGCTAATCACCCACATTGAAAAGCTCCACGGACAGATGGTGAGGCGACAGGAGGACTCTGGCATGGCCGTGGAGCCCAAGAAACACCTCCAGAAGAAGGGGGGATGGCAACCCACAAGCGACGGCATGTAAGCCCTTCCCCCCTCGTCCAGCCCTGATGTGGAGACCCCCGGGCCCCGGGAGAATGCTGAGGCCAAGGCCTTTTGAGCCGAGTTGGAAAGGCCCACCTGGGAGTGCAGGAGACAGCAGTCACCATGGAGAACTGCCTGGTGGAGCAGTTCCAGGTGGTCCAGGTGGAGAGGAAGAAGTGGAGGCCTGTGGCCAGTACGTCTCCGCCAAGATGGAATGCCTAGAAATGTACCACCAGGTTCTCTCCAGGTGGCATCGGGACATGGAAGGGGCCACAACATTTGCTGTCTCCCATGGCTATGAGCTGGAAGAGTCCCAGGAGGCTGATCCTCAGCCCTGCAGTGCGCCTCAATGGCTGTTGCCTTTTCCCCCAAGTCCCGGGGGCCAGGCCCAGAGACTCATAGTTTAATTTATTAGTTTCCTTTTAATGTTTGCTTTTGGTTTCAGAATGTTGTTGTTGCTTTGTTCTTCTTGTTGTTGTTTAAATAGCTTTAATAAAAGTTGTTGTATTTCTTGTTACAAGCTTTGTTTGACCTGCCCAGTCTTTTATCCCTATGTGCTGCAGTTCTGGCTGGCAGGTGGCAGAATCTCATACAGATTGTCGATCCCTACCAGCAGCACCTGCCACCCCATGTAGCATAGTTATTAACCCAAAGATGTGCTGTGCCAGCAGCAGGGTCTCAACTTGCAGACAGCCCCACATGAGGTGCAGGGCTTGTGTTTGTGTGGGTGGGTGTGACAGAGAGAAAGAGAGACAGGCAGCAGGCAGCAGGAGCTGGTGGTCAGAGGGGCTTTTATTTCAAGCAGCTTCACCGGGCATCAGCAGGTGGGTGCAGAGGAGTAGGCAGTAGCCTGTTTGGGGGGGGGGGCAGGCTGGC
>QEPC01008035.1:709042-761872 GCA_003113815.1 Sphenodon punctatus | reverse complement strand
TGCCCCCTCCCTTCATACCTTCAAATCTCTCCTTAAAACTCACCTCTTTCGCTCTGCTCTGTCTGACTCTTTATCCTGCTGAGCCACTATTTCCTATACCTACAGTCTGTTTACCCTTATCCTTGCCACATGGACCTGCCTGCTGTCATTCTCATCGTAACCAAGCCAAGTATGTGCACTTGAGACCTCACATCTTCATGAATGTTAGACCCCTTGTCTCTCCCTCTGTTCTCCTTCCTATGTCTGTCCCCCAGCTCCTGTCTCTCAGATTGTAAGCCCTAGGGGCAGGAACCGTGTCTATTTTATTACTTTGTAAAGTGTCAGGTACACTGCTGATGCTTTATAAATGTTTGTTAATAATAATTATTATTAATAATAATAACAGACAGCAGAGCTCATCTCGGTGGTGGCATTGGGCTCCTCTGGGACTTTGGTCCTGGGGTACTTCAATGCCCATACCGACACCAGCCTTGTGGAGGTGGAGCGAGAATTCATGGCCACCATGGCAATCATGGATTTGTTGTCAGCTGCCCGACCCATGTAGGGGGGCATACCCTCGACCTGGTGTTCTGTTCGGGACTTGAGGTGGGTGATCTGGTAGTGGGGAATGTAACAACTATGCCCTTGTTGTGGATGGATCATTACCTGCTTATGACCAGTCTCTTAGTACATCACCCCCAGAAGGAGAAGGTACCAGCTAGGATGGTCCACCCTTGGAGGCTGATGGAATCTCAATGGTTCCAGGAGGCCCTGGGGGAGTTAACCCTGGACTCTGCCAGCCTCTCTGTGGATGAACTCATCCAGGCTTGGAACATCTTGCTTCGGGAGGCCATTGACAGGGTGGCTCTGAGACGTCCCCTGACACTGTCTTGACATCACAGGGCCCCTTGGTTTACTGAGGGGCTGTAAGGTATGAAGCAGGAAGGCAGGCAACTAGAGCGACGCTGGTGTCGGACTCACTCTGAATCCGACTGACTTCTCAGCAGGGCCCATTTGCGGTTCTACGTTGAGGCTGTGAGGGTGGCAAAGAAAGAATTCTTTGTCACCCTCATAGTGTCTGCAAGTTCGCGTCCAGTGGAGCTGTTACGGGTCGTGCGGGGGCTGATCAGTGCAGCCTCCCTCTGCCTGGACAGGGACTTGTCCCAGGCCCACTGTGAGGAGTTTGCCATCTACTTTGCAGACAAGATCACTTGGATCCAGAGCAACTTCGACACTCGATGACAATTAGACAGTTGGAATAGAGCGTGAGGTGATGGAGGCACTGTCTGGTCCATCTTTCTGGGATGAGTTTCAGGAAATGACGCCAGCCGATGCTGTGGAGATGCTGGGGTCGGTGAGGGCCACTAGTTGTGAATTAGATCCTTACCCATCCTGGTTGGTGAAAGTCTCCAGGGAGATACTGGGGTTGGTGCTGGTTGGGATTATCAACGCGTCCCTTTGGAAGGGGAATTTCCCCCCCGGCCTCAAGGAGGCGGTGGTGCGCCCCCTGTTGAAGAAGCCATCTTTGGATGTGGATCTACTCGCCAGTTACCGATCTGTCTTTAGCCTTCCCTTTTTAGGGAAGGTTATTGAACAGGCAGTGGCCCTGCAACTCCAGGCTCACCTGGACAGCATCGGATTTCTTCACCCCTTTCAATCAGGGATTTGGCCCGGCCATGGTATGGAAATGGCCTTGGTGGCCTTGGTAAATGATCTCCACTGGGTGACGGACGCAGGATGTTCGACATTACTGGTCCTGCTAGATCTCTAGGCGGCATTTGATACAGTGGACCATGGGCTGCTGTTGAGATGGTTGTGTGACCTGGGGGGTCTGGATGGGACCACCTTTGGTTGGTTCCAGTCATTCCTCTCAGGGAGGATCCAGCGGGTTGTCTTGGGAGCAAAAACATCTAGCCCCCGGGCCCTGGACTGTTGCATTCCACAAGATTCAATCTTGTCTCCTTTATTATTTAATGTATATATACAGCCCTTGGGGGAGATTGTGAGAGGGTTTGGTGTGCGTTGCCACCAATACGCTGATGATACCCAGCTTTACCTCTCTTTTTCAGCTGACCCAGGCCCTGCCGTCTCTGTGCTATCTCAGTGTTTGGAGGCCGTGGCGAGCTGGTTATGGCAGAGCAGACTGAAGCTCAATCCCGATAAGACAGAGGTGATGGTGGTGGGATGGGCGGGGAAGGTGGTACCCCTCTTGTGGGGGGGGGTGCGCCCCTCCGTGGCTCAGCAGGTTCAGAGTCTGGGGGTATTATTGGACGTGGGTCTCTGTCTAGATCAGCAGGTGGATGTGGTGGTGAAGGTGGCTTTCCGCCAGCTGTATCTGGTGCCGAGGCTGCGCCCGTATATCTCCAGATCCGACCTGGCCACTTTGATCCATGCCTTCATCGCCTTGAGGCTGGACTACTGTAACACTCTCTACACCTGGAGCTTCCCTTGATACTGGCCTGGAGATTGCAGCTAGTGCAGAATGCACTGGCCCGTCTCCTTACAGGGACGCGCTGACGAGAGCACATAACATCAGTGCTCCGTGCACTGCATTGGCTGCCTGTAATGTGCCGAGCCAGGTTCAAGGTGTTGACATTGATCTATAAGGCCCTGTACGGTCTTGGACCTGGATACCTCAGGAACCGCCTCACCCTCTGTGACACAGGACGGACTCTCCGGTCCACCGGGGGCGCCTTCTTGGAGGTCCCCCACGTAAAGCGGGGGGCTACAATGGAGAGGGCGTTCTCGGTGGCTGAGCCCCGGCTGTGGAACTCCCTCCCAGAGGAAGCACAACTGGCCCCGAGTCTGATGGCCTTCCGTTGGGCCTGCAAGACATGGTTGTTCTCCCAGGCCTTTGGAGGCGGGGAGGGGAGGGTGGGCTAAATTTTTGTATGGGGGTATTTTAAAATTGTTTTAAATATGTGTGGATTTTTATATTGTGTGTTTTATGTTGGAAGCCGCCCCGAGATGCCGTAGGCATAGGGGGCAGCATATAAATGGAATTAAATAAATAAATAAAATTAATTATTTTTATTTATTACCTCTACCTTATGCCTGTTTTAGCATGATTTTCCCCATGTCCACTTTATAAAGTCCCACTTCTTTACCGATTTTAATTTTTCACCTCTTCATTTGTTATATTGCAGAACCTTAAGTACCACCTTGGTATAATATGTTGGCAACATTCCCCCTAAAAGGGCTGTTTCCTTTAGTAATCTCTCAAGTATTGTTATTATGTCATTAACATTACTGTTCTTGGGACTGTATTGCAAAACAACAAAGAGAAAATAGTTGGTCCTGACTGAACCAATAAGGCTTGCTATCTATATCACTGATAATAAGCTTAAACAGACCCCCTGAGAGAAGATATTAGAGGACTTCCAGTTGGCCAAGGTGATATCAGTGAGGTCAACCCCAAACCCCGCACAGTACATGCGTGACATGCACAACATATGCAATCCATGCACACACCCACAATGAGGACTGTGCTTCAGATGCAAAACTTGCACCACACATGTGAGGGCGTTAGGGTTCGCCCCACTGTCTCCCAATGCTATATGAGCTACAAAACCAAAATAATGGCAAATGAGGACAATCCTAGTCTTCATTCCAGATCCCTGAGTTTTTCTTCGTGTGTGTGTGTGTGTGTGTGTGTGTGTGTGTGTGTGTTTCGGCACGGTGGGTGGAGGTGTGTGTGTTCTGTTTACATGGGCACACACCCACCTCCACCCACGGAGCCTCTTCCATTTCACCGGAGGGTTCCATGAGTGGTGGTGGGTGTGCACCGGGAAAGCGCATGTACAAACACCCACCGCCAGTGGTGTTTACATGGGTGCACACCTGTCCACCACCACCACCACCACCGCTGGCCTTGTACATGGATTCCCTCCCCACTTCACACTGAGCAATGGGAGCAGGGGTGTGGGGGTGTGGGCGTCCATGTAAAAATGTCTGTGGTGGCAAATAAAGGCTCGTTTCAAATGGGCTGCGATGGGTGGGGATATGGTTGTGAGCCCAAGGTGGCTGTGCATCTGTTCCCATGGGTGGAGCATGGGAGCACGCACGCACGCATCCCCACCCACCACAGGTGCTATTCCCACAGATGCCCCCCACCCAGGCACACCTACTACGGATGGTGTTAACACCGGGGGGGAGGGGGGCATCCATGTGAAAAGGGTCTTAGTATGGAGGATAATAATAAATAATAATCTTTATTTCCATATAGTGCCCCCCTGCCATGTCACTCAGAGCACTTTACACATAAAAATTTAACAAAACTTTTAATCCTCACAACAACCCTGTCAGGTAGGTTAGAGAATATTGTGACTGGCTGTCATCCAGTGAGTTTCTGACTAAGGTGAGACTTGAACCATGGTCCCTCTCTACCTCCTGGTCCAAGTACTGCACACTTAGCCATTACACCACAAAAATTAAAATGGAGGAAAAAAATACCTCTTTGGCACCTCTTATGTGGCATCTTTTCAAGCAGCCCCTACTGCCACTGATGGTTTGCTTCAATAGGCACCACAGTGAAGTCTATTGATCTGATGCAACAAGTGTGGCAGATCTTGGAGCAACACCAGGGTCTGTCAGCCAACAACCCATATGACAATATGACCATCAGACACTTCCAGCAGCCAATGGGGAGGATTTTACCTCATTTAGAAAACACTGTTTAACTGCTGATTGTGAGTTTAGATTAGAATACTAAGTGCCTGGCTATTTTAAGCCATTTTAGTTTAATGGATACTGTGTTCTTTACATTGGCTGCCTGTAGAGAAGTCGATTGATTTTAAGATTGTGCTGTTGGTTTTTTTAGGGCCCTAATGACACAGGCCCTAGTTATCTTCAAGATTTGTTCCTGGAACCTTGTCCTGATGGCTGTCTGTGCTCAGGTATCACCCGCTGTTTGGAGATCATGTCACTTCAAATAAGTCTATGGGCAATCAGGCCTTTGCTGTGGCGGGCCTTTCAGTGTGGACCTTGCTCCCTCTAAGGCCATTTTTACATGGATGGGGGTGGAGGTTGGGGGTGTTTTGGCACGGCGGGTGTAGGTGTGTATGTGCCCAGACACACATACATCTCCACCTACCTCCACTCACCTCCACCCATGGAGCATCCTCCATTCTGTCAGAGGACTCTGTGAGTGGAAGTGGGTGTGTGGCGGGTGTTGGTGGGTGTGCAGCCGGGAGCGTGTATTCACAAACACCCACCGCCCGTGGTGTTTTCACGGGTGCACACCCACTGCACACACACCCACACACCCACACACCCTGCGACTGTAAACACGGATTCCCCACCACTACACACCCACCCGAACACAAAACGGCAGTGGCGGGGGCGTCCGTGTAAAAACGGTCTAAATGTTCACCTCAGTTCCTCCTTCTTCAACTTTAAAAAAGCACCTGAAGACATAGTGTGATTTCAGACGTGATGCCGTGAAATCCACCACAGTGAATCCCACCCCAGTGTGAATGGCTTCACTGTGGGCCGGGGTGAGACGCATGGCCCCAATGGATGTGACAGGGGCGGCACCACCACCCAGGGCCAACCGGAGAGAACACGGGCCGGGGGAACCCAAGAGACATGACATGGTGGCGAGAACCGCAGTGGGAGCCCCAAAAGGCACCGTGGTTACGCGGACACAAACATGGGCATTGGAGGGCAAACAAAGCCAAAGACGGTGGAGGCCCTCACCCAGGGAAAGGAAAAATGAAGGGAGGGGGTGGAGGGAGCAGTGCTCGAAAACAGCGGTCACAGCACGGAAGGCGTGCGCACTTCAAAACAAGAAGTGCACACACACAAATGAAGCAGAACACCCACACAACAAAGGGGAGCCGAGCAGGGGAGCAGAGGGAGGCACACACCAGGGGGGGACAGGGAACCCCCCAGACGGTCGGGCGCACGGGAGGAGGGGGGTGGTGAGAAGCTGGCATGGCCAGCCCACCAGGAGGGGGAGGGGGCAGGAGCCCAGCAGCCATGGTGAAGGGGGACCCAGCAGCCCAAGGACACAGGAGGCAACACAAGGCACAGTGAAGCACAAAGGGTGTTTATTGAGGACACAAGCAGCACTGGCCCGGCGCAGTAACAGACAGCGCCGGAGCATGCAGGGGACAGGGCACGGGGGACAGGACAGCAGGTCCCAGGTGACAGGATGACAGGCAGATGGGCGGAGCCGGGTCACAAGGGGTCCAGACGTCCCAAAGAGGCAGCAGGCGTTGACGCGAGCACCCAGGCCACAGGCGGAAGGAAGGTGCTGAGGAGGTAGCTGGCTGTCAGATGGGCCTGGAGCACCCGACAGCTAGCTGCAGGGGGTCCCATCGGGGGCGGCAATGACAGCAGGTGCACATAGCAGGGCCATTGCCACAGCCCCCAGCAGAAGCCGTGCCCGGCCATGTTCCTGTTCACATATTTCAAACATACAAAACCTCTGAGCCACATCAAAATAGCTACATGCTATTAAGATTACCTGATCACACAAGCACGTTTGTATTTAGTAAAAATAGCATGTGAGGAGCCATTCGAAGAAGAACAGAAGGATGCTACCTTGTAAATAAGGTTCTTTGAGATGGCTCAGAACATTCTCGCATATACCCACCCTTCTACCTCGCATAGAATTTTTTTCCTTCTGTTTTTAGAAGGGGTTAGAAGGAACTGTCATTCTGAGGGGGAGCGCACTTTTTATACTATAGGAGCTCGAGACCATCATGTGGCTATTATTTGAATGGGGCGAGCATGCACAACCCAGTCATGAGAATGTTGGGAGCCATCTCAAAGAACCTTAATTACAAGGCAACAACCTTCTGATCGGCACATGAGGAGGAGCTCTTTGCAAACAAACAGCCTTATCTCCCAGTCCGATGGTTGCTGCTGCTGCTGCACCACCTCCTCCTCACCCTCTCGCTCCATCCTCTGCTCTGTTTCCTCCACCCTCCCCTCCATCGACTGCTCCGCTAAGTTCCCCTACTGCTGCCTGCCCTTTAAACCTCCCTCCGTGTGCCGCTTGCTGTTGGTTGCCTGGCAGACGCTGCATGCCGTCACCACTGCCCGTGGTCATTTCCTTCTACCGCGCCCGGGGTTTTCCCTTCAGACACTACGTTTCCTTCACCCCTGCTGTGGTGAACATTCACCACACTTCTGGACCTCCTCCCGTCCCGACCTCACGAAGCATGGTTAGGTTCACCCCAGCCCACATTTGACTGTGGTGAACATCTGGATGCGAGCAAACAGATGTGCACAGCTATTTCACCACCGCCCTCGTTTGACGGAGGTTGACTGTGGTGAATGCCACAAACATAAGGTCTGAAATCACCCTTAGCTATTCTCCAGATGCTTTAGGATTCACTGCTGGTTCTCTTCAATCTCTTTTGTCCTCCCTCTTTCCTTCTCCCTTTAAATTGTTTTAAAATTGATTTTATATTGTTTTATAGTGTTTGCTGTATTTTATGCTTTTGAAATGGTCTGGGTATTATTTTATTTTATTTTATTTTATTAATGTTGGTCTTAGACCTTGAAGACCAGGATTTAAATACCATCATAGTCTTGAAGTGGCCCTTGACAAGTCATAATGGGTGAAAACAGACATGACGCTAACCACCCTTTAACCACCGTTGGTGGTCATTTATGCATGTTGCAGGACTGCATAGGGCACCAATATAGCCCTGCCACATGCATAAATAACCACCAAGGGTTGTTAAAGGGTGGTTAGCGTCATGTCTGTTTTCACCCAATCTCTCAGCCTGTTTGTCAAATGGGACTTGGACCCTTTTTACACAGACACTCTAACACTAATAAAATAGGTGTGACATTTTACTATACATGTTGAGGCCACCCATCGAGCACACCTGCAGCCCCAAAACATGTATAATAAAATGTAACACCCATTTTATCAGTGTTAGAGTGTCTGTGCGAAACGTGCCTTACAATGACCTCATAGATAAGGATTGTGAAGCACTTTGAATGCTACAAGTGCTTCATAATGATTAATAACAGTCAGGGTCACCCCAAAAGCGATACCTCCTCTTTATTTTCTCAAAATTAATTCATGTTTTTAAAAGAAAAAATGTTTGTCCAGCTTTCAAATGTTATTATAGACACACAAGAAGATATTTTTTACAAGAATAAATACATCTGCAGAGCTATTTTTCCATACGGTCACCATCATGATCCACACACTGGTGCCAATATGTGTTCTCCTCATTAACAGCCATTGGTGGCTACCTGTAGAGAGGTCCTTCCTGAGTTCAGTTTCCACAATTTTCTCACAAATTGCTTTGTGCCTTATATTAGTTGCCTGCCTTCAACACATAAAATGTCCGTATGCATTCATGCAATGGTAAATCTCAGTAAGTAAAACACTTTCCACTGTGAGAAATTCAATTATTGCTCTCTGCTGAAGACATCGTCAATGCCCAACACCATTTTGAACTGCGTGGTATTCCTCCCTGTAGTGGAAACAGCTGAAGAGGAAACTTTCATAGCAATACCAGGATTCAGAACAGTAACTTCTGCATATTTCCCATTGTTCTTCTATAAGCCATGATTCACAAAATAAAGAGGAGGTGTTAGCTAAAAGTAAATCCTTAGATGTTATACAAAAAGTTATTGGTGGCATTTACTGCTAGGAGTGATGGGTTATGAGTGACCACAGGTGAGGCAGGGTCTTGAAGGATAGGTGCCTGAAATGATACCTTGTATGACATGGATGTGGTTTGGAGCCAGTGCCAAGGCTCAATGCTGGGGAGTCAGTCCTGGGGATGGTTCAAATGGGAGAACAGGAACAGGGCTGAATTTGAGGTAGGAAAGCTGGAGTACAAGCCAGAGATGAAACACATAATAAATTTATTGCTCATGGGGTCCAATCCTATGGCCATATAACCATTAACCACTGGATAATGGCCAGATAATCACCAAACTATCTGAAATGGTAGCTATTGACCATGGGCTCAATCTTATGGCCCGCATAAACCATCCGCAGGTGCAGTGCATGGGCCAGAATATGCATGCTCAATTGTGCATGCATCAAGGGTGGGAGTATCAGTATCGTAATAATCCGATAAAGCTGATAATGACCTGCTGTCATTCTCATCATAACCAAGCCAAGTACGTGCACTTGAGACCTCGCATCTTCATGAATGTTAGACCCCTTGTCTCTCCCTCTGTTCCCCTTCCTATGTCTCTCCCCCAGCTCCTGTCTCTCAGATTGTAAGCCCTAGGGGCAGGGACCATGTCTATTTTATTACTTTGTAAAGTGCCAGATACACTGCTGGTGCTATATAAATGTTTGTTAATAATCATAATCATAATCATAATCATAATCACAATCATAATCCGATAATACCGACACTTTACCAGTATCAGAATACTGGATTTGCAACATTGCCGGCTTTACAGGATTTTGAACTGAATGGTTGCAGTGTTAAAGATCCGATAAAATCGGTAATGTTACAAATCCGGTATTCCGATACCAATAAATCCAGTATCAGATCCAGTATTTCCCCTGGAGTCCCACCCCTAGCATGCATGTCTAAAAGGGCCATGCTCTTTTATGGCACTCTTTCTACGGTGACTCCCTACATGCGCCACAATCTCTGAATGTGTATGCTCAGGTGTGCATGAATGCCGCATGCCAGCACAGCCACACAGGGCAAAGGCACAACCTGGGCTGATGCAACCCCTGAGCCCCCACACACCACGGCCCAGAGGATGGAGCAGGAGCCATGCCTGCTTCATCCCCCAAACCATGGGGTGTGTGGACTCACCTTTGCCCTGCTTGACTGTGCTGCACATTCTGGCCAGTGCACTATGCCTGTGGGTGGTTTATGCAGGCCATAAGATTGGACCCATGGCCAATAGCTACCATTTCAGATAGTTTGGTGGTTACCCAGTCGTTAACTGATTACCATGATGAACAGAAAGCTTTGATAAAGTCCCTCATGAGAAACACAAGAAAATTAAATAGTCATGGGATAGGAGACAGTGTACCAACTCCTATTGTGGATTAAAAAATAAAGGATAGAAAACAAAGAGTAGGATTAAATGGTCAGTTTTTGCAATGGAGAGAAGTAAATAATTGAGTGCCCCAAGGATCTGTAGTGGAACTGGTGTTGTTTAATGTATTCATAAATGGTCTGGAAAAGGGAATAAAGAGTGAGATGATCAAATTTTCAAATGATACAAAGTTATTCATGGTAGTTAAAACCTGAGAAGACTGTGAGGAATTACATGAGGATTTTGTGAGATGAGGTGAATGGGCAACTAAATGGCAGATGAAATTTAATGTGGACAAGTGCAAAGTGATCCATGTAGGAAAAAATAATTCAAACTATATGTACACAATGCTAGGTTCAATATTAGGGGTTATGAAGACTCAGGAAAAAAGATCTTGGAGTCATTGTGGAAAATACATTGAAATCCTCAGTTCAATGTGTGACAGCAGTCAGAAAAGCAAACAGAATGTTAGGAATGATTTGGATGGGGATAGAGAATAAATCTGAAAATATCATAATGTCGCTATATAAATCTATAGTGTGACAACATGTGGAATATTGTGTGCAGTTCTAGTCACCCCATCTCAAAAAATATATAGTAAAACTAGAAAAGGTACAGAAAAGGGCAGCATAAGATTATAAGAACATAAGAAGTGCCATACTGGGTCAGACCAATGGTTCATCTAGCCCAGCATCCTGTCTCCGACAGTGGCCAATCACAGTGGCTTGGGAGAAGCACACAAGTCAAAATAGGGGATCCATTCCCTATGTTGTTTTCCCTCAGCTCCTATCATGTTCCCTGGTCTTGTCTGACTAATAGCTGCTAATGGACCTATCTTACAGAAACTTGTCCAAACCTCTTTTAAAATCAGCTATAGTACTGGCCCTTACCACAGCCTCTAGCAGTAGATTCCACAACCCAATTATACGCTGAGTGAAAAAAATATTTTCTTTTATTTGTTTTAAACTTGCCACCCCTGAGTTTCATAGAGTGTCCCCTAGTTCTAGTACCAGCTGAGAGGGTAAGTAACTGCTCCTTCTTTATTAGTTCCACACCACTCATGATTTTATAGACCTCTCTCATATCCCCTCTCAGTCGTCTCTTCTCCAAGCTGAAGAGGCCCAACCTATCAAGCCTCTCCTCATACAGGAGCCATGCCCTTGATCATTTTTGTTGCCCTTCTCTGTACCTTTTCTAGTTCAGCTATGTCTTTTTTGTGATGGAGCGACCAGAACGGCACACAATATTTGAAGTGCAACAGCACCATTGATTTGTATGGAGGCATTATTTATTTATTTATACAAATATTTATAACCCGCTCCATCTTGCACAGCAGCAGCTCGGGGCGGCATACAATACAATAATAAAATAACAATAAAATCATTTAAAAATACTACAAAACATTAAAATATGAAATGGACATAGCGGTTTCCAAGGCAANACCCAAGCCATTTACGACTTTTTAGGTCATAACCAGCACCTTGACTTGGGCCTGGTAGACAATAGGTGGCAGCCAACGGGAGGGAGTTCCACAGCCGAGGTGCGGCTGCCGAGAATGCCCTTTCTGCCGTCGCCACATGGTGTTTCCAGGGGACTTCAAGCTGGGTGCCCCTGACCGACCGCAAGGAACGTGAAAAAACCCAGAGTCTGAGGAGGTCTCTCAGGTAACCAGAACCCAAGCCATTTACGACTTTTTAGGTCATAACCAGCACCTTGACTTGGGCCTGGTAGACAATAGGTGGCAGCCAGTGCAGAGTGCGGAGCACAGGTATAATATGCTCATGGAGGCCAGCTCCTGTCAGGAGATGGGCCGCCACATTCTGCACTAACTGCAAGCTCCGGACCACCGTCAGGGGCAGCCCTACGTAGATTACGTCGCAGTGATCCAGTCGAGAGATAACGAAAACATGGATGATGGTGGCCAGATCTGAGTCCAACACATACGGCTGCAGCTGTCACACCAGATGTAATTGACGAAATTCTCCCTTTGCCACAGCCTCCACCTGACAATCCAAGCGAAGCTGTGGATCAAGGCGCACCCCCAGAGTATGAACCTGAGCGGCCAAAGGGGGACGGACCCTGCCAGTGATGGGAGCCACCACCTCCTCAACCCTCCCGACCAACATCACCTCTGTCTTGACAGGAATCAGCTTCAGATGGCTCACCCTCATCCAGTCCCCCACAGAGGCCAAGCACTGGGTAAGCACCGATATTGCTGGACCTGGATCACTCAAAAATGAGAGGTAAAGCTGTGTATTTTCAGCTTTCTGATGACATCGCATGCCAAAGCCTCTCATGACCTCACCAAAAGATTGCATATACATGTTGAACAGGAGAGGGGACAGAATAGAACCCTGCAGGACTCCACATGTGAGATTCCGGGGAGATGATGTACATTCCCCAAGAACCACCTGTGAGTTCTCCCTGCCAGGAATAAGTGGAACCATTCAAGAATAGTTCCATTCACCTTGGCTCAGTTTCGCAGCCTCGTCTCCAACAACTTGTGATCAACGGTGTCAAATGCCGCTGATAGATCCAATAAGATCAAAATTGTGGATCTACCCTGATCTAATTCACAGTGCAGGTCATCAACCAAGACCACAAGTTCAGTCTCCGTGCCAAACCTGGGGCGAAAGCCAGACTACGAGGGATCAAGAAAACCAACCCAGTCCAGATGCCCCTGTAACTGCCGGGCCACCACCCATTCAATAACCTTCCCTAAAAAGGTTATTTTTTAGGGAATGTTCCCTAAAAAGGGAAGGTTAGAGACTGGCTGATAGCTGGCCGGGGAGTCAACGCTGAAAGATTGCTTCTTGATCAGAGGCCGTACCACCGCTTCTTTGAGAGGGCTTGGCACCCTGCCTTCCCTAAGGGAGGCATTGACCACCCCTGACAGCAACGGCCCTAATACCTCCCGGCTGGCCTTCACCAGCCAGGACAGACATGGATCTAGTTCACAACACAGACTGTCCCAAGAGCATCCACCGCATCAGCGGGCGACACCCACTGAAATTGATCCCATAACCATAGACATAGTGGGGCTTTCCTGTACCTCTGATTCATCTACTGTCCTTAATGCAGCATCGAGATTGTGGTGAATCTGAGTGATTTTATCTGCAAAAAAGTCTAACATCCTCAGTTTTATTCTCTATCCTCTTCTGAATAATTCCTAACATTAAGCTTGCTTTTTTGACTGCTGCTGTACACTGTGTGTAGATTTCATTCTATTGTCCACAACAATGGTGGTGGGCCCTTCAGGGTGGCAAGCACAATGCCCCGCCTGCCCCCCCGGCACACCGGCAGGTTCTGGCAACATTTTTTTTTTTTAAAAAATGACTGAGGTCAGCATCAAGCTGAATCTGCGGAGCCACCTCGAAGAACCTTGTTTAGCAAGGCAGAGACCTTCAGAAGATCTCTGACTTATTAAACAAGGTTCTTTGAGATGACTCCACACATTCTCACCGGCTGTGTGTGTGCGCGCGCACGCACACAGCCGGTCACTCAAGAGTCATCCCCAGCCCCCTGAAGCCTTCCTAAGGAAGCCTTCAGGGTCAAAAGGTATCCATTCTTCCTTTATGTGGAGTGGGTGGCTAGAAGAGCCGTCGACTCCGCATAAATGGTCCCTGCAATGCAAGAGTGACGCAGGGGGCACTCTTGCATTTCAGGTCCCAGGAAGGGGGAATATTCATACGGGGGCACCCAATAGAGGCACCCCCTGTATGAACTAAGAGCTGCGCATGCATCAGCAGCTCCCAGGCCCCTGCACAGGCTGGGAGCTATGGACGCGTGCGTAGCTCTTCGCCTCCCTGAGCCCCTTCCTCCTTCCTTCCCTGGCAGGGAGGGAGGGAGGAAGGGATTCAGGGAGGTGAAGAGCTTTCTGCGCATTCTCTGAAGTGGTGGCAGCGAGGAGTCAGCGGCCCCACACCATGGAAGATGGTGAGTATAAATTACAGGGCCCGGGGTGTGGGGAGCGGGGGGGAGCACATGGGGGGTGAGTGCGTGCACACAGGGGGAGAGGGGGTTACATTTATTTATTTATTTATTTATTTATTTATTCATATTTATATCCCGCCTCTCCTGAAACAGCTCAGGGCGGCTAACAAATTAAAAAAATAAAAATACAAATATAAAACATTTTAAAATACTCATAAAATTACAACAATAAAACACAGCTAGGGAACATAAAAAATAATTAATATAATAAATAAGAGTGGAGGGGATAACAACCCCCCCAACCCTGCCTCCCCCCTCCCCTAAGGCCTGGGAGAACAGCCAGGCTTTTCAAATTCACCGGAATGTTAAAAGGCTTGGGGCCAGGCGAGCTTCCTCCAGGAGGGAATTCCAAAGGCGCGACCCAGCCACCGAGAATACCCTCTCCATTGTGGCCCCCCCGCTTAACATGGGGGACCTCCAAGAAGGCACCCCTGGCAGACCGAACGAGCCGCTCTGGGGCACAAAGGGCGACGCGGCCCTGGAGTTATGAGAGGCCCAGACCGTGAAGGGCCTTATAGATTAATACTAATACCTTGAACCTGGCTCGGCTCGCTATTGGCAGACAGTTCAGAGACCGGAGCATGGGTGTTATATGCTCCCGATGGCCCGTCCCCGAAAGGAGCCGGGCAGCCACATTCTGCACTAGCTGCAGCCTCCAAACCAGGAACAAGGGCAGACCCATGTAGAGCGCATTACAGTAGTTCAGCCTCGAGGTGACGAAGGCATGGATGAGGGAGGCCAGGTCCAGGTTGGAGACGTACAACCACAGCCTCCGCACCAGATATAACTGGCGGAAAGTGGCCTTCACCACTACCTCCACCTGTCGCTCCAGGCAGAGATCTGCGTCCAATATCACCCCCAGACTCCGAACCTGCTAAGCTATAGGAGGATGAAACCACCCCCTAATCAGGGGGGCCGACACTTCCCTTGCTCTCCCAACCAACATCACCTCCATCTTATCTGGTTGAGCTTCAGTCTGCTCTGCCACATTCACTCCGCCACGGCCTCCAGACACTGGGATAGCACCGAGATATCAGGGTCTGAGTCAGCTGAAAAAGAGAGGTATAGCTGAGTATCATCAGCATACAGGTGACACCGCACCCCAATTCCTCTCACGACCTCCCTCAAGGGCTGCATATATACATTAAATAACAATGGAGACAGAATGGAACCCTCCGGAACACCACAGAATAAAGCGCAGGGGCAAGATGTTTCATTTCCCAACACTACCCGCTGGCTTCTCCCCAAGAGGAATGAGCGGAACCATTCAAGAACAGTTCCGTCCAGACCCCAAAGGTCACGCAGCTGTCTCAATAGCAGTCAATGGTCCCCGGTGTCAAAAGTGGCTGAGAGATCTAGCAGTATGAGAAATGTCGAACATCCCGCATCCATCTCCTGGTGGAGATCATTGACCAAGGCCACCAAAGCCGTCTTGCTGCCATAGCTGGGGTGGAACCCAGATTGAAAAGGGTCCATGTAACCAATGGCATCTAGATGCATCTGGAGCTGAATCGCCACCGCCTGCTCAATAACCTTCCCTAAAAAGAGAAGGTTAGAGACAGGTCAGTAGCTGGAGAGTGTGTCCACATCCAACTATGGTTTTTTCAGCAGGGGGTGCACCACAGCTTCCTTGAGACTAGGCGACAACCTCCCCTGCTGCAAGGATGCCTTAATCACCCTCGCCAGCACTGTCCCCAACATCTACCTGGAGGCTTTCACCAGCCAGGACGGGCATGGATCAAGTTCACAACAGGTGGCTCTCACAGATCCCAAGACATCCACCGCATCATCTGGCATCACTTCCTGAAACTCCCCACACAAAGTTGGACCATAAGAGGCCTCCATCACCTCGCACTCTCCACCTACTGCCCCTAATCCAGTGTCAAAGTTGCTCTGAATCCGAGCGATCTTGTCTGCGAAATAGGTGACAAACTCCTCACAGTGGGCCTGGAACAAATTCCCATCCAGGCGGAGGGAGGCCTGACTGACCAGCCCCCGCACCAGGGGTGGGACATCAGGGCAATTACCGGCTACCGGATTTACCAGTTACCGGATTCCAAAAAACCGGATTGCCAGATTTGTACCGGTTTACCGGTACCGGAGTTGTTCCATTGATTTCAATGGGGAACTGTGCCCATTGAAATAATTGGGGGAAAAAACAAAAAACCTCCCCCCTCCCCCTCCGAGACTGTGCAGGTGGAAGGGGGGGCACGCCCCACCCACCCTGCCCAGCCTGGGTGATTTAACACACACCCCACCCCAAGGATCACCCTACCTCTCCAACCAGGGATCGCCTACCTTGCGCTCCGGGTGGCAGCGGTCCGACTCCGGCAGCTTCAGCGCTAGCTGTGGCTGCCAGTTTCACCACTACTAGCCCTTTAAGGGAACCCGGAAGTTCACTGGAAGGCGTAGTAGCACTGAAGCCGGCAGCCACAGTCAGCGCTGAAGCTGCCGGAGTCGGACCGCCGCCGCCGCCTGGAGTGCAAGGTAGGTGATCCCTGGGTGGGGAGGTAGGTAATCCTTGGGATGGGGGGTGTTAAACCATCCCCCACCCCAGGGATCACCCTATTACAACCGAACCTATTCGTACCTACCTGCTGGTGCGGGCTCTGGGTCTCCGGTGGCTGCCCAGAGCCTGCACTAGTAGAGACTTCGGGAGAAATTTTAATTTTTTTAAATCCAGACTGGGCAGGGTGGGTGGGGGGTGTCCCCCCTTCCACCCATGCAACCTGGACTGGGGAGGGAAAGTGGGGCGGGGTTGTGATTTTTTTTTACATTGCGGCCATTCATTTGAATGGCCGCAATGTAAAAAATCCGGTATGGGGGAATCCAGTAAATTACCCGGATTACCGGGTTTAATCTGATACTGCCGGTACACTAAATACTGGCAGTATCGGATACCGGAAGATCCGGTAGTCCCACCCCTACCCTGCGCCACCTGAAACAGCTCTGCCGGGCGTGACTTCGCACACGCTATAAGGACAGCAAGGAACTCCTTCCTTGCTGTTCTCACAGCCTCAACAGACTGCAAATGGGCCCTATGGAGAAATCAGTTGGAATCAGATCAAGTCTGATGCCAGCATTGCTCCAGCCTCCTGCCTACTCATGTCATACACCGCAGCCCCTCGGTAAACCAAGGGGCACTGCGGTGATGAGACCGAGGCAGAGGATGTCTCGGAGCCATCCTGTCAATGGCCTCCCCCAGCAATCTGTTACAACGCTGGATCTGCTCATTGACAGAGTGACTGTCCTGGTCCAAGGTTAATTCCCTAAGGACCTCAAAGAATTCCAACCATCATTCAACCTTTACACCCTCAAAGAATTCCAACAGGTTAGTGAGTCATGACTTACCTTTACTAAATCCATGTTGACTCTTCCCCATTAAGTCATGTTTGTCAACATGCCCTGTAATTCTGTCCTTAATGATGGTTTCCACCATTTTGCCCAGCACAGACGTCAAGCTTACTGGTCTGTAGTTTCCAGGATTGCCTCTGGATCCCTTTTTAAATATCGGGGTTACATTTGCCACCCTCCAGTCCTCGGGTACAGTGGCAGATTTTAGTGTCAGGTTACAAATTACTAACAGTAGGTCTGCGATTTCATATTTGAGTTCCTTCAGAACTCTGGGGTGAATGCCATCTGGCCCTGGTGACCTGTTAATATTTAGTTTGTCAATTTGCCCTAGAACATCCTCCAACGTCACATTGATTTGTAACAGCTAAAAATGATAAAGGTTATGGAATAGCTTCTATAAATAGGATAGGGTGCTTCAAGTTGGAGAAGAGATGACTGAGAGGATATATTACAGAAGTCTGTAAAATCATGAGTGGTGTAACTGGGGAGCGGTTATTTACTCTCTTATATAGTACTAGAGCTAGGGACTCCATGAAACTAACTGGCAGCAGATTTAAAACAAACAAAAGAAAGTAATTGTCCACTCAATGTGAAATTAATATTAATCAATATATTATGAATAATTCATATATTAAAGAAATCTATTATTATTATTATTATTATTACATTTATATAGTTACAGAAACGTACCCATTGCTTTGCAATAATCAATTACAGACAGGTCTCTGCCCCAGCAGGCTTACAATCTAGGACAGACATGGGGGGAACAAAAGGAGGAGGGGAACAAAGGAAAGATGGAAATACATTCATTACGATGAGAAGCTGCAGGTACACATGCTTAATCTAGTTACTGGGGGAAATTGAAATCAGAGGGAGACTATCGCCATTTTCAGACCTCCCCCCACACCCACACATATTCTGTCTGCGGGAGGGAATGCACAGCCAGGATATGTACAGGGTTCAGCTGGTCTGAAAGTCCCCCCTCCCCCCAGCATGGCTTTCCCAGGAAATACCCACAGAGATACAGGGCAGGATTTCCTGCTCTGTATCGCACTGGGTGTTTTCTGGCAAAGCAGCACAGTGGGGCTTTCAGACTGGCGGCACCCTGTGCATGTCCTGGCTGTGCATTCCCTCCCACAGACACAATATGCACCGGGGGGGGGGAGGGGAGGGACGCAGAGAGTCTGAAAATGGCCTTAGACCCCCTCTGATTTCCCTTCTCCCCAGTGGCTAGATTACGTAGGTGTACCTGCAGCTTCTCAGCTTAATGAATGTATTTCCATCTCTCCTTTGTTCCCTTGCCCCTTGTTTCCCTTCCAGTCCATTTCCCTCCATGTAAATGGACACCCACCTACCACGCCCAAACACCCATCCCCCCACCCACCTCCATCCATGTAAAAATGGCCTATGGGTGATTTTATAGACAAGCACCTCCCACCTATTACCCACCCATCATGCAGGGTTGCATAGGGCACCAATGTGGCCCTGCAACATGCATGGCTGTGGGTGATGTGTGGGGAGGCGCTTGTCTAAAAACACCCTATAATAGCCAACCAGGAGTCCTACCAGCCTATCACAGAGGGTAGCTATCTACAGGCTTCCCAGCCACCACACTAGTGAGGTGGGTCAGGAGATGATTAGGAGTGTGCAATACATTTTTATTATTATGATAATGAAAATGAAAAAAATTGTTTTTGTTACTGTAATAATGAAAATGAAAAATAATAATAAAAAAAACAAAAATGAATTTTCATTTTTGAAATGGGAAAAAACTGAAAATGTATTTCTGGCTATAACGTTGGGTTTTTTGGTTTCTTTTTCAGTTCTGATGATACTTAGGAAGATTGTATTGGCAATAGAGAGCATTATGTGTACCAATTCTGGAAAGACTGGATAAAGGGAAGCGATTATATAAGCAATTGAATTTTTGATTTTAAGAAAAGCTACAAATGCATTCCTGGCTACAAATTCTTTATATTCCATCCAATTTGCATGAAACTAGGGAATTCTATGTCCCTCCCCAGGATCACCAATCTTGCAAAATTTCAGAAAGATTGGTCCTGATGTTATAAGCCATTAACTTGAAAATGCCTTTGTGGCTGTAACATTTTATATTCCATTTTGTTTTCATGACATTTAGCAGGAATGTATCACATACCTTCTTTGTTATCTCTGCCAAACTACAGGACAATTTGATAAAGGTCCCCAGTTTTATAAGCAATCGAATTGTCCCTTTGAAGACCATTGTTTAGATAAATAGCTGCACATACAGTCCCAGTCAGACTGGCACCTGGCATGGAAGAGGGAGGGACACTGTAGCATGGAGGATGGGAGCAACTCAACAGACTGACAGACACATTCACTGACCAATTACTGAATTCTTCCAGCTTTACAGGACCAATCGGTGGTGGCTTCGAGTAGGGCATAGGAGGCGGCCCTGAGACAGGCATAGAAGGGACATAACTGGGACTTTGGGGATAGCATCCCAGCAATCAGAATGCATGGTCTACACATCCAGGCTGGCCAATTATCATTACAATCACGCCCTGAAGCACTGTGACAGAGGACAAAAGAGAATCTCTATTGGCTCTTTCCTAAACAGATGCTTCTGACTTCCCAGTAACAAGTGGGGGAGAGAATTTGGGTTGGTCACAGCACAGAATGAGGATATTTGGTTGACATTTCTGCTAGCTAATTGGCATCACGAACAGATCTTATACCACAGTGACACATAAGCGAATCCCTGGCATAGGCTCATTCTCTGCATGTGCTGTGCAGGCGTATAAACTTGGTACCCTTTATCACATCTTTCTGATCTTTGGCAGAGATTATCCTGAAGGTGTGATATACAGCCTTGCAAAATCTCATGTACACTTCCTGGAGTAAAACGATGTTAAAGTAAGAAAAAAAATTAGAAGTTAATTCCTTATGCCACAAAGACCAATCCTTCTGAAAGTTGGCATAGATATTAAAATTTGGGATCACTATAAATTTGCCATGCTTAATCAACAGCATATTGGAGAGAAAGACATTAGAGCCATTAATGTATATGCAGATTTTTGGGAAATAACATAATTCAACTGCTTATAAAATCAGATTTCTTTATCCAAGCTTTCTGAAATTTGGAACAATTGCATTCCCTTGGCTGTATATTCCCTCCATGTTTCATCCATATATAATGAAATACAAAAAAGGTACAGCCAAAAGTGTGTTTTCCATTGAAACCAATGGAAATATAAAATGAAAGCAAAAATGAAAACGATGTTTTGATAGGTACGGAAATGAAAACAAAAGATTTAAATAACAAAAACAAAAATTCATAATGACATGGGTCCCTAGTGCACACCTCTATAGGTGATGACCAAAACCTGGGAGAGGCATAGCTCTGCCTTGGCTGCATTACTGACAATAATGTCCTATTTAACAAAAATATATTGAATACACTCCATTATTTTATTTGGCCACTCTTGAGATATTTCTTGGTGTGTGTGTGTTTCTTTGTTTTTGTCTTGAAGCCGTACCATCTCGGAATCATGTAAGTACAATATATAACTTCAGGTATCAACACAGTCTGAATCCAAGAGAGTTCTAAATATTACCCCTTGTATCTTCCCTAGATGGAGGCAACAGGCCATTTGGTGTACTCACCCCTTGCAATAATGTAACAAGGAAAGAGGCATCCCAGTGAGAGGCGCCTTGGCAATGCCGAGCTGCAACGCAAAATTGTCAGAACCCGGGCCGAGGTTGCTAGGCACCAGGGCCTGATTTAAAGTTCTAGTTTTGACTTATAAAGCCCTACATTGCCTGGGCCCTTTGCCTATCTGAGGGATCACCTCACTCCTTGGGCCCCTGGGTGGCCCCAGAAGTCATCCGGGAGTTCCCTCCTGGAGACCTCACGTTATCAGCAGGTTCACACACATAGTTGGGCATTCTCAGCGGCTGCTCGGTCACTGTGGAACGCCCTAGTGGAGATTCATCTCAGCCTGAATCTTCTCACCTTCGTAAACAGTGTAAAACTTGGCTCTTCTGGCAGGCATCTGGCGAGGGGAGAGGGGAGGGTGGGATGGGTTAATCGGGTTGGGATGAGATAATCTTTTTTTTTCTTTTCTTTTTTTTCCAGCACAGAAATGGTTTCATATATTTTATGATGTATTCTTTATTGTATTTTGTATTTTATATTTATTGTAATGTTGGAAGCCTCCCCAAGTCGCTGTTAGGTAAGTGGAGTGGGGTAGCGAATACATACATACATACATACATACATACATTCCATTCCATTTTAATTTATATCCCACACTCTTTCCTCAGACTCGAGGCGGCTTACAACACAGAAAAATACAATGCTTGGTTTTTTTTCCACGCAGGGGACCCAGAACAACTAAAAAACACATTCTAACATAATATGCAATTTTAAAACTTATCATAATCACAAGAAAACTCCACACCCCCCCCCTGTGATTTAACTGACATCCCAGTCTGTTACCTCCCCCAAAACAACGGGGTAGGTCCCACACGCTATCACTCCGTCCCCTGCTGCCACCAGGGAAAACCTAACCACCTCCATCCTTCTCATACATACAATGACCAAATATTTGTGTAAACTGAATAAAAAGTGTGGCCTTTCATCCCCAGTAATTAACAACTTAACAACAACAAATCTTTATTGTATCCAGCAATTTGCTATGACAATTTGTTCAACAGACAAAATACAAACAAGCAGACAGCAGACAAAATACAAATAGTTAAAACATCAAAGAAAAACCATAGATCTATCACCTCTGCTACCTGTCAATGGGAAAAAAGCAAGAGGAGGCGTACAAAGTCTGAAGCAATCTTAGACCATCAAAATAGCCACAAAGTCCTATTCCCTCATTTCTTCCCACTGTTTCAAGACAAGTTTGAGGAAGCAGGCCACTGCCTTAGTCTTTTCCAGATCTGTCGCTGAGAGTAAAATACAAAATCTCTCCAGAGGCTGCAAAGGGGAATCCTGGAACAAGGGATCCAACCGCAACCATATATTTCTAAGATCTCTATAATGCGGGCAGCAAAAGAGGAATGGAATAAGGTCTCAATTTCCTGTAGTTCACAGGAACAAACTCTACGCACATAAGGGATATGATCTCTTCTACCCCTTACCACTGCGGTTTCTAATAAATCAAACCGAAGGAGAGTTATCACTCTCCTCGGGTTAGGATCCTGTAGATGGAGGAGGTATTGCTCCAATGCACAGTTGGTCTTCACCCTAGCATACATTGGAGCAATTTTGCAATTTGAGATCATTCTGCACAGCCAGATTTCAGCCTTATCTTGCCTGCACTCTAGGGAGGGGGTAGTACTGCCCACAGAGAAGGCAAACTTAACAGCTAACTCCCTAATACCTTTCCACCACATATTGCATGCTCCCTTGATGGAGCCTTTGTTCTTGATAGCATTGATATGCCAAAGATGAAGTCTCCTTATGTGACAGCTTGCACCAGAACTGCAGAGCTCTTTGATTACATTGTGTTTCAACTGAGAGAATGCTGGTTTCAAGTCTAAGCATACGTAGCAGCATTGGCCTAGGAACTCGCAATAAACGCCTCAAAAAGGAGTTCTGTAATACCTGCCATTTAGGGATAAAGTTAAAATATGCAATCTCTGTCCCAAAAGCAATTGTAGTAAAACCTTAGCCCTAAAAATGGAAAGGATCTGATCCAAAGATGCCATAGGGAGGTGCGATATAATCACTACAATACGGCAACTGATTGAGCAGCCTTTGCTGCCCAATGCTCATACTGAGTCCTCCAAGCTTGCGATGCTGAAATAATAAATCCTAAATATGGATAATGGGCTGTCTGTGCTATTTCATGCAGGCCAATCTTCCATTTATATTTTAAACAAGCCATACCAAAAGACATAATTTTAGATTTGTTTACATTAACCAATAGGTGGTTTTGGAGGCAAAATGCATTTAAAGCATTTAAGCACTGTTGTAAGCCTTGTTTGGTCTGAGACAAGAGAGCGATATCATCTGCATAAAGTAGAACTGAAATCGGCCTATTCTCTGTCCGAGGAGGGATAGTGTGGGTGTTCTCCACCAGGAGCACTAAATCGTTAATAAACAAGTTGAAAAGGATTGGCGCCAGCAAACAACCCTGCCGTACTCCCTGCTGCAACATAAAGGGCCTGGTGGTTCATCCCTGGGCGTCCATTCTAACCACCCCCTTCATATGTTCATAAAGGTGCATGATTAACTTCAGCAGGCAGGGGTCTCTACCCTTCACAAATAACTTCTGCCATAGCAACTTCCTAGAGACAGAATCAAAGGCTTTTGCCAAATCAATGAAAGCTACATATAGCTTCAATTTCCTTATCCGGGCATATTTATCAATATGGTGTGTTAAGATAAAGCAATTCTCTAGGGTTGACCTCCCTGAGTGAAATCCCATCTCCTCCTGTGCCAAAAGGGAATGTGACTGGACCCACTCCTCCAACAGATTAAAAAGTGAACGGGCATACATTTTGCTTAATACAGGTAATAAACTGATAGGCCTGTAGCAGGCAGGGTCCCCAGGGTTACCCTTCTTAAAGATAGGTACAATAACTGCCAAGGTCCAAGTGCTCGGAATAGATTGGGTTGCACTGATGGCTGTAAAAATTTTTTGCCAGGACAGGCACCCACCATCCCGGGTTCTCCTTAAACAATTCCTGTGGAACTCCATCCACCCTTGTCACTTTACCAGGTCGCAGCTTAGTAATAGCCGTGAAAATATCTCTTTCTCTAACTACTACAGGAGAAACCTCAGACTGCACCTCAGCCGTCAGATCTGAAACTGACATTGCAGAGGGAAGATTCCACTGCGGTACTTCAGGGCAAGAGTCTTGGTAGAGCTCTGAATAGAAAGAAACCCAAGAATCTTCCTCAATACGTGCACCCCACTGGGCTCTATTCCCCTGGAACCACAAATTAAGTAATTTCCAGAACTTAATTGCATCTTGGGTATTAGCCGCCACCTGCAATTCTGTCCACATTTGGGCTGCTTTATAATGCCTCTTATTCCTTAGGAGACTATAGTATTCTTTTCTTTTGGCAATATACAATTCTCAGTCTCCCTCAAGTGATGCCTATTCCACACTCTCCTGCTCTTAACGAGATCTCTCTTAGCCGCTTTATACTCGTGATCATACCAAGCGTTCTTGGCTGGTCACTCTTTACGAAACCCAGACTTCCTGGAAACATAAGGTAAAAGATATTGTATAATAGAAGCCAATAGAGCGCAAACTTCTTCACGATCACCTGCTGATATAAGAGACCCCTGCATAGCCAAGAGATATGGGGAATAAAGTCACTTGCACTGAGACTGAGGGGGACCATTTAACTGGTAAACAAGTCTGAAAGGAAGGCAAATCATCAGAATGATCTTGGACCCCCTGGTGGACTGTGGACAGCACTATCTAACTCCAACTGTATGGGATAGTGATTCCCCTCCGGTCTAATCTTGACCTCCAAATCTTTAATAAAAGTAAAATATAATGGCAAAAGATAATGTAATCAATAACGCTAGCCCCCAATAGTGACTCATAGGTAAATTGCCCAGCGTAATCCAAGGGAAATCTGCCATTAGCTATCACAAGGCCATGATCCAACAACAGTTGGAGCAGCTTCTCCCCTTGTGCATTAACAACTGTGTCTAAGGATCCTCAAGTAGGAATGTTTAAACAGGATTGAAGCTGGGGATCAATAACATCCAACAAATAGGTACCGATTCTGGCATTAAGGTCCCCCATAATAATTATCCTGTTAGTGGGGTGCTCTTGTGCAAGATGATCCAGCAGATGGCTAAAATGCTCCCAAAATGCAGGTGGGTAATAGGGAGAATTTTCAGTGGGAACATAAAGATTAACAATCAAAAGATCACCTATACCTCTGCATTTAATCTGGGCAACCATACAGCTCCTTAAGTTAACAGAAATTAATTTGAGTGCAGCCTGTATTCTGTTAGAGACCAATATAGCAAAACCTCCCGAAACACGCCCCTTTCCCCCCCTCCTTCATTCCAGGTACGTCAAATGTCTGAAATCCATCAAAATGGAAAGGATCTGCATAATAAGAGTATTCCACGTTTCTTGAAGGCACACTATATCCGAACAGGTCACAAAATCCAACCAGTCTTTATCTAATAACCTGGTTCTGATGCCCTCAACATTCCATGAAAGACAATAAATGGAAGAGGTCTGTGATCATCATAAGGGTATAGATGTACTCCTTTTTGTAGGTGATCATGCCTCCACCACCTCCGTATAGTTACCAAAACCCAGAGAGGTACCAGTAGGAGCTGACTGTAACCACGGGGTTGCCAACTCTCCAAAACTGTAGTGCAGGGATAAATCCAATGGAGAGGGATCATCGAGTGCTGTGTCCCCCTGCACTCTCAAGAAGGGCATTCACAGAAAGCCCGTGGTATCTAAATTCTCCCAATCTGTCACAGAATCGGGGTTGGCATGAGAGCGGGGGGAGGTGGCTGGTACAATAGAAGATGGCCCACCCCTATCTTGCCTATAGCTAGGCACCGAGGTGTGATAAACAGCCCGAGTCAAAGTATTTCCTACTCTCTGAAGAAAAATCCCAGAGCCTTTTAAATGTCTCCGGGCGATCCACAAATCAGATGTGAAACCTCCTTTGATAAAGGATAATTCCCATCTGTGGAAACGACCTCTACTTATCAGGGGGAACACAGCTACTACATCATCCGAGCTAATCCCCACTCTCATTGTCCTCCATATATAATCAAGAAATTGCACCAGGCCCAGTGATTCCTTACTACAGAACTTAAATCGCGTTCTCTTATTCACATGCACAATAATAGCCGGGGCCCAGCACTGCTTGGTATCCTGCGGCCAGACTTTACTTTGACCAGGACCCATAGGCTTGCACAAGGCGTCTCTCATAGTAAACCCCTGGTTCTGGCGGGTTGACTGCTCTAGACCACCATGATTCAATTCTTCCTCCATGGGCTTACTATTCATATACATTACCATGGGCCCCTCCCATAGGTCTTCATAGGGTATCTCCTTAGAATTAGAATGATACTTAACATGTTTTAAGTCAGTCACTTGTTTAAGGACAGCTCCTTCGAGAACCCTCCCAGACAATTTATGACACGCGCCATCCTGAACAGGGACCCCATTCTGCTCAGCAGGTGGGATCTTCGTGTGAGATCCCAAAGGGAGGGATACACAGGGAGGAGGCAGAGAGCTCTTATCTATAGGAGGATATCCACAGGCTATAGCAATGGAGATGTCAGTTTGTGTGGCTACACTATAGGAAGGGAGATTAGTGTGAGGAATCTCAAATCCATAATGTCAACTTATAAGTCCCCTTCCAACCACTAGCCACTAATCAGCCAAGCTCCAGCTTACTACAACCAACCAAAACACCAAGGGACAGCCCACCACAGGTATGGCTTACTCTCTGAGCGTGGTCACACAGATTCTCACTACATGAAAGATAGAGGTGTCAAGCAAGGAGATAAGGACAAACATAAGAGTACTAAAATTAAACAAAAGGGAGGAGGGCTCTGCTTCTCCGGGCTTCTACAAGGGTGGCAGACAAGGGCGAGAACCCTTGGGCTCTCGCCCTTAGACTCGGGTCCAAGGCTCCCTATCCCCTTATCTCTCTGCAGGCAGCAGACTCCTCCTCCGTTAATCGGCGTCCGTGCTCTCCCTCGGCACAGGTGAGTCTCTATCAATCAAGGGAAGAGGCAGCGGCTCTGCCGAAGCAGCCTGCAACGTGTCAAGGTGAGAATTCAGTAGTATACGCCTGGTTAGAACAGGGGGCAGGGCACTGCCCCTGCAGCCCCAGAAAGTGGGTCCAGCCAACAGGTGACATCCTTTGGATGTTGCCTTCAGGCTACTGCCCAAAGGGGCCCCAGCCCCTGAGTATGTACCTGGGGATTGAAGGAAAGAGCCAATGAGCCCTGAGGACTTCAGGCAACACTCTCTTCCCCCAACTCACCCAGGTCTTTGGGAAGGGTGGGTTAGGGGGAGGGGTTATTCCCCTTCACCCCTATTTATTGTATTATTTATCCCTGGTCCTGTTTTAATTGTTCTATTTTATGAGTGTTTAAAATATTTTATGTTTGTATTTTATATATATTTAAGATTGTAAGCCGCCCCAAGCTGTTGCAAGAGGGGTGGGGTATAAATGTAATAACTAACTAACTAACTAACTAACTAACTAAACTCAGCCCAGCTGAAGATACTCCACCTCATCCCCAGTATTTCTGTCCTTTTCTCATTCTGGGATGTGTCCAATGATCATATCATATTTGTATTTATTGTTCTGGCCACAGTCATGACAAAACAAGCATAAAAAACGTAACAGACTTGAAGGCAACCACATATAAATCATTCATACACAAGTTCACTCTGAACTATTCACCAACACCCATAAACAGTGATCTTCACCCTCAAGTTAAGCAATCATTTTATAAAAAACACTTTTAACACTTTAAATCTCATTAACAATAAAATATATAAATGTTAGTACACAGCATTAATACTTGCCACCTTCGCCTTTAACCTAGCTGCCCTAAAAGCAAAGAAAGCCACCTCTCTTGTAACGGACTCTTTCTTATCTCCCAGGAGGTAAATCAACTTCTGAAGGTTTGACCAATGGGAGGATTCGGTGCTGATCACCTGTTGAGATCACCTGACAGTGCTTGTCACCTGTTCAGTGATTCTTTATTGTTATTATTATTATTATTATTAACAAACATTTATATAGCGCCAGCAGTGTACCTGGCACTTTACAAAGTAATAATATAGACACGGTCCCTGCCCCTAGGGCTTACAATCTGAGAGACAGGAGCTGGGGGAGAGACTTAGGAAGGGGAACAGAGGGAGAGACAAGGGGTCTAACATTCATGAAGATGCGAGGTCTCAAGTGCACGTACTTGGCTTGGGTACGATGAGAATGACAGCAGGCAGGTCCAAGTTGCAAGGATAAGGGTAAACCGATCGTAGGTATAGGAATAGTGGCTCAGCAGGATAAAGAGTCAGATAGAGCAGAGCGAAAGAGGTGAGTTTTAAGGAGAGATTTGAAGGTATGAAGGGAGGGGGCAAGGCGGATGTGGACAGGGAGGGAGTTCCAGGCATGGGGGGCAGCAAGTGAGAAGGGACAAAGGTGCTTATTGAGAACATGTTTTTATCTCCCCCCAATCCCACAAAAAGAAAAACAAAACCAATAGCTGGGATGTAAACAATATCTGCATAGAGAAGTATTGGGAATGCAGAGGTTTTACTATGTTTGAAATGTACTGCTTTCATGGAAAGACATACATTTTTAGGAGTTATAGTTGTTCCAGCAAATTTGAAAATATGAAACCTATAGGCACAAAAATAGATTGACAAATGAAATGAATTCTATTTTAATTGACTAATTTTTAAAAAAATCTGTTGGTTTTAAATCCATTTAAAAAATATTTGTAGGCACCTGGATCATTCCTTTCGAATGTAGCTGGTGGTGGGGCACTGGATTTCTACATTTTGCTTAGCCCATAATACTTGTAATTACAGAAATATATATATAAAGCTTGGCATATTTTGAAAAATGCATATTGTCAATGCAAATGGTTCTGTCTGTGACTGCAGTGTAACAGTACCGTATCTGTAATGTAACAGAATCATCATGAGTAACATTCTTCTTTTTGACATTTGTCAATTGTCAGTTTTCTAGTGATTAACTCGTCTATGAACATTTCTTTGGCACAGTTGCCATTTTGTTGGCACCCATACCCCCTTCTGGAATGTGGAAGACAAGCTGGCAGATCTTTTAAATGAGTTATGCTGCTTGATTTTTGGAAATCAAGAGAATTTATATTTACCCTAGACATGTTTACAAGCTTGTTGAGATCACAACAACCTACAAACAGAAATGACAGCACAGGGTATTCCTTTCCATTTGCAAACTTGGGAACCATTGGGCAAGTGAGAAGAGGAAATCCATCCTGGGAAAACTGGCCTGTGAGCCCAGCAGATTAAGGGTGTTTTTAAATGAGCCGGATTTCTCCCGCAGTTTAAAAATCTGGCTCAGGAAACCCCCACAGGGGGATTTACATGCTCCTTGCCAGACCGGAAGTCACCCAGGCACCTCCCAGAAAGATGCGGACCGGTAAGACCTCAGCTATCGGGGACTTACCTAGTCCACATCTCAAAGCTTCTGGGAATTGCCCAGCACTGCTGTTTTCAACAGCACCCAGGTGACTTTCGGTCCAGTGAGCAGCTTGTAAATCCCCCCCAGAGGGAGTTTCCCTGAACCAGATTTTTAAACAGCGGGAGAAATTCCTCTAATTTAAAAAGGCCCCCATTGACAGATTACCAATCACTAAAATATTATTTAAATCCTTAATATCAGTTTATTTCCAAAACAAACAGGGCCCTGAACTGTAACGGTCCTGGCTATATTTGAGACCTGAAAGAGAATACATGTATAATAAACCAAATGCGATCAAAAGCTGAAACCTATATAAATATAAATATAAATATAACAAGGTTTAAATCTTATAACAAGACAAGGACTAAACATAAACAAAGACAAATTGCGACAAGACCTTATAACAAGACAAGGGGTGTTTTTACACACACATTTCTCCTGCATGTTTGCTGTTACTTCCTGAACTTTCTGTGTGTCTAAATCACTCACCCAGATTATAAACATCCGACTCTTTGAACTTCTGCGTAGAACTTCTCCCAGAACCTTTGTGTGTAAAACGTTCTCCTGGTAAACTGCTTTCTTTGCTCCACCATGGCAGCCTGTCACGTCCACAGCTGCAGCTGCTTTAGGCTGCCTCAGGGCAGTGTTCGTGTGAAGAAAGCATCCAGGAACTGCCTCAGGGAACTGTGTGTGTGAAGAATGAACCCGGAACTTATTTGTGGACTTGTAAACCCAGAAGATTGAGACATTCGGAACTTAAAGGTGTGTATACAAATGCAAGGACTAAACATAAAAAAAGACAAACTTGCCTCGATGGTTAACTGCGCTCAGAAACCACCCACTGTTTGGGGATCCCTTTATTTTAACTTAAATTGGCAGGCAATTGGGTCTTTGATAGGGTGGCCCTTCGTCCTGTTTTATACAGGACAGTCCTATTTATTGAGGGGGAGTCTCTTGTATTATCCATATAGTGACAGTGCTGTCACTTTACCATCTCCCCCCCTTCCCGGAAGTCATGATCTCATGACTTCCAGGCAAGAACAGCAGCACTGGCATCATGTGGACTAAGAGGTGAGCCAGCAGTCCCAGCACTGGTGGAGGGAGGAAAGGAGACGGGCATGCTAAGGTTACCATAGCGTTCGGATATTCCAGGACATGATCAGGATATTCCCCTTTGCTCAGGACTTCTTGCTCAGCCCCAGCTGGGGGAAGGAGCCCTGAGCCTGCTGAGTATCAATCCCACCCCCACCCCCACCATGACCTGTATTCTGAGTCTGTGTCAGTGGCCACCCTAGCCTTTACTGTAGTGGGTCCCTCAGTGTGGAACTCCCTCCCTCTGGATGTCCATCTTAGGCCATTTTTGCATGGACGCCCCCCCCTTCGGTGTACAGGCAGGTGTGCGGTGTGGGCCGGTCCATGGGTACGCTGCTGCCACAGGTGGGGGGATGGGTGTCAACCCGTGGAAACACCATGGGTGGTGGGTGTAGGTGGGGGTGTGCTCCCGGCACACACCCATCTCCACCCATCACCCACGGAGCCATCCGACACAAGAGAGGAGGCGAGGTGGGTGGAGGTGAGTGTGTGCACCTGTGGAAAAGGCCGATCACCCACCTCTGCCCACCGCCGACACACACCCAGCAGTGCCATGTGAAAACAGCCTTAGTTCCTGCCTTTTTACCTTCAAAAAGTACCTGAGAATTTATTTAGTCTCCACTGAGTTTAGGATTCATTGGTGGTTACCATTAAAGTAGGTTGTCCTCTCCCTGTTTCCATCCTCTTTTTGCTTGTTTTTACATAGATTTATATTTTTTATGAATTTTATAAACTTTATTTTTATGTTGTTTTAAGTTCTCTGAGCACCATTTGGTGCTGGGGCTCTCTAAAAATACTACTACTACTTCTACTTTATTATTATTATTATTATTATTATTATTATTATTATTATTATTATTATTTATGTATTTATTAAATAGTTTATTAAATAGTTTGTTAAACTGCACTTAAAACATTTAGGGAAATTTCTGATCTGCCCTAAAATTCTGGGGGCCAAATTTTTCAAGAGCAAAAGGGAAGATGTGGCCACACCAGTGGCACTCTGGCCAGGACTGAGCCTATGAAGAACACTCTGGGCTGGGGCACCACCCCCTGAAGACAACTGTGAGAAATATTCTGCAGGGGACAGGCCCCCAGAATGCAGTGCTTAGTGACTAGCAGTGCTCTCCATCACCTGAAGGATTCCCCTGCATGGTGTCTCTGGGCTACTGGGAGATGGACAATGGGTTGCAGGCAATTTAAATTTCAAAGAACCTCCTGAAGCCAATGGATGGGTGCTGCTGGCCAGAAGGATGCTTGCGCAGTGATCCAACCCCATCTAATAGAGTATAAGGGGGATGGGAAGAGAAGGAGAATAACAAATTAGTTCCACTGAATCCCTTAAAAATCAATAACTAAAAGTGAGATGGATTTACTCGTCCTAAATCAGCAAGCCTCCTTCTGGCCTCCTTCTCCATATTTGTTTCTCCTGTCCGGCACCCATGATACTTTTTTTGCTAAAATCTATCCAGTACTGGCACAGCCTTCATTGGAAACTTTTTAGCTACTCTTGTCATGCTGACTTCATCATATTTTCATTCATCCTTTGCATGTGTTCAAGCCAAGCATAGTCCATGTCAATAGCCCAAATCAGAAGGCCATACTATAAATTAACCAGGACATCAAAAGAGAGACTGTTGAGCTCAGTGGATAAATCCCCCAGAGATTTCTGGAATCCTATTCGATTTTGGATCCATTAGACACTGCACATCAAAAACCAACAAAGACCTAAATTGGCAATCAAAAAGGCCCATGTTTGGGAGTGATGCTGGTGCTGGTGAGCTGACCCCTGCCAGGGAACATCAAAGCTAGCTATCACATTCCCTTCCCAATAATCAATTTGGGTATCAGAGTTAGTGCAAGGTAGGACTGAAGCAGCAAACCGCTGTGGTAACTTTTTTCTGATGGAAAAAGCTCTTCCGCAATGAGAGGCATGATGCAATAGAGACGTTAATTCTGCTACTTTCATTCCGCTAATTCCGCCGTTCCTCTACTTTCATTCCGCTACTTCCAAAGACTGCGGAAATAGCAGAATAATGGTTTTTCCAACAGTTTCTATCTTCTGCAATTTCCATCAGCACTGTGAAGTAGAGATAAATGCTTGTTCCGACAGTTTCTGTGATTATTCTGACAGTTTCCGAATTAGCGGAATGCCGGCAGAATTAGCGGAATGCCAGCGGAAAAGCTGTGGAACATCATGGGCAATTCTGCAATGGCGGAATGAAATAGCAGAATGGAAAAAGCAGTTACTGCTTCAGCCCTAATGCAAGGTATGATCCTGAGTAGCTCAAAGGTAGGTGTGCGCAGCAGCAGGCAGTTCATTCATTTTTGTTTTTGTTTACATAAAAACCTTCATTTTCAGGGGCTTTTCATAAATGAAACCTACATCTTCAGTTGGTTTTTTGTTATTGTTTATTTTTGTAGGGTTAATTTTATTAAAAATAATGTTTATTTAAAAAACCATTCAGCATGCGCAATATGGCCATGGGACCATTGTATGCATGCACAGCCCTTTTCCAAAATGGTGCAGACGCTGACAGTGACATTTTGGGAAAGGATGCACATGCGCAGAACTTGCCAGGTGACAATTTTGCACATGAACAGTGATTTTTTAAAAATAAAAACTAAAACTAAAAAAATAATAATTGAAAATCACTGTCCATGAGCAAAATGACCACCAGGGGCATTCTGTACATGCACACCCTTTCCCAAAATGGCATTGATGTTTCCGGCACTATTTTGGGAAAGGGCACAAATGCGCAGAATGCCCCACTGGCCATCTTGCAGATGTGTAGTGATTTTTAAAATTATTTTTATAACAAAAATAGACACTTTTTTCTTCATTTTTGTCCGTTTTCATTACCTTTGTTGTTCATTGTCATATTTTAATTACTAAAACAAATGGGGCTTTATTCATCTTTGTAATAATAATAATTAAAAACCAGAAACAAATTGCACACCCCTACTCAAAGATCATTATGAGATTGTGGGACATTTGGTGCTGAAGCTAGAGGACCAGGTGGTGTTCTCTTCAATTCTTCCTGTCAGGGTCAAAGATTTGACCAGAGACAGCTGCACTGATGTCTGATAAAGGCACAGGAAATCTATGACGTATTCTTTAAAAATCTAACTAAGGTTTCAAAAGGCCATGAACTGATATTAACAGGGGACTTCAGCCATCCTGGTATTTGTTGGATGACTAACAGTGCAAAATGTAGAATGTCCAGCTGCTTTTTTATATGTGTTGAAGGTGTTGTTCTCTTTTGAAAGATTAAAGAAACACGCCGATGCCAGCCTTGTTGGGGCGGAGCGGGAGTTCATGGCCGCCATGGCAACCATGAACTTGTCCCAGGAGGTGATCTGCCCGACCCACATGGGGGGACATATCCTCGACCTGATCTTCGGCTCTGGCCTTGAGGCGGGGGGTCCGGTTGTGGGGGAGGTGACAGCGGTGCCCTTGTCGTGGACGGACCATTATCTCCTTCAGGCCGGTCTTTTAGCGCGCCCCCTCCAGAAGGGGAAGGGACCAGTTAGGATGGTCCGCCCTCGGAGGCTGATGGAACCCCAGCGGTTCCAGGAGGTCCTGAGGGAGCTTACCCTGGACGTGGACGGCCACTCTGTGGATGAGCTGGTCCGGCATTGGAACAACTTGCTGGAGGAGGCCATTGACAGGGTGGCTCCGAGACGCCTTCTGCCTTGGTCTCGTCACCGCAGGACCCCTTGGTTTACTGAGGGGCTGCGGTGTATGAAGCGTGTAGGCAGGAGGCTAGAGCGACGCTGGCGTCGGACTCGATCTGACTCCGATCGTCTTCTCCATAGGGCCCATTTGCGGTCCTATGTTGAGGCTGTGAGGACGGCGAGGAAGGAGTTCCTTGCGGTCCTCATAGCGTCTGCGAAGTCGCGTCCGGCGGAGCTGTTTCGGGTGGTGCGGGGGCTGGTTAGTCCGGCCTCCCTCCGCCTGGATGGGGACTTGTCCCGGGCCCGCTGTGAGGAGTTTGTCACCTACTTCGCAGACAAGATTGCTCGGATTCAGACCGACTTTGACGCTGGGTTGATGGCAGTAGGGGAAGAGCGCGGGGGGGCGGAGGGCCCGTCTGGTCCATCTTTGTGGGGAGAGTTTCGGGAAGTGACGCCGGCCGATGTGGTGGATGTCCTGGGGTCTGTGAGGGCCACGTGTTGTCAACTGGATCCGTGCCCGTCCTGGTTAATAAAAGCTTCCGGGGAGACGTTGGGGACGGTGCTGGCGAGGGTAGTGAATGCGTCCTTTCGGCAGGGGAGGTTGCCGCCTTGCCTTAAAGAGGCTGTGGTGCGCCCCCTGCTGAAGAAACCATCGTTGGACGTAGACGCGCTCGCCAGCTACCGACCTGTCTCTAACCTTCCCTTTTTAGGGAAGGTTATTGAGCGGGCAGTGGCGCTCCAGCTCCAGGTTCATCTGGATAACATCGGGCTCCTTGACCCTTTTCAATCTGGGTTCCGCCCCGGCTATGGCACCGAGACGGCGTTGGTGGCCTTGGTAGACGACCTCCGCCGGGAGATGGATGCAGGATGTTCGACATTTCTCATCCTGCTAGATCTCTCGGCCGCTTTTGACACCGTGGACCATGGGCTGCTGCTGAGACGGCTGCGTGACCTGGGGGGTCTGGGCGGGACCGTTCTTGAATGGTTCCGCTCATTCCTCTCGGGGAGGAGCCAACGGGTGGTGCTGGGGGAGGAAACATCGTGCCCCCGCGCTTTACCGTGTGGCGTTCCGCAGGGATCGATCTTGTCTCCGCTGTTGTTTAATATCTATATGCAGCCCTTGGGGGAGGTCGTGAGAGGGTTCGGGGTGCGTTGTCACCAGTATGCTGATGATACTCAGCTGTACCTCTCCTTTTCTACTGACCCAGACCCTGCTATCTCGTTGCTATCCCAATGTTTGGAGGCCGTGGCGGATTGGATGCGGCTGAGCAGACTGAAGCTCAACCCAGATAAGACGGAGGTGATGGTGGTGGGGAGGGCGAAGGGGGTGGTGGCCCCCCTGGTTGGGGGGGTTCGCCCTCCTGTAGCTCAGCAGGTCCGGAGTCTGGGGGTAGTATTGGACGCAGACCTGCGTCTGGAGCGGCAGGTGGAGGCAGTCGCTAAGGCTGCCTTCCGCCAGCTTTATCTGGTGCGTAGGCTGCGTCCGTACGTCTCTGGCCCGGACCTGGCCTCCCTCATCCATGCCTTTGTCACCTCGAGGCTCGACTACTGCAACGCGCTCTACGTGGGGCTTCCCTTGTTCTTGGCCCGGAGGCTGCAGCTGGTGCAGAATGCGGCGGCTCGTCTTCTTACGGGGACGGGTCGCCGGGAGCATATTACACCGGTGCTCCGAACTCTGCACTGGCTGCCGATAGCGTGCCGGGCCAAGTTCAAGGTCCTAGTGTTGATCTATAAAGCCCTATACGGTCTTGGCCCCTCATACCTTAGGGACCGCCTCGCCTTTCGCGCTCCAGGACGGCTCCTGCGGTCTGCCGGGGGTGCCCTCTTAGAGGTCCCCCGTGTTAAGCGGGGGGCCACGATGGAGAGGGCATTCTCGGTGGTGGGGCCGCGGCTGTGGAACTCCCTTCCGGAGGAAGCTCGCCTGGCCCCAAGCCTTTTAACGTTTCGGCGGAACTGTAAGACCTGGCTGTTTGCCCAGGCCTTTGGGGGAGGGTAGGGAGGGTCTTTTTAATCCCCTACCCCTTTTTTTGCTAAGCCCTGTTTATATTTATATTTTTATATGAAATATATGTTGTTTTTATTGAATTTTAATGTATTAATTGTTTTAATTATGTTGTGAGCCGCCCCGGGCTGCTTTGCAGGAGGGGCGGGATATAAATGCTTTGAAATAAAATGAAATAAATAAACAAGGGTCTGTTATTTTAACCAAGTGAGAAAATAACTGGTTTACAATGTGAAGGTTGCAGGCAGGCATATTGGGAGAAAATGATCAAGAAATGATTGAGTTTGTGATCAACTGGCATTTTCAGAATGAGTTAATATTGGGAGCACAAATGCAAACTGTACCTTTTCTTATTCTTATTCTTATGATTGGGGCCAATCCTAAAGGCCTGCATGTGCAATTATGCACATGAAGTTGAGTGTGGTGTGCGTTCAGGTTTGACCATCATAGTTCCCATAAAGGGGATTCACAGAAGCTGTGCACTGCCCTGCAAATGGCATGCTTGTGGCACACGTACAGCATGCAGGACTTGATCATTAAATAATGGGAATCAGCCCCATTATTTAATATTTATATAACAAAGGCAAAGTACCTGATGCTTTATGTTGGTAGCACCCAGTAATCAGGAGCCAGTAGCTCACTGCAGAGGGAGTAGACATGGAACTGGAAACAAGGGGAGGTGCCAATACAACATTTATTGTCTAGAGTCTGCTATCAGCCACAGACCAACCCTGAGCTCAAGGAGACCCAATAGCTTACAGGAAGAGGGGTCTAAAGGATTGTCTCAGACCCTGGCATTATGTACAGAATATGTTGTTTACATATTAGACCAGAACCAGTGAGATAACAGGAAAAAATACATGAAGAAATGGTTACATGCATATCATATCCTACACCCTTGGATGACACACACAATGTTATGGTAAATATTCTAGAGTTGACAAATAATACAAAAGAGAAAGGAGACCTGTCTCCACCTGAGTAATAAACTCATCACACTATTGAGAATGTTACATTGTTGATTCAAGACTAGAAGATGGAGCCAGCTTGCTCCCCCTCTAAGGTTATGCACAGAGCTTCCTTCTCTATCTCACATTCAGCTGTCTACAGTCATTCTTAGGCCAGAGATAGCAAGCTATCTTATCGACTGCTCATTGCTGCTAACTCAAAACTGTTCTCACCTTTAACTTTCCATCTCTCCAGGCCTGGGCCTGATTATTCATGAGTTCCTCAGATCTCAGCCCGAGCTCTATCACCATGTCCCCCCACCCGCCACCCCCCAGCCTTTTGATTTGGTGTGGTAACAAGATTTGTCTGTCTTATTCTTTGTAAGGTGCCGGGTACATTGCTGGTGCTATATAAATGCTTATAATAAAAATTATTATTATTATATTTGGATGAAACCTGGAAGGATTGTACCACAAATAGAAGTCATTAAATGTTCCAAATTCCAGAATAAAGATTAGATAAAAGGATCAAATTTAATAAGCAAGTGAATTATGATATTTTGCAAAAGATTACATATACATTCCTGTCTGAAATGTCTTTTTTTCCCATCTGATGTGGATGACACTTGGCATGTTTATATCCCTCACCATGTTTAATATCTATGGCAGGATTGTATAAAGGGTCCTGGTGGTATATGCAATTAACCTATAAATGTATGTCTCACTGTAACATCTTTGTTGTCCAACCAGTGTACATCAAATTTGGCAGGGCTGTATCTCACACTTTCAGGATCATCTCTGACAAATAACAGAAAGATATGGTAAAGGGTTCCAATTTTATATGCCTGTAAAGCATATGCAGAAAATGAGTCTATGTCAGAGATTCTCTTACGTGTCACTGTGGTATAAGATCAGTTTGTGATGCCAATTGGCCAGCAGAAATGTCAGCCAAATATCCTCATTCTGTGCTGTGACCATCCCAACTTCTCTCCTCCACTTGTTACTGGGAAGTCAGAAGGATCTGTTTAGGAAAGAGTCAATAAGGATTCTCTTTTATCCTTTGTCACAGTACTGAAGGATGTGATTGTGATGATAATTGGCCAGCCTGGATGTGTAAACTATGTCTCCTGATTTCTGGGATTCTATCCCCAAAGTCCCAGTTATGTCCCTTCTATGCCTGTCTCAGGGCTGCCCCCTATGCCTGCCTCGAAGCCACCACCAATTAGTCCTGTAAAGCTGGAAGTATGCGGTAACTGGCCAGTGAATGTGTCTGTCAGTCTGTTGTGTCTGCTCCCCATCCTTACTCATACAGCCTCCCCCACCCCCCTACCATGCTAGGTGCCTGCTTCTGACTGGCACTGGATGTGCTGCTATTTATCTGAATAATGGTCTTCAAGGTGACATCAATTGTTTATACAATTGGGGCCCTTTATCAAATTGTCCTGTAATTTTGCAGAGATGACATGGAAGGTGTGTGATATATTTCTGCCAAATTATTTGTAAACAGGATGGAATATAAAAATGTTACAGCCAGAAATGAATTTTCAAGTTAATTGCATATAACATCAGGTCACTTTATCCAGTCTTTCTGACATTTGGCAGGATTGGTACACTATTGGCAGGACATATGTTTACCAGGTTTCATGAAGATTGGTGTATCCAGGAATGTGTATGGAGCTTTACTTAAAATCACAAAAATTCAATTGCTTCTAGAATCGGTCTACTTTATCCAATCTTTTCTAAATTTAGTTTGTATAGTGCCCTCTGTTGGGGATACAAGCTTCCCAAGTTTCATTAGAATTTAATAAGGACCAAAAAAACAAAATGTCATTATTATTATTATTATTATTATTATTATTATTACAATAACAATAACAAAAACAAAAATCACAATTTTTGTTTTTGTTATCATAATAACAAAACTTGAATGCACACCCTTTCCATACAGAGAATGTATGTAACAAATAAAAAACACCCTGATGTGGCACCAGTGAATACCAGGGTGCAGTTGGAACAAGAACACGGTAAATAGGAAAGTACGCTTAAAACGTAACCTGCCAATGATGACTGTAAGACAGATGAAGTGGTCAGTTGCAAGGCAAAATCCAGCTTCACAAGCAGGATAAACCTCAGGAGGTGAAGTAGGAGCATAGCACAGAGAGCATTGCTACCGTATATTGCCTATGAGACAGGCACACCACAATCTGCAGGGGCTACGTGGACGAGGGAAAGAGAAAACCAATACCACAAACATACTAACCTGCATGGATTATTTTGAAAGTTGGAACTTGTTAGAACGAAAACACCCATGACAATTTAAATTAACCTGATGGAATTTAGACAGGACAAACACGTGGTATTAACCTGATATATTCTACTTATGCATACAAATAAGTGAATAAGGGCTGTTGAGAAAACCTGGTCACTGGACAATGTCCAATTGTGTTAGCCCATCCCAAGGGAAGGGGCCAAGATAGATGCTACCATGGAGCATGTCATGTAACAGAAAAAATATCATTGCAATGCAGGCCTCCCACAGCAGTATTAAAAAAGGCAACAATAACATGGAGATTATAAGGAATAATTTGAAAATCAGCAATGGGTGCAGCATGTTTTTACAACTATATACCATCAATAGTTTGGTGGGGGGCGTGTTTGTTTTCATATGTGACAGCTCCTGTTGTCATTATGGATTCAACCGGGTGGTGGAGGGAATCATCACTCCGGTCAGGAATGGCCTGGCCTCTGAACAAACGCTATGGTAGTCAGGCCAGGCAGGGAGTCAGGAGATGCATGGATGTGGGGAGTGAGTCCTCCCAGACCTACCCTCATGTTACATGGAGCAGTCTGCCCCCTGGCAGCCATGGAGGCCAATGATGGGCAGCCATGGCACCCGGCTCCCCCCGCTACTCCCCCCGCTACTCCAGACCGTGATAAGTACAGCGGGCTATCAGAGGTGATAACCCATTTTATTCCAGGTCTGGAGGCTGTCTCCCAATGGTGGTGGAGCTTAGCCCGGGCTGTGTCTTGGGGGTTTCCTTGAGTCACAGCCTGGGCTAGCTTCCACCATGCTCAAGAGCTAGACCTTGTCGACATCAGGTGGGTGCATTTAGACGTGACAGGGGCACGCAGTTTAATTCATGCTAAAGCGGATTAAACCATGCCACCATCACATCTGAAAATACCATTTCTTTCTTAAAAGCAGCAACATTTAACCAGATTACAAAGCATTTACTTAGAGAAACAAATTCCCTTTGCACACATTATCTGATGTTATAGCCAAGGTGAAAACCAGAGTGTACGCATAGAAATCATCAGAGGAAACATTTAAAAACATTTACCTTCCCACACACAGTCTGCAAACTGAGCAACACAAGTAACAGTGATACAAAAACGAGTAACAGATAAAGTCCGTAAGTCCTTACAGGTTTAGGAGTACAGTTGAAAAAGTTGGCCAGTGCCTTTTGCAAAGCACCCTTCAGCAATACTAAAATTGAAATTCCTGAATCCCTTCCTAGGTTAACATAGAATGTGAGGACAGTCAGGATTGTTGCACAAGTTAATACAGTAATTTTAATCGAGTGGATCATAATGATTGTCCATGAAGACTGAACAGGACAGAGGAAGAACACAAAGGGTGATTTCAGACATGACGTGGTGAAATCCACCACAGTGAATCCCACCCCAGTTTGAATGACTTCACCGTGGGCCGGGGTGAGATGCGTGGCCCCAACAGACGTGACAGGGGCGACACCACCGCCTGGGGCCAACCAGAGTCAACACAGACTGTGGGAATCCAACAGACGTGACATGGTGGCGAGAACCACGGTGGGAGCCCCACAAGGCACCGGGGTTACGCAGATGCAAACATGGGTGCCGGAGGGCAAACAAAGCCAAAGATGGTGGAGGGCCCCACCCAGGGAAAGGAGGGGGTGGAGGGAGCAGCAGCGCTCGTAGTACTCGCAAACAGTGGCTGCAGCACGGAAGGCATGTGCACTTCAAAACGAGAAGTGCACGCACACAAACGAAGCAGCACACCCACACAACAAAGGGGAGCCGAGCAGGGGGNAGGCACACACCAGGGGGGGGGGACAGGGAACGCCACAGTAGGTCGGGAGCATGGGAGGAGTGGGGGTGGCGAGGGGCCAGCACGGCCAGCCCACCAGGAGGAGGAGGGGGCAGGAGTCCAGCAGCCAAGGGGAAGGGGGACCCAGCAGCCCAAGGACACAGGAGGCAATACAAGGCACAGTGAAGCACAAAGGGTGTTTATTGAGGACACAAGCAGCACCGGCCCGGCGCAGTGACAGACAGCATGGGAGCACGAGGGGCCAGGGTGCGGGGGATGGGTCAGCAGGTCCCAGGTGAGAGGGTGACAGGCAGGCAGGTGGAGCCGGGTCACAGGGGGTCCAGCCGTCCCAAAGAGGCAGCAGGCATTGGCATGAGCACCCAGGCCACAGGTTGAAGGAAGGTGCTGAGAAGGCAGCCGGCTGTCAGATGGGCCCCGAGCGCCCGACACTGCAGGGGCTCCCATCAGGGGCAGGGCGACAACGACAGCAGGTGCACATAGTGGGGCCATTGCCACAGTCCCCAGCAGAAGCCACTCCCGGCCATGTTCCTGTTCACATATTTCAAACATACAAAACCTCTTGGCCACCTCCAAATAGCTACATACTATTAACAATACCTGATCACACAAGCATGTTCATATTTAGTAAAAATAGCATGTGAGGAGCCACTCGAAGAAGAACAGAAGGATGCTACCTTGTAAATAAGGTTCTTTGAGATGGCTCTGAACATTCTCACATATACCCACTCTTCCAGTCTCACATAGAATTTTTTCCTTCTGTTTCTAGAAAGGGTTGGAAGGAACTGTCATTCTGAGGAGGACCGCACTTTTCATTCTAGAGGAGCTCAAGACCATCATGTGGCTATTATTTTAATGGGGCGAGCATGCACAACCCAGTCGTGAGAATGTTGGGAGCCATCTCGAAGAACCTTCTTTACAAGGCAACAACCTTCTGATCGGCATATGGGGAGGAGTTGTTTGTAAACAAAGAGCCTTATCTCCTAGTCCGATCGCTGCTGCTGCTGCTACTGCTGCACCTCCTCCTAGCCCTCTCGCTCCATCCTCTGATCTGTTTCCTCCACCCTCCCCTCCATTGACTGCTCCACCACATTCCCCTACTGCTGCCTGCCCTTTAAATCTACCTCCGTCTGCCACTTCTTATTGGTTGCCTGGCAGGCGCTGCGTGCCATCACCACTGCCCGTGGTAATTTCCTTCCACCGTGACCGGGGTTTTCCCTTCAGTTGTTATGTTTCCTTCATCCCTGCCGTGGTGAACATTAACCACACTTCTGGACCTCCTCCCGTCCCGACCTCAAGAAGTGTGGTTATGTTCACCCCGGCCTGTGTTTGACTGTGGTGAACATCTGGATGCGAGTAAACAGACGTGCATGGCTCTTTCACCACCGCCCGCGTTTGACTGAGGTTGACTGTGGTGAATGCCACTAACGTAATGTCTGAAATCACCCAAAGAGACAAAACAACACCAGACATGGCAGTAAGGGGAGGTGGTGGAAGAAATGTACAGAGCCCAGCCTGGATAACATAACATAACATTTTTATTTATACCCCGGACTCTCTCAGAAACCGACTCGAGGCGACTCACATCATAACAAAATACATTTCCGGGTTTTTTTCCCATGAAGGGGACCCAGCACAGCAAAAAATAACAGTAAATCACAAATTATCATTTTATCACAAATCCCCCCCCCCATACTGATGTTCTCATTCCACCAACTCCTACACAGTTGGGCAATTGGTCCCCCAAACTAATCCTTCTATCCCCTGCTGCCATCAGGGGATATTTCACCCAACTCCACCCCTCTCTCACTGGGGGAGTCAGCTGTGCCCTCCTCTTCATTAGTAAATATCACTACCCCCCACACAATACAGACACTCACAGAATCTCTCGCCTCAGCTTCATGACCCGGCGGAAGGGAACGGCCAAAGGGCAGGCCCCTTTGAACATGCCCCTTCTACACGCGCCTCCAGCATGGCCTCTGGCCGCTCCCAGTGTTATGGGGAGCAGCCTAGAAGTTGATATCTCTGAGCTCCGCCCCCACAAGGGTGGGTGGGGGAGGGGAGAGAATCCTGCGGCCCCCAGGTCTCAGCAACGGGGCCCTCCATTCTCGCAACCAGGTACCGTCTCTGTCCATGAAGGTGTGGGTTGGTGTTAAACGGAGCTGCTGCTATCTGCTCCCTCTCGGTTGGCCGTCCTTGGCTCCCACATGCCACTGGTAACTCTGACCCCTCTCCGGCCACTCCCAGTCTTATGGGGAGCGGCCCAGAAGTTGACATCTCTGAGCCCTGCCCCCACAAGGGAGAGGGGAGAGAAACCCGTGGCCCCCAGGTCTCAGCAGTTGGGGCCCCTGTCTCCACAATCAGGTACCGTCTCTGTCCTTGAAGGCGGGGGGGGGGTGTAAACGGAGCTGCTGCCATCTTCTCCCTCTCGGCTGGGGTGGAAGAACAGGAACAGTCGTTGGTTGAAGAGACAATCAATCAGGGTGACTGGATTGTTTGTGGAATTTGTACCACAAATGCTGGTTAACAGGTTGGCTGAACAACCTGTGGCAGCTGCAGTGGTGCTGGTCTTTGATACGACCCCCTCAGACAACAATGATGACGATGATGATGATTCACATTTAATATCCCACCCCCTTTGTGTCCCAGGCATCTCAGGGTGGCTCACAACAATATATTTAAAATAACAATATAAAAATATTTAAATACAAAAATAAAACAACAAAATTCAAACGTATCTGGAGCTAAAATACACACCTATCGCACCCATTACCCCTTTCCCCCACCAAAAGCCTGGCCGAACAGCCAAATTTTACAATACCAATGGAAGGAGGGGAGATCCGGGGACAAACAGGCCTCCGCCGGGAGGGAGTTCCACAGCCTCGGAACGGCCACTGAGAATGCCCTCTCCATGGTCTCCACATGAGATACCTGAATACAAAGGCAAGAAGTCCTACCATGCAACAATTGTAACATTTGCATTCTTTTACAATCCTAACCTGGTTTAGGTCCAGACTTGCTTCAAATTAGACCAAACTTCTGTACATGCTTTATTCTTTCTGTACCAGGGAGCCTTCCGAAGTCCTGTCCCTTTGAGGCTTTGCATAGTAATGGTTGCTAAGAAATGTACAAAATGGCTGCCAGACCTAAGATGGCTGCCTGAAAGGGGCTTGAGAGGGACAGCCATCCACGAGTCAAACAAAAATGAAGGCCATGAGGTACTCTGGGACTGTATAAAGGTGGTGCTTCAGTTGCAACAGGGAAGCCAACACGGAAGGAGCTCCTGAAGGGACTTAGGCCGTTTTCAGACGAGCGCGGCGGCGCCCGTGCTTGTTTCTTAAAAAAGCCGGCAGCCCGTTCTACACGAGACGCTGCCACTGAATACGCGCATGCGCGGCCGACGCGCATCCATTTCCAGGCGCGAACTGACCGGGTCGGCGATCGAGGCTGGTCATACGCGGCTGGAAATGGATGCGCGTCGGCCGCACATGCACGTATTCGGCGGCAGCGTCTCGTATTTGACCTGTCCCAGGACTCCCTGTACTAGCTTCAGCACTTGTGCATGAGTAAACATTTGGAGACTGAATCCACCTAACAACAACGGAGAGGGCTCATTTTCTGCTGGAATACCAGGTGGGAGAATTCCAGCTAAGAGCCAGTTGGCTATGTATGTCCCAATTTTTTTTAATTCCAAAATTTCTTATTCTGAAATTCTGCATTCCCCCCCCGCCCCATTATTCTGTATTAATAACAAAAGACAAAAATTTGATATTAATACCAGAAAAACAAAAACGAAATGCACACCCCTAGAATCTATTACTGATGAGTTATTGGGGTGGGTTCTATAGCTCACGTTATACAATCTCATCCTTTTAGGAGATGAGGTCCCTGCTTCAATACCTACAGAAGAGTCAGATCATTACAATCATGCCTGACATGCAGTACACTTGATTGTGGGTATTTCGCTGATGCCATCATAGATGCAGCCTAGTGCTGAAACACCAAGGATTGAGATACTCAACTCAGTTTTCTGAGTTCCCAAATTTCGTAGTATGGCCCACAAAACTTTGGATCTAAGAAAATCCTCAGCTGAGTGCAGGAAAGGGGGCCAGAGGCGAGCGCTAGGCCCCTGCTCCCCCTTCCCTGGCCCCCACTGGCCAGGGAGAGAATAGGCCAGCAGGGGCCAGGAAACAGGGGGCAGGGACCTTGTGGGGGCTGATAAGTGGGGTGCTAAGGAGGTGGGGCCCAACAAGGTAGTGTACTCACCCTCGGGAGGGGTTCCTGTGATACCTGGCTTCCTATGGACAAGATAAGTTTAAAACAACAACAACAACAAAGAACTTACCCGGTCTAGAGGAAGCCATGCATCGCCGGAGCCCCTCCGGAGGGTTAGTACTCTACCTCCTCAACTGCTGTTAGTTCCCCACCCCCTCTTACCTGGCCCATTCCCTCCCCCCAGGCTTCCTCTAGCCTCTGGCCCCCTCCTCTGCCCCTGCACTTGGAATTGCTGAGTATTCGTCGAGGGTCTGATTTTCGAGGTCCAATTTCCGAGTTCTCAGAAAAAGTTCAGAGTGATGTTCGAAGACTCGGTCAGAAATCCAAAAAGTACTCGCAACCTTGGAAATCCTTGCGAGTACTCGGAGCACTATTTCGGTGCGACTGTATATTATAAACAGTGTTGGTTGCACTGTAACTTACTCTCAAAAGCAGATAGCCTTTTCCAGATGGATACTATTTGTTCTTTGTACATACTGGCTGTCTTTTTGTAGGAGCAGTGGAAACAGAGATAGATTCAAATTCAAAGTCATTTAGAGAGGCAGAAAAATCTCAGAATCAGTGATGGTACGTAATCTATATTGGTTACAGCATTTTGTAAATCGTGCATGGAACACCCTTTCTGACAACAGTGGGTGAAAACAGACATTGTATTGGTGCCCTGTGCAGTCCTGAAACATGCATAAATGACCACCAAGGGTGGTTAAAGGGTCATGTCTGTTTTCACCCAGTTTCTGCTGCATCTCTGTAGATTTCAACAGGCCAATGTCTTGGGCACTTATTACCTTTATTCTCAGTGTAACACAAGCTCTGCAGAGCAGCGGCTAACATTTCCACCAGTTCTTTAGTAAGCGAATGGTTACCAGATGGTTCTTAATGCATTTGGATGCCCTTTTCACTGTTTCTGTGGGAGTAGGTCACATTGACTGAAGTAAGTAGCTGCTTGTGCTAGATTCTCTAGCAACAGCTGAAAGTCTTTTTTTTTTCACCCTCCATTTTTTTGAGCTGGTAATTCGGATTTAGAACTGGATAAAAGTAAATTAGTTTTGAGGCTCTTTACCACTCAAGATATCACACATTATGTTGATCTCAGTCCGTTCATCTGTCATCATTTATTTATTTATTCATTTATTTATATTTCTACCCCACCCAATCCCCTGAGGCTTAGGACTGCACACAACATAACAAATATAAAATACCAAATAAAATCCATAAAGCACTTATAATATCACGTGCCCATGCCTTCCTGTCCAAGGATCTACCTATGCCCATTAAATCTCTGGCTGAATAAATAGGTCTTATGCTGCCTCTGGGAACGTGTGTTCCTGTGATCTCCCCCAGCTGGGGAAGGATGGAGGGGATGGGAAACAACGTGTGCCTACTCGGCCACATTCCTGATGTTGCCCTGCCCCTCTGCCATGACAGGCAGTCATAGATAAACCTCCCTGATGGTGGTACTAGGAGCCAGGTCAGAAACACATGTTAGTGCCCAGTTTTCCCGCTCTGTCCCGGCTGGGCGAGAGCCAGGCACAGACTGTGAGTCCAGCTTGAACAAGGCCCACATTTCCCGCCTGGCTCCTACCTAGTCAGGGTAGGAACTGGGCTCATATCTGGCAGGCCACAAATAGATGACCCGCCGCAACGCTGGCCCAACTGGGCCAAATCAGGCCTAATTGGTCCAGCGTCATGTATGTTTTCACCTTAGGGATTAGGTGAACATCTAAGGGAAGGAAATTCCAAAGCCATGGAGCAGCTACCAAGAACACTTCTCCATGCCTGGGTCACTTCTTCACACCTGGGTCTTGTGGATCTGGGTCAATGATGGAACTTGGAAGAGCGTGCTCTTGACTGGTCTTAGAGGCCATGGATGGACATAAGGAGGAAGGCAGTCCTTGAGGCATATAGGACCCAGGTCATTTAGGGGTTTATATATCAAAACCAACACCTTGAATTGTGTTCTGAAAGCTTCTGGCAGCCAGTGCAGACCCCAAAGCACCAGTGTTGTGCACCCAGTGATTCACTTCCATCAACAGTGGGCTTCAATGTTCTGCACATGTCCTTGACCTTCTTGTCAGGGGTGTCACTGTAATAGGTGAGCCACTGTGGTGTAGTAGGTAAGGTGCTGGACTTAGACCTTGGGAAGCCAGGATTTGAATCCTGCCCTAGCCATGAACGCGCTGGGGGTGTCTCTAGACATAACGCTGTTCAGTGTTCTGTAACATAGTGTCTTACTGTTACCGTGTTTAGACATACTGTCAATGCAGTGTTCACCCCAAACACTGGAAATGAACAACTGCCAAGTCTTGGCAGTTTAATCAGTGTTTTGGGTTGAACACTGTGTTGATGGTACGTCTAAACACGGTAACGGTAGGACACTGTTTCAAAACACTGAACAGCGTTATGTCTAAAGACACGCTTTAGGCAAGTCACAACCTCTCAGCCTCAGTTTCCCATCTGTAAAAATGGGAATATGTGTGTCTGCCCCTGTGTTCGTCTTTCCATCTTAGATTGTAAGCCCAGTGGCCAGGGTCCTGTCTCCAAAAATCTGTGATTGTAAAGCGCTGTGTATGCCTAGTAATGCTATTGAAAATAGAAATGATAAAAAGTAGGTGCAGCAGGGTGATGGGGGGACGGAGGGAGGATTTGCATGGTGTTCTCTGGCTATCCTGTTTGATTACCACCTGCAACAGGGTTTGCAGTCTCCACAAAAGGAGCCCCATGTCCTTACACACACAGGCACGTTGTCTATATTTGATATATTATATATTTTGTTCTTATATTGGTTTTAAGTGATTTTAACTGCTTGGGTGGTGGGTTGAGGGAATGGCTGGATGGAGGAGAAATGGATTTTGTGTGAGAGAAAAGAGTTTAAGTGCAGAGGGTTGGGAGTGGGGTTTTTTGTCATTGGGTATTTTTACACACACATTTCTCCTGCATGTTTGCTGTTACATCCTGAACTTTCTGTGTGTCTAAATCACTCACCCAGATCTTAAACATCTGGATCTTTGAACTTCTGCATAGAACTTCTCCCAGAACTTTTGTGTATAAAAAGTTCTCCTGGTAAACTGCTTTGTTCCAGGCAGCTGTGGTCACTTGGTTTCCATGGCAGCCTGTCACATCTACAGCTGCGGCTACTTTAGGCTGCCTCAGGGCAGTGTGTGTGTGTGTGTGTGCGCGCGTGCGTGTGTGTGTGCGTGCATGCGTGTGTGTGTGTGTGTGTGTGAGAGAGAGAGAGAGAGAGAGAGAATAATGCATCCGGAACTTACTTTTGGACTTGTAAACCCAGAATATTGAAAGACCAGCACTTTAAGGTGTGTGTAAAAATGCCCATTATCTCCCCTGTGAGGGGGGGCATGGTTGGGGATGTGGGGCTTGTGTGACAGCTCCATGGTGAGAGGATGGGTGTGGGCATGGATGGGAGTGAGTGGAGGATTCTGCCATAGCCCCCTTGTGAGGGGTGTGTGTGAAGGCATAAGGGATTAGGGGTGGGTTGGAAGGCTGGGATTGCCACAACCCACCTGTGAGAGGGATGGGTGTGGGCAGGGATGTGGGATAGGAGGATTGTGCCACAACCCTTGTGAGGGGGGATGCGAGCACACAGGATCTGGGGTATGGATTGGGTAGGGAGACTGTGTTTATTACTGGTGGAAGAGAGGAGGGTTTCCTTGTCTGCTGTTTCTGGGAATGCAAGGCTTGGGAGATCCTTTCTGGCCACCCACCTCCCCGGTTCATTGTGAGATCTTTTGGGGAGCAGGGATTGAGGCTCAGGTGCCAGAGGAGGGACTTTGCTTGACAGTGGTTGGGGCAGTTATTGGGGGGAAGGCGAGGGACAGCTATTGGGGTCATGTTGGGTTTGGGGAGGTATGGCAGAGTGGGAGGATAGATCATCGGGGTTGTCAGGAGAGATAATTGGGACACAATCCTATGTCCTGTGTATGACTCCCACCCACGCAACACATGCAGAGCAAATGTGGCATACACACATTAGGGATGGGCGAACGTGGTTCGGATGTTCAGAGTTCGGACTGAACTCGGTCTGTTCAGACGTCCGAACCGAACTCTTGAATGACTGAACAGTTCAGTCATGTTCGGATGGGTTCGAATGAGTTCGGGGGCAGGAAAAACGTCTTTTCAGGGCCAGAAATTTCATTTCAGTTTTGGTTTCGGTATCGATAACACTATTTTTGAATGTTCGGCCAACTTCGGCCAAACCGAACTCGGCTGAACCCAACCATCAAACCCAAACTTGGGTTTCGAACCGAACGACCTAACGTCCAAACTTCCGAACTGCGTTCTGTTTGCTCATCCCTAACACACATGCATGGCACACAGGGACACAAGAGAGCTGCGCGCAACAAGCGCAGAGCCCAGCCCAACCTGAACCCCTGCACCCATGCACCATACCTGCTCCATCGCCTGCCCCATGCACCATATCTGTCATTCCCCTGAGCAGTGGGATGCATAGGCACTGGGGTTCATATCAGGTCATGCTGTGCTGTGCTTTGCCGCATGTGGCTCTCCTGTGTCTGTGCGCACTGTGTGTGTCTGTATTCTACGTGCATCCCACGTGCGTTGTGTGGGTGGGCGGTGCACATACCCATGGTGACTGTCCCCATGTAGGGATATTTGGGGACTAACGTCAGTAGGACACCTGATCTGACACTGATGCTGTTTAGCTGGAGGTTGGTGGCCAATAAAATTTGTATCATCCTTTGAGTTGGGGTGAGGCCACCAATTTCATATACATTATGGAGACCTGGCTGGATGAAGCATCTGGGCCAGTACTGTTCCAACTGGTGCCATCCGGGTACTCTGTGCCCAGTGTGCAGCATCAGTCTTGGCTCTGAGGCCCTAGCAGTGTTGTGGCTGTGATCTGTCAAAACAACTTCTCACTGGCCTCCCCCGCTCTCAACTTTCTCCCAAACCTCTGCTGCCAGGGTCATCCACCTCGCCCATTGCTTTGGCCACTCCTCACCTCTCTTCATTAGCTTCCCCTTCCTGAGCAAATACGGCAGAAACTCCTAGTCTTCACCTATAAAGTTCTTCACAACTTTGGTCCTCCCCTACCTCTCTGTGCTAATTTCCATGCATACTCTAGTCCGTGAACTCCGCTCCTCCTCTGTCCCCTCTCTCACCCTCCCATGCCTCCCCTGCTCCCCTAACTGCCTTTGTCCATTCTCCCTAGCTGCCCCCCCATGCCTGGAACTCCCTCCCTGCCCACATCTGCCTTGCCACCTCCCTTCATACCTTTAAATCCCTCCTCAAGACCCACCTCTTCCGCTCTGCCCTCCCTGACTCCTCGCCCCCCTCACCTAACTCCTGNCTTTAAATCCCTCCTCAAGACCCACCTCTTCCGCTCTGCCCTCCCTGACTCCTCGCCCCCCTCACCTAACTCCTGATGATACCCTCCATTCAGTAAAATCTGTTACCTGAGGTCTGTGTACTCATATCCTCACCACATGGACCACCATTCCATCATTCTCGATGTAACTAAGCCAAGCGCATGCACCTGGGACCTCACATCTTCATGAATGTTACACTCCTTGTCTCTCCCTCTGTTCCCCTTCCTTCATCTCCTCCTGCCCCCGTCTCTCACATTGTAAGTCCTAGGGCAGGGACCGTGTGTATTCCATTACTTTGTAAAGCACCAGGTACATTGCTACAACACCATTGTTGTGGTCAGATCATTACCTTCTGAAAGCCCAGATTTTAACCCTCCTATGTCTTTGTCGGGGTGGTGGACCAATTAGGTTGATCTGCCCCTGGAGGCTAATGGAGCTGATTCGTTTCCAGAATTGTCTGGGGGATTTACCTCCTGATCTTAGCAGCTACTTTGTCAATGAGCTGCTTGCCTTGTGAGATGACATTTTGGCCATGGCCATTGACATGGTAGCATCCAGGCATCCACTTCCACTGCTGCAGAAACATATGTCCCCCTGGTATACAGAGGACCTGATGTGGCTAAAGTGGGAGGCAGAGTAGGCGATTAGAGTGCAGGTGGCGCTTGACTCATGCTGAAGCCAATTGCTGCACAAATGGTTTTAAAAGGACGTGGTGGCTGTGATGGTGGCCAAGAAAGCTTTCTTCTCCGCTACTGTAGCATCTGCAAAGTCTTGTCCAGTGGAGCTGTTACGGGTGGTGAGGGATGGTTAATCTGGTCTGCCTCTGCCCAGAACTGGAACCATCTAATGCCTGCTGTGACATTTTTATGAACTACTTTCCAGACAAAATTGCTCGTATTTCACCATAACTTGGGTTGCTGCCATTTTATCTACAGAGTCAGAGTTCAGGATTATGGAAGCCCATTCTTGTCCTGTGTATTTGGATCAGTTTCAATTGGTATCACACACTGATGCAGGGGAGGTGCTTGAGGCGTTGAGGGCAACCAGTTGTGAATTAGATCTTTGCCTGTCGTGGCTGGTAAAACCCAGCCGGGAGACATTGGGCCCATTGCTGGCTGGGGTTGTCAATACCTTCCTTTGGAACAGTATGGTGTCAGGCACCCATAAAACTGTTATTGTCCACCCCCTGCTCAAAGAAAACATCTTTAGAGGCTTACTCTCCAGCCAGCTATCAGCCTGTCTCTAACCTTTCCTTTTTAGGGACGTTATTGAACAGGTGGTTGCCCAGTAGCTCCAGGCCCATCTTGATGCCATCGGATTCCTGGACCCATTTCAGTCAGGTTTTTACCATGGGTATAGCACAGAGAATGCATTTGTGACCTTGGTCGATGACCTGCACCTGGAGATAGACAAGGGAAATTCTACCTTGTTGATCTTGTTAGCTCTTTTGGCGATCTTTGATATAGTTGATCTCGCAGTGTTGTTCACCTAATTTGTAGAGCATAGACTGATGGTGGAACATGAGTGTACATCAGGCCACCCATAATTGTTGTTAGTTTCCCTGTGTTACTGGACCCGAGATGGGGAATTTCCCCCTCCCCAGATAACCTGTCTTTGATTTACTGAATTTGAATAAAGCGTAAGGTCTTTAAATTCCAATATGTGTGCTTATCTTCTTCTCGGTTGTGGGAAAAATAGCCATGTAACTATAGACCTATCCTCCAAGAAGTTATTCAGTCCTTGTTTAAACCTAGCTATGCTACTGGTCATCAGAACATGCTCTGCAATGAGATCTACACATTAATTGTACACTTAGTGAAAAAGTACTTCTTTTTGTTTGTTTTAAATTTGCCGTCATTTAGTTTCATGGAGTGCCCCCCCCCCCCCCCCCCCCCCCCCCC